>CAWVRF010000158.1:0-270225 GCA_963932465.1 Maratus speciosus
GAGTAGGAGAGGAGGCAGTCATTCAACATAAATGTTGATATCTCTTCATATGAAAATAGTTTTTTGCAGAAGTCTTATCATTTCCAGGTACGTATTACTTTAATACGTACTATCAGGCAATTTACATAATAAAATATGTATCCCTTGTCTGAATAATCGAAATATTTCTTTCAGGTTTCTTCTATTTTGACGGAAGGGAAGAGAGTAGGAGGAGGCAGTCATTCAACATAAATGTTGATATCTCTTCATATGAAAATAGTTTTTTGCAGAAGTCTTATCATTTCCAGGTACGTATTACTTTAATACGTACTATCAGGCAATTTACATAATAAAATATGTATCCCTTGTCTGAATAATCGAAATATTTCTTTCAGGTTTCTTCTATTTTGACGGAAGGGAAGAGAGTAGGAGGAGGCAGTCATTCAACATAAATGTTGATATCTCTTCATATGAAAATAGTTTTTTGCAGAAGTCTTATCATTTCCAGGTACGTATTACTTTAATACGTACTATCAGGCAATTTACATAATAAAATATGTATCCCTTGTCTGAATAATCGAAATATTTCTTTCAGGTTTCTTCTATTTTGACGAAGGGAAGAGAGTAGGAGGAGGCAGTCATTCAACATAAATGTTGATATCTCTTCATATGAAAATAGTTTTTTGCAGAAGTCTTATCATTTCCAGGTACGTATTACTTTAATACGTACTATCAGGCAATTTACATAATAAAATATGTATCCCTTGTCTGAATAATCGAAAATATTTCTTTCATGTTTCTTCTATTTTGACGGAAGGGAAGAGAGTAGGAGGGCAGTCATTCAACATAAATGTTGATATCTCTTCATATGAAAATAGTTTTTTGCAGAAGTCTTATCATTTCCAGGTACGTATTACTTTTAATACGTACTATCAGGCAATTTACATAATAAAATATGTATCCCTTGTCTGAATAATCGAAATATTTCTTTCAGGTTTCTTCTATTTTGACGGAAAGCGAAGAGAGTAGGAGGAGGCAGTCATTCAACATAAATGTTGATATCTCTTTCATATGAAAATAGTTTTTTGCAGAAGTCTTATCATTTCCAGGTACGTATTACTTTAATACGTACTATCAGGCAATTTACATAATAAAATATGTATCCTTGTCTGAATAATCGAAATATTTCTTTCAGGTTTCTTCTATTTTGACGGAAGGGAAGAGAGTAGGAGGAGGCAGTCATTCAACATAAATGTTGATATCTCTTCATATGAAAATAGTTTTTGCAGAAGTCTTATCATTTCCAGGTACGTATTACTTTAATACGTACTATCAGGCAATTTACATAATAAAATATGTATCCCTTGTCTGAATAATCGAAATATTTCTTTCAGGTTTCTTCTATTTTGACGGAAGGGAAGAGAGTAGGAGGAGGCAGTCATTCAACATAAATGTTGATATCTCTTCATATGAAAATAGATTTTTGCAGAAGTCTTATCATTTCCAGGTACGTATTACTTTAATACGTACTATCAGGCAATTTACATAATAAAATATGTATCCCTTGTCTGAATAATCGAAATATTTCTTTCAGGTTTCTTCTATTTTGACGGAAGGGAAGAGAAGAGTAGGAGGAGGCAGTCATTCAACATAAATGTTGATATCTCTTCATATGAAAATAGTTTTTGCAGAAGTCTTATCATTTCCAGGTACGTATTACTTTAATACGTACTATCAGGCAATTTACATAATAAAATATGTATCCCTTGTCTGAATAATCGAAATATTTCTTTCAGGTTTCTTCTATTTTGACGGAAGGGAAGAGAGTAGGAGGAGGCAGTCATTCAACATAAATGTTGATATCTCTTCATATGAAAATAGTTTTTTGCAGAAGTCTTATCATTTCCAGGTACGTATTACTTTAATACGTACTATCAGGCAATTTACATAATAAAATATGTATCCCTTGTCTGAATAATCGAAATATTTCTTTCAGGTTTCTTCTATTTTGACGGAAGGGAAGAGAGTAGGAGGAGGCAGTCATTCAACATAAATGTTGATATCTCTTCATATGAAAATAGTTTTTTGCAGAAGTCTTATCATTTCCAGGTACGTAATTACTTTAATACGTACTATCAGGCAATTTACATAATAAAATATGTATCCTTGTCTGATAATCGAAATATTTCTTTCAGGTTTCTTCTATTTTGACGGAAGGGAAGAGAGTAGGAGGAGGCAGTCATTCAACATAAATGTTGATATCTCTTCATATGAAAATAGTTTTTTGCAGAAGTCTTATCATTTCCAGGTACGTATTACTTTAATACGTACTATCAGGCAATTTACATAATAAAATATGTATCCCTTGTCTGAATAATCGAAATATTTCTTTCAGGTTTCTTCTATTTTGACGGAAGGGAAAGAGTAGGAGGAGGCAGTCATTCAACATAAATGTTGATATCTCTTCATATGAAAATAGATTTTTGCAGAAGTCTTATCATTTCCAGGTACGTATTACTTTAATACGTACTATCAGGCAATTTACATAATAAAATATGTATCCCTTGTCTGAATAATCGAAATATTTCTTTCAGGTTTCTTCTATTTTGACGGAAGGGAAGAGAGTAGGAGGAGGCAGTCATTCAACATAAATGTTGATATCTCTTCATATGAAAATAGTTTTTTGCAGAAGTCTTATCATTTCCAGGTACGTATTACTTTAATACGTACTATCAGGCAATTTACATAATAAAATATGTATCCCTTGTCTGAATAATCGAAATATTTCTTTCAGGTTTCTTCTATTTTGACGGAAGGGAAGAGAGTAGGAGGAGGCAGTCATTCAACATAAATGTTGATATCTCTTCATATGAAAATAGTTTTTTGCAGAAGTCTTATCATTTCCAGGTACGTATTACTTAATACGTACTATCAGGCAATTTACATAATAAAATATGTATCCCTTGTCTGAATAATGGAAATATTTCTTTCAGGTTTCTTCTATTTTGACGGAAGGGAAGAGAGTAGGAGGAGGCTGTCATTCAACATAAATGTTGATATCTCTTCATATGAGAATAGTTTTTTGCAGAAGTCTTATCATTTCCAGGTACGTATTATTTTAATACGTACTATCAGGCAATTTACATAATAAAATATGTATCCCTTGTCTGAATAATCGAAATATTTCTTTCAGGTTTCTTCTATTTTGACGGAAGGGAAGAGAGTAGGAGGAGGCAGTCATTCAACATAAATGTTGTTATCTCTTCATATGAAAATAGTTTTTTGCAGAAGTCTTAGCATTTCCAGGTACGTATTACTTTAATACGTACTATCAGGCAATTTACATAATAAAATATGTATCCCTTGTCTGAATAATCGAAATATTTCTTTCAGGTTTCTTCTATTTTGACGGAAGCGAAGAGAGTAGGAGGAGGCAGTCATTCAACATAAATGTTGATATCTCTTCATATGAAAATAGTTTTTTGCAGAAGTCTTATCATTTCCAGGTACGTATTACTTTAATACGTACTATCAGGCAATTTACATAATAAAATATGTATCCCTTGTCTGAATAATCGAAATATTTCTTTCAGGTTTCTTCTATTTTGACGGAAGGGAAGAGAGTAGGAAGAGGCAGTCATTCAACATAAATGTTGATATCTCTTCATATGAAATAGATTTTTGCAGAAGTCTTATCATTTCCAGGTACGTATTACTTTAATACGTACTATCAGGCAATTTACATAATAAAATATGTATCCCTTGTCTGAATAATCGAAATATTTCTTTCAGGTTTCTTCTATTTTGACGGAAGGGAAGAGAGTAGGAGGAGGCAGTCATTCAACATAAATGTTGATATCTCTTCATATGAAAATATTTTTTGCAGAAGTCTTATCATTTCCAGGTACGTATTACTTTAATACGTACTATCAGGCAATTTACATAATAAAATATGTATCCCTTGTCTGAATAATCGAAATATTTCTTTCAGGTTTCTTCTATTTTGACGGAAGGAAGAGAGTAGGGGGAGGCAGTCATTCAACATAAATGTTGATATTTCTTCATATGAAAATAGATTTTTGCAGAAGTCTTATCATTTCCAGGTACGTATTACTTTAATACGTACTATCAGGCAATTTACATAATAAAATATGTATCCCTTGTCTGAATAATCGAAATATTTCTTTCAGGTTTCTTCTATTTTGACGGAAGGGAAGAGAGTAGGAGGAGGCTGTCATTCAACATAAATGTTGATATCTCTTCATATGAAAATAGTTTTTTGCAGAAGTCTTATCATTTCCAGGTACGTATTACTTAAATACGTACTATCAGGCAATTTACATAATAAAATATGTATCCCTTGTCTGAATAATCGAAATATTTCTTTCAGGTTTCTTCTATTTTGACGGAAGGGAAGAGAGTAGGAGGAGGCAGTCATTCAACATAAATGTTGATATCTCTTCATATGAAAATAGTTTTTTGCAGAAGTCTTATCATTTCCAGGTACGTATTACTTTAATACGTACTATCAGGCAATTTACATAATATAATATGTATCCCTTGTCTGAATAATCGAAATATTTCTTTCAGGTTTCTTCTATTTTGACGGAAGGGAAGAGAGTAGGAGGAGGCAGTCATTCAACATAATGTTGATATCTCTTCATATGAAAATAGTTTTTTGCAGAAGTCTTATCATTTCCAGGTACGTATTACTTTAATACGTACTATCAGGCAATTTACATAATAAAATATGTATCCCTTGTCTGAATAATCGAAATATTTCTTTCAGGTTTCTTCTATTTTGACGGAAGGGAAGAGAGTAGGAGGAGGCAGTCATTCAACATAAAATGTTGATATCTCTTCATATGAAAATAGTTTTTTGCAGAAGTCTTATCATTTCCAGGTACGTATTACTTTAATACGTACTATCAGGCAATTTACATAATAAAATATGTATCCCTTGTCTGAATAATCGAAATATTTCTTTCAGGTTTCTTCTATTTTGACGGAAGGGAAGAGAGTAGGAGGAGGCAGTCATTCAACATAAATGTTGATATCTCTTCATATGAAAATAGATTTTGCAGAAGTCTTATCATTTCCAGGTACGTATTACTTTAATACGTACTATCAGGCAATTTACATAATAAAATATGTATCCCTTGTCTGAATAATCGAAATATTTCTTTCAGGTTTCTTCTATTTTGACGGAAGGGAAGAGAGTAGGAGGAGGCAGTCATTCAACATAAATGTTGATATCTCTTCATATGAAAATAGTTTTTTGCAGAAGTCTTATCATTTCCAGGTACGTATTACTCTAATACGTACTATCAGGCAATTTACATAATAAAATATGTATCCCTTGTCTGAATAATCGAAATATTTCTTTCAGGTTTCTTCTATTTTGACGGAAGGGAAGAGAGTAGGAGGAGGCAGTCATTCAACATAAATGTTGATATCTCTTCATATGAAAATAGTTTTTTGCAGAAGTCTTATCATTTCCAGGTACGTATTACTTTAATACGTACTATCAGGCAATTTACATAATAAAATATGTATCCCTTGTCTGAATAATGGAAATATTTCTTTCAGGTTTCTTCTATTTTGACGGAAGGGAAGAGAGTAGGAGGAGGCAGTCATTCAACATAAATGTTGATATCTCTTCATATGAAAATAGTTTTTTGCAGAAGTCTTATCATTTCCAGGTACGTATTACTTTAATACGTACTATCAGGCAATTTACATAATAAAATATGTATCCCTTGTCTGAATAATCGAAATATTTCTTTCAGGTTTCTTCTATTTTGACGGAAGCGAAGAGAGTAGGAGGAGGCAGTCATTCAACATAAATGTTGATATCTCTTCATATGAAAATAGTTTTTTGCAGAAGTCTTATCATTTCCAGGTACGTATTACTTTAATACGTACTATCAGGCAATTTACATAATAAAATATGTATCCCTTGTCTGAATAATCGAAATATTTCTTTCAGGTTTCTTCTATTTTGACGGAAGGGAAGAGAGTAGGAGGAGGCAGTCATTCAACATAAATGTTGATATCTCTTCATATGAAAATAGATTTTTGCAGAAGTCTTATCATTTCCAGGTACGTATTACTTTAATACGTACTATCAGGCAATTTACATAATAAAATATGTATCCCTTGTCTGAATAATCGAAATATTTCTTTCAGGTTTCTTCTATTTTGACGGAAGGGAAGAGAGTAGGGGGAGGCAGTCATTCAACATAAATGTTGATATTTCTTCATATGAAAATAGATTTTTTGCAGAAGTCTTATCATTTCCAGGTACGTATTACTTTAATACGTACTATCAGGCAATTTACATAATAAAATATGTATCCCTTGTCTGAATAATCGAAATATTTCTTTCAGGTTTCTTCTATTTTGACGGAAGGGAAGAGAGTAGGAGGAGGCAGTCATTCAACATTAAATGTTGATATCTCTTCATATGAAAATAGTTTTTGCAGAAGTCTTATCATTTCCAGGTACGTATTACTTTAATACGTACTATCAGGCAATTTACATAATAAAATATGTATCCCTTGTCTGAATAATCGAAAATATTTCTTTCAGGTTTCTTCTATTTGTCGGAAGGGAAGAGAGTAGGGGGAGGCAGTCATTCAACATAAATGTTGATATTTCTTCATATGAAAATAGATTTTTGCAGAAGTCTTTATCATTTCCAGGTACAATACTTTAATACGTACTATCAGGCAATTTACATATAAAATATGTATCCCTTGTCTGAATAATCGAAATATTTCTTTCAGGTTTCTTCTATTTTGACGGAAGGGAAGAGAGTAGGAGGAGGCTGTCATTCAACATAAATGTTGATATCTCTTCATATGAAAATAGTTTTTTGCAGAAGTCTTATCATTTCCCAGGTACGTATTACTTAAATACGTACTATCAGGCAATTTACATAATAAAATATGTATCCCTTGTCTGAATAATCGAAAATATTTCTTTCAGGTTTCTTCTATTTTGACGGAAGGGAAGAGAGTAGGAGGAGGCAGTCATTCAACATAAATGTTGATATCTCTTCATATGAAAATAGTTTTTTGCAGAAGTCTTATCATTTCCAGGTACGTATTACTTTAATACGTACTATCAGGCAATTTACATAATATAATATGTATCCCTTGTCTGAATAATCGAAATATTTCTTTCAGGTTTCTCTATTTTGACGGAAGGGAAGAGAGTAGGAGGAGGCAGTCATTCAACATAAATGTTGATATCTCTTCATATGAAAATAGTTTTTGCAGAAGTCTTATCATTTCCAGGTACGTATTACTTTAATACGTACTATCAGGCAATTTACATAATAAAATATGTATCCCTTGTCTGAATAATCGAAATATTTCTTTCAGGTTTCTTCTATTTTGACGGAAGGGAAGAGAGTAGGAGGAGGCAGTCATTCAACATAAATGTTGATATCTCTTCATATGAAAATAGTTTTTTGCAGAAGTCTTATCATTTCCAGGTACGTATTACTTTAATACGTACTATCAGGCAATTTACATAATAAAATATGTATCCCTTGTCTGAATAATCGAAATATTTCTTTCAGGTTTCTTCTATTTTGACGGAAGGGAAGAGAGTAGGAGGAGGCAGTCATTCAACATAAATGTTGATATCTCTTCATATGAAAATAGATTTTTGCAGAAGTCTTATCATTTCCAGGTACGTATTACTTTAATACGTACTATCAGGCAATTTACATAATAAAATATGTATCCCTTGTCTGAATAATCGAAATATTTCTTTCAGGTTTCTTCTATTTTGACGGAAGGGAAGAGAGTAGGAGGAGGCAGTCATTCAACATAAATGTTGATATCTCTTCATATGAAAATAGTTTTTTGCAGAAGTCTTATCATTTCCAGGTACGTATTACTTTAATACGTACTATCAGGCAATTTACATAATAAAATATGTATCCCTTGTCTGAATAATCGAAATATTTCTTTCAGGTTTCTTCTATTTTGACGGAAGGGAAGAGAGTAGGAGGAGGCAGTCATTCAACATAAATGTTGATATCTCTTCATATGAAAATAGTTTTTTGCAGAAGTCTTATCATTTCCAGGTACGTATTACTTTAATACGTACTATCAGGCAATTTACATAATAAAATATGTATCCCTTGTCTGAATAATGGAAATATTTCTTTCAGGTTTCTTCTATTTTGACGGAAGGGAAGAGAGTAGGAGGAGGCTGTCATTCAACATAAATGTTGATATCTCTTCATATGAGAATAGTTTTTTGCAGAAGTCTTATCATTTCCAGGTACGTATTATTTTAATACGTACTATCAGGCAATTTACATAATAAAATATGTATCCCTTGTCTGAATAATCGAAATATTTCTTTCAGGTTTCTTCTATTTTGACGGAAGGGAAGAGAGTAGGAGGAGGCAGTCATTCAACATAAATGTTGATATCTCTTCATATGAAAATAGTTTTTTGCAGAAGTCTTATCATTTCCAGGTACGTATTACTTTAATACGTACTATCAGGCAATTTACATAATAAAATATGTATCCCTTGTCTGAATAATCGAAATATTTCTTTCAGGTTTCTTCTATTTTGACGGAAGCGAAGAGAGTAGGAGGAGGCAGTCATTCAACATAAATGTTGATATCTCTTCATATGAAAATAGTTTTTTGCAGAAGTCTTATCATTTCCAGGTACGTATTACTTTAATACGTACTATCAGGCAATTTACATAATAAAATATGTATCCCTTGTCTGAATAATCGAAATATTTCTTTCAGGTTTCTTCTATTTTGACGGAAGGGAAGAGAGTAGGAGGAGTCAGTCATTCAACATAAATGTTGATATCTCTTCATATGAAAATAGATTTTTGCAGAAGTCTTATCATTTCCAGGTACGTATTACTTTAATACGTACTATCAGGCAATTTACATAATAAAATATGTATCCCTTGTCTGAATAATCGAAATATTTCTTTCAGGTTTCTTCTATTTTGACGGAAGGGAAGAGAGTAGGAGGAGGCAGTCATTCAACATAAATGTTGATATCTCTTCATATGAAAATAGTTTTTGCAGAAGTCTTATCATTTCCAGGTACGTATTACTTTAATACGTACTATCAGGCAATTTACATAATAAAATATGTATCCCTTGTCTGAATAATCGAAATATTTCTTTCAGGTTTCTTCTATTTTGACGGAAGGGAAGAGAGTAGGGGGAGGCAGTCATTCAACATAAATGTTGATATTTCTTCATATGAAAATAGATTTTTGCAGAAGTCTTATCATTTCCAGGTACGTATTACTTTAATACGTACTATCAGGCAATTTACATAATAAAATATGTATACCTTGTCTGAATAATCGAAATATTTCTTTCAGGTTTCTTCTATTTTGACGGAAGGGAAGAGAGTAGGAGGAGGCTGTCATTCAACATAAATGTTGATATCTCTTCATATGAAAATAGTTTTTTGCAGAAGTCTTATCATTTCCAGGTACGTATTACTTAAATACGTACTATCAGGCAATTTACATAATAAAATATGTATCCCTTGTCTGAATAATCGAAATATTTCTTTCAGGTTTCTTCTATTTTGACGGAAGGGAAGAGAGTAGGAGGAGGCAGTCATTCAACATAAATGTTGATATCTCTTCATATGAAAATAGTTTTTTGCAGAAGTCTTATCATTTCCAGGTACGTATTACTTTAATACGTACTATCAGGCAATTTACATAATATAATATGTATCCCTTGTCTGAATAATCGAAATATTTCTTTCAGGTTTCTTCTATTTTGACGGAAGGGAAGAGAGTAGGAGGAGGCAGTCATTCAACATAAATGTTGATATCTCTTCATATGAAAATAGTTTTTTGCAGAAGTCTTATCATTTCCAGGTACGTATTACTTTAATACGTACTATCAGGCAATTTACATAATAAAATATGTATCCCTTGTCTGAATAATCGAAATATTTCTTTCAGGTTTCTTCTATTGTGACGGAAGGGAAGAGAGTAGGAGGAGGCTGTCATTCAACATAAATGTTGATATCTCTTCATATGAAAATAGTTTTTTGCAGAAGTCTTATCATTTCCAGGTACGTATTACTTAAATACGTACTATCAGGCAATTTACATAATAAAATATGTATCCCTTGTCTGAATAATCGAAATATTTCTTTCAGGTTTCTTCTATTTTGACGGAAGGGAAGAGAGTAGGAGGAGGCAGTCATTCAACATAAATGTTGATATCTCTTCATATGAAAATAGTTTTTTGCAGAAGTCTTATCATTTCCAGGTACGTATTACTTTAATACGTACTATCAGGCAATTTACATAATATAATATGTATCCCTTGTCTGAATAATCGAAATATTTCTTTCAGGTTTCTTCTATTTTGACGGAAGGGAAGAGAGTAGGAGGAGGCAGTCATTCAACATAAATGTTGATATCTCTTCATATGAAAATAGTTTTTTGCAGAAGTCTTATCATTTCCAGGTACGTATTACTTTAATACGTACTATCAGGCAATTTACATAATAAAATATGTATCCCTTGTCTGAATAATCGAAATATTTCTTTCAGGTTTCTTCTATTTTGACGGAAGGGAAGAGAGTAGGAGGAGGCAGTCATTCAACATAAATGTTGATATCTCTTCATATGAAAATAGATTTTTGCAGAAGTCTTATCATTTCCAGGTACGTATTACTTTAATACGTACTATCAGGCAATTTACATAATAAAATATGTATCCCTTGTCTGAATAATCGAAATATTTCTTTCAGGTTTCTTCTATTTTGACGGAAGGGAAGAGAGTAGGAGGAGGCAGTCATTCAACATAAATGTTGATATCTCTTCATATGAAAATAGTTTTTTGCAGAAGTCTTATCATTTCCAGGTACGTATTACTTTAATACGTACTATCAGGCAATTTACATAATAAAATATGTATCCCTTGTCTGAATAATCGAAATATTTCTTTCAGGTTTCTTCTATTTTGACGGAAGGGAAGAGAGTAGGAGGAGGCAGTCATTCAACATAAATGTTGATATCTCTTCATATGAAAATAGATTTTTGCAGAAGTCTTATCATTTCCAGGTACGTATTACTTTAATACGTACTATCAGGCAATTTACATAATAAAATATGTATCCCTTGTCTGAATAATCGAAATATTTCTTTCAGGTTTCTTCTATTTTGACGGAAGGGAAGAGAGTAGGAGGAGGCAGTCATTCAACATAAATGTTGATATCTCTTCATATGAAAATAGTTTTTTGCAGAAGTCTTATCATTTCCAGGTACGTATTACTTTAATACGTACTATCAGGCAATTTACATAATAAAATATGTATCCCTTGTCTGAATAATCGAAATATTTCTTTCAGGTTTCTTCTATTTTGACGGAAGGGAAGAGAGTAGGAGGAGGCAGTCATTCAACATAAATGTTGATATCTCTTCATATGAAAATAGTTTTTTGCAGAAGTCTTATCATTTCCAGGTACGTATTACTTTAATACGTACTATCAGGCAATTTACATAATAAAATATGTATCCCTTGTCTGAATAATGGAAATATTTCTTTCAGGTTTCTTCTATTTTGACGGAAGGGAAGAGAGTAGGAGGAGGCTGTCATTCAACATAAATGTTGATATCTCTTCATATGAGAATAGTTTTTTGCAGAAGTCTTATCATTTCCAGGTACGTATTATTTTAATACGTACTATCAGGCAATTTACATAATAAAATATGTATCCCTTGTCTGAATGATCGAAATATTTCTTTCAGGTTTCTTCTATTTTGACGGAAGGGAAGAGAGTAGGAGGAGGCAGTCATTCAACATAAATGTTGATATCTCTTCATATGAAAATAGTTTTTTGCAGAAGTCTTATCATTTCCAGGTACGTATTACTTTAATACGTACTATCAGGCAATTTACATAATAAAATATGTATCCCTTGTCTGAATAATCGAAATATTTCTTTCAGGTTTCTTCTATTTTGACGGAAGCGAAGAGAGTAGGAGGAGGCAGTCATTCAACATAAATGTTGATATCTCTTCATATGAAAATAGTTTTTTGCAGAAGTCTTATCATTTCCAGGTACGTATTACTTTAATACGTACTATCAGGCAATTTACATAATAAAATATGTATCCCTTGTCTGAATAATCGAAATATTTCTTTCAGGTTTCTTCTATTTTGACGGAAGGGAAGAGAGTAGGAGGAGTCAGTCATTCAACATAAATGTTGATATCTCTTCATATGAAAATAGATTTTTGCAGAAGTCTTATCATTTCCAGGTACGTATTACTTTAATACGTACTATCAGGCAATTTACATAATAAAATATGTATCCCTTGTCTGAATAATCGAAATATTTCTTTCAGGTTTCTTCTATTTTGACGGAAGGGAAGAGAGTAGGAGGAGGCAGTCATTCAACATAAATGTTGATATCTCTTCATATGAAAATAGTTTTTGCAGAAGTCTTATCATTTCCAGGTACGTATTACTTTAATACGTACTATCAGGCAATTTACATAATAAAATATGTATCCCTTGTCTGAATAATCGAAATATTTCTTTCAGGTTTCTTCTATTTTGACGGAAGGGAAGAGAGTAGGGGGAGGCAGTCATTCAACATAAATGTTGATATTTCTTCATATGAAAATAGATTTTTGCAGAAGTCTTATCATTTCCAGGTACGTATTACTTTAATACGTACTATCAGGCAATTTACATAATAAAATATGTATACCTTGTCTGAATAATCGAAATATTTCTTTCAGGTTTCTTCTATTTTGACGGAAGGGAAGAGAGTAGGAGGAGGCTGTCATTCAACATAAATGTTGATATCTCTTCATATGAAAATAGTTTTTTGCAGAAGTCTTATCATTTCCAGGTACGTATTACTTAAATACGTACTATCAGGCAATTTACATAATAAAATATGTATCCCTTGTCTGAATAATCGAAATATTTCTTTCAGGTTTCTTCTATTTTGACGGAAGGGAAGAGAGTAGGAGGAGGCAGTCATTCAACATAAATGTTGATATCTCTTCATATGAAAATAGTTTTTTGCAGAAGTCTTATCATTTCCAGGTACGTATTACTTTAATACGTACTATCAGGCAATTTACATAATATAATATGTATCCCTTGTCTGAATAATCGAAATATTTCTTTCAGGTTTCTTCTATTTTGACGGAAGGGAAGAGAGTAGGAGGAGGCAGTCATTCAACATAAATGTTGATATCTCTTCATATGAAAATAGTTTTTTGCAGAAGTCTTATCATTTCCAGGTACGTATTACTTTAATACGTACTATCAGGCAATTTACATAATAAAATATGTATCCCTTGTCTGAATAATCGAAATATTTCTTTCAGGTTTCTTCTATTGTGACGGAAGGGAAGAGAGTAGGAGGAGTCAGTCATTCAACATAAATGTTGATAGCTCTTCATATGAAAATAGTTTTTTGCAGAAGTCTTGTCATTTACAGGTACGTATTACTTTAATACGTACTATCAGGCAATTTACATAATAAAATATGTATCCCTTGTCTGAATAATCGAAATATTTCTTTCAGGTTTCTTCTATTTTGACGGAAGGGAAGAGAGTAGGAGGAGGCAGTCATTCAACATAAATGTTGATATTTCTTCATATGAAAATAGATTTTTGCAGAAGTCTTATCATTTCCAGGTACGTATTACTTTAATACGTACTATCAGGCAATTTACATAATATAATATGTATCCCTTGTCTGAATAATCGAAATATTTCTTTCAGGTTTCTTCTATTTTGACGGAAGGGAAGAGAGTAGGAGGAGTCAGTCATTCAACATAAATGTTGATAGCTCTTCATATGAAAATAGTTTTTTGCAGAAGTCTTGTCATTTACAGGTACGTATTACTTTAATACGTACTATCAGGCAATTTACATAATAAAATATGTATCCCTTGTCTGAATAATCGAAATATTTCTTTCAGGTTTCTTCTATTTTGACGGAAGGGAAGAGAGTAGGAGGAGGCAGTCATTCAACATAAATGTTGATATCTCTTCATATGAAAATAGTTTTTTGCAGAAGTCTTATCATTTCCAGGTACGTATTACTTTAATACGTACTATCAGGCAATTTACATAATAAAATATGTATCCCTTGTCTGAATAATCGAAATATTTCTTTCAGGTTTCTTCTATTTTGACGGAAGGGAAGAGAGTAGGAGGAGGCAGTCATTCAACATAAATGTTGATATCTCTTCATATGAAAATAGTTTTTTGCAGAAGTCTTATCATTTCCAGGTACGTATTACTTTAATACGTACTATCAGCAATTTACATAATAAAATATGTATCCCTTGTCTGAATAATCGAAATATTTCTTTCAGGTTTCTTCTATTTTGACGGAAGTGAAGAGAGTAGGATGAGGCAGTCATTCAACATAAATGTTGATAGCTCTTCATATGAAAATAGTTTTTTGCAGAAGTCTTGTCATTTACAGGTACGTATTACTTTAATACGTACTATCAGGCAATTTACATAATAAAATATGTATCCCTTGTCTGAATAATCGAAATAGTTCTTTCAGGTTTCTTGGAAAACGCTTGGAAAACAAAGGTTCGAATTAAACCACGAAAACTCCGAACGATTAGGCCGACGGTCGAGATTGGGATGAGAGAAGGAGGAATCAGTCATTCAAAATAAATGTTGATTTCTCTTCATATGAAAATAGTTTTTTGCAGAAGTCTTATCATTTCCAGGTACGTATTAGTTTAATATGTACTATCAGGCAATTTACATAATAAAATATGTATCCCTTGTCTGAATAATCGAATTATTTCTTTCAGGTTTCTTCTATTTTGACGGAAGGGAAGAGAGTAGGAGGAGGCAGTCATTCAACATAAATGTTGATATCTCTTCATATGAAAATAGTTTTTTGCAGAAGTCTTATCATTTCCAGGTACGTATTACTTTAATACGTACTATCAGGCAATTTACATAATAAAATATGTATCCCTTGTCTGAATAATCGAAATATTTCTTTCAGGTTTCTTCTATTTTGACGGAAGGGAAGAGAGTAGGAGGAGGCAGTCATTCAACATAAATGTTGATATTTCTTCATATGAAAATAGATTTTTGCAGAAGTCTTATCATTTCCAGGTACGTATTACTTTAATACGTACTATCAGGCAATTTACATAATAAAATATGTATCCCTTGTCTGAATAATCGAAATATTTCTCTCAGGTTTCTTCTATTTTGACGGAAGGGATGAGAGTAGGAGGAGGCTGTCATTCAACATAAATGTTGATATCTCTTCATATGAGAATAGTTTTTTGCAGAAGTCTTATCATTTCCAGGTACGTATTACTTTAGTACGTACTATCAGGCAATTTACATAATAAAATATGTATCCCTTGTCTGAATAATCGAAATATTTCTTTCAGGTTACTTCTATTTTGACGGAAGGGAAGAAAGTAGGAGGAGGCAGTCATTCAACATAAATGTTGATAGCTCTTCATATGAAAATAGTTTTTTGCAGAAGTCTTGTCATTTACAGGTACGTATTACTTTAATACGTACTATCAGGCAATTTACATAATAAAATATGTATCCCTTGTCTGAATAATCGAAATAGTTCTTTCAGGTTTCTTGGAAAACGCTTGGAAAACAAAGGTTCGAATTAAACCACGAAAACTCCGAACGATTAGGCCGACGGTCGAGATTGGGATGAGAGAAGGAGGAATCAGTCATTCAAAATAAATGTTGATTTCTCTTCATATGAAAATAGTTTTTTGCAGAAGTCTTATCATTTCCAGGTACGTATTACTTTAATGCGTTCTATCAGGCAATTTACATAATAAAATATGTATCCCTTGTCTGAATAATCGAAATATTTCTTTCAGGTTTCTTCTATTTTGACGGAAGGGAAGAGAGTAGGAGATGGCAGTCATTCAACATAAATGTTGATATCTCTTCATATGAAAATAGTTTTTTGCAGAAGTCTTATCATTTCCAGGTACGTATTACTTTAATACGTACTATCAGGCAATTTACATAATAAAATATGTATCCCTTGTCTGAATAATCGAAATATTTCTTTCAGGTTTCTTCTATTTTGACGGAAGCGAAGAGAGTAGGAGGAGGCAGTCATTCAACATAAATGTTGATATCTCTTCATATGAAAATAGTTTTTTGCAGAAGTCTTATCATTTCCAGGTACGTATTACTTTAATACGTACTATCAGGCAATTTACATAATAAAATATGTATCCCTTGTCTGAATAATCGAAATATTTCTTTCAGGTTTCTTCTATTTTGACGGAAGGGAAGAGAGTAGGAGGAGGCAGTCATTCAACATAAATGTTGATATCTCTTCATATGAAAATAGATTTTTGCAGAAGTCTTATCATTTCCAGGTACGTATTACTTTAATACGTACTATCAGGCAATTTACATAATAAAATATGTATCCCTTGTCTGAATAATCGAAATATTTCTTTCAGGTTTCTTCTATTTTGACGGAAGCGAAGAGAGTAGGAGGAGGCAGTCATTCAACATAAATGTTGATATCTCTTCATATGAAAATAGTTTTTTGCAGAAGTCTTATCATTTCCAGGTACGTATTACTTTAATACGTACTATCAGGCAATTTACATAATAAAATATGTATCCCTTGTCTGAATAATCGAAATATTTCTTTCAGATTTCTTCTATTTTGACGGAAGGGAAGAGAGTAGGAGGAGGCAGTCATTCAACATAAATGTTGATATCTCTTCATATGAAAATAGTTTTTGCAGAAGTCTTATCATTTCCAGGTACGTATTACTTTAATACGTACTATCAGGCAATTTACATAATAAAATATGTATCCCTTGTCTGAATAATCGAAATATTTCTTTCAGGTTTCTTCTATTTTGACGGAAGGGAAGAGAGTAGGGGGAGGCAGTCATTCAACATAAATGTTGATATTTCTTCATATGAAAATAGATTTTTGCAGAAGTCTTATCATTTCCAGGTACGTATTACTTTAATACGTACTATCAGGCAATTTACATAATAAAATATGTATCCCTTGTCTGAATAATCGAAATATTTCTTTCAGGTTTCTTCTATTTTGACGGAAGGGAAGAGAGTAGGAGGAGGCTGTCATTCAACATAAATGTTGATATCTCTTCATATGAAAATAGTTTTTTGCAGAAGTCTTATCATTTCCAGGTACGTATTACTTAAATACGTACTATCAGGCAATTTACATAATAAAATATGTATCCCTTGTCTGAATAATCGAAATATTTCTTTCAGGTTTCTTCTATTTTGACGGAAGGGAAGAGAGTAGGAGGAGGCAGTCATTCAACATAAATGTTGATATCTCTTCATATGAAAATAGTTTTTTGCAGAAGTCTTATCATTTCCAGGTACGTATTACTTTAATACGTACTATCAGGCAATTTACATAATATAATATGTATCCCTTGTCTGAATAATCGAAATATTTCTTTCAGGTTTCTTCTATTTTGACGGAAGGGAAGAGAGTAGGAGGAGGCAGTCATTCAACATAAATGTTGATATCTCTTCATATGAAAATAGTTTTTTGCAGAAGTCTTATCATTTCCAGGTACGTATTACTTTAATACGTACTATCAGGCAATTTACATAATAAAATATGTATCCCTTGTCTGAATAATCGAAATATTTCTTTCAGGTTTCTTCTATTTTGACGGAAGGGAAGAGAGTAGGAGGAGGCAGTCATTCAACATAAATGTTGATATCTCTTCATATGAAAATAGTTTTTTGCAGAAGTCTTATCATTTCCAGGTACGTATTACTTTAATACGTACTATCAGGCAATTTACATAATAAAATATGTATCCCTTGTCTGAATAATCGAAATATTTCTTTCAGGTTTCTTCTATTTTGACGGAAGGGAAGAGAGTAGGAGGAGGCAGTCATTCAACATAAATGTTGATATCTCTTCATATGAAAATAGATTTTTGCAGAAGTCTTATCATTTCCAGGTACGTATTACTTTAATACGTACTATCAGGCAATTTACATAATAAAATATGTATCCCTTGTCTGAATAATCGAAATATTTCTTTCAGGTTTCTTCTATTTTGACGGAAGGGAAGAGAGTAGGAGGAGGCAGTCATTCAACATAAATGTTGATATCTCTTCATATGAAAATAGTTTTTTGCAGAAGTCTTATCATTTCCAGGTACGTATTACTTTAATACGTACTATCAGGCAATTTACATAATAAAATATGTATCCCTTGTCTGAATAATCGAAATATTTCTTTCAGGTTTCTTCTATTTTGACGGAAGGGAAGAGAGTAGGAGGAGGCAGTCATTCAACATAAATGTTGATATCTCTTCATATGAAAATAGTTTTTTGCAGAAGTCTTATCATTTCCAGGTACGTATTACTTTAATACGTACTATCAGGCAATTTACATAATAAAATATGTATCCCTTGTCTGAATAATGGAAATATTTCTTTCAGGTTTCTTCTATTTTGACGGAAGGGAAGAGAGTAGGAGGAGGCTGTCATTCAACATAAATGTTGATATCTCTTCATATGAGAATAGTTTTTTGCAGAAGTCTTATCATTTCCAGGTACGTATTATTTTAATACGTACTATCAGGCAATTTACATAATAAAATATGTATCCCTTGTCTGAATAATCGAAATATTTCTTTCAGGTTTCTTCTATTTTGACGGAAGGGAAGAGAGTAGGAGGAGGCAGTCATTCAACATAAATGTTGATATCTCTTCATATGAAAATAGTTTTTTGCAGAAGTCTTATCATTTCCAGGTACGTATTACTTTAATACGTACTATCAGGCAATTTACATAATAAAATATGTATCCCTTGTCTGAATAATCGAAATATTTCTTTCAGGTTTCTTCTATTTTGACGGAAGCGAAGAGAGTAGGAGGAGGCAGTCATTCAACATAAATGTTGATATCTCTTCATATGAAAATAGTTTTTTGCAGAAGTCTTATCATTTCCAGGTACGTATTACTTTAATACGTACTATCAGGCAATTTACATAATAAAATATGTATCCCTTGTCTGAATAATCGAAATATTTCTTTCAGGTTTCTTCTATTTTGACGGAAGGGAAGAGAGTAGGAGGAGGCAGTCATTCAACATAAATGTTGATATCTCTTCATATGAAAATAGATTTTTGCAGAAGTCTTATCATTTCCAGGTACGTATTACTTTAATACGTACTATCAGGCAATTTACATAATAAAATATGTATCCCTTGTCTGAATAATCGAAATATTTCTTTCAGGTTTCTTCTATTTTGACGGAAGGGAAGAGAGTAGGAGGAGGCAGTCATTCAACATAAATGTTGATATCTCTTCATATGAAAATAGTTTTTGCAGAAGTCTTATCATTTCCAGGTACGTATTAGTTTAATACGTACTATCAGGCAATTTACATAATAAAATATGTATCCCTTGTCTGAATAATCGAAATATTTCTTTCAGGTTTCTTCTATTTTGACGGAAGGGAAGAGAGTAGGGGGAGGCAGTCATTCAACATAAATGTTGATATTTCTTCATATGAAAATAGATTTTTGCAGAAGTCTTATCATTTCCAGGTACGTATTACTTTAATACGTACTATCAGGCAATTTACATAATAAAATATGTATACCTTGTCTGAATAATCGAAATATTTCTTTCAGGTTTCTTCTATTTTGACGGAAGGGAAGAGAGTAGGAGGAGGCTGTCATTCAACATAAATGTTGATATCTCTTCATATGAAAATAGTTTTTTGCAGAAGTCTTATCATTTCCAGGTACGTATTACTTAAATACGTACTATCAGGCAATTTACATAATAAAATATGTATCCCTTGTCTGAATAATCGAAATATTTCTTTCAGGTTTCTTCTATTTTGACGGAAGGGAAGAGAGTAGGAGGAGGCAGTCATTCAACATAAATGTTGATATCTCTTCATATGAAAATAGTTTTTTGCAGAAGTCTTATCATTTCCAGGTACGTATTACTTTAATACGTACTATCAGGCAATTTACATAATATAATATGTATCCCTTGTCTGAATAATCGAAATATTTCTTTCAGGTTTCTTCTATTTTGACGGAAGGGAAGAGAGTAGGAGGAGGCAGTCATTCAACATAAATGTTGATATCTCTTCATATGAAAATAGTTTTTTGCAGAAGTCTTATCATTTCCAGGTACGTATTACTTTAATACGTACTATCAGGCAATTTACATAATAAAATATGTATCCCTTGTCTGAATAATCGAAATATTTCTTTCAGGTTTCTTCTATTGTGACGGAAGGGAAGAGAGTAGGAGGAGTCAGTCATTCAACATAAATGTTGATAGCTCTTCATATGAAAATAGTTTTTTGCAGAAGTCTTGTCATTTACAGGTACGTATTACTTTAATACGTACTATCAGGCAATTTACATAATAAAATATGTATCCCTTGTCTGAATAATCGAAATATTTCTTTCAGGTTTCTTCTATTTTGAGGGAAGGGAAGAGAGTAGGAGGAGGCAGTTATTCAACATAAATGTTGATATTTCTTCATATGAAAATAGATTTTTGCAGAAGTCTTATCATTTCCAGGTACGTATTACTTTAATACGTACTATCAGGCAATTTACATAATATAATATGTATCCCTTGTCTGAATAATCGAAATATTTCTTTCAGGTTTCTTCTATTTTGACGGAAGGGAAGAGAGTAGGAGGAGTCAGTCATTCAACATAAATGTTGATAGCTCTTCATATGAAAATAGTTTTTTGCAGAAGTCTTGTCATTTACAGGTACGTATTACTTTAATACGTACTATCAGGCAATTTACATAATAAAATATGTATCCCTTGTCTGAATAATCGAAATATTTCTTTCAGGTTTCTTCTATTTTGACGGAAGGGAAGAGAGTAGGAGGAGGCAGTCATTCAACATAAATGTTGATATCTCTTCATATGAAAATAGTTTTTTGCAGAAGTCTTATCATTTCCAGGTACGTATTACTTTAATACGTACTATCAGGCAATTTACATAATAAAATATGTATCCCTTGTCTGAATAATCGAAATATTTCTTTCAGGTTTCTTCTATTTTGACGGAAGGGAAGAGAGTAGGAGGAGGCAGTCATTCAACATAAATGTTGATATCTCTTCATATGAAAATAGTTTTTTGCAGAAGTCTTATCATTTCCAGGTACGTATTACTTTAATACGTACTATCAGCAATTTACATAATAAAATATGTATCCCTTGTCTGAATAATCGAAATATTTCTTTCAGGTTTCTTCTATTTTGACGGAAGTGAAGAGAGTAGGATGAGGCAGTCATTCAACATAAATGTTGATAGCTCTTCATATGAAAATAGTTTTTTGCAGAAGTCTTGTCATTTACAGGTACGTATTACTTTAATACGTACTATCAGGCAATTTACATAATAAAATATGTATCCCTTGTCTGAATAATCGAAATAGTTCTTTCAGGTTTCTTGGAAAACGCTTGGAAAACAAAGGTTCGAATTAAACCACGAAAACTCCGAACGATTAGGCCGACGGTCGAGATTGGGATGAGAGAAGGAGGAATCAGTCATTCAAAATAAATGTTGATTTCTCTTCATATGAAAATAGTTTTTTGCAGAAGTCTTATCATTTCCAGGTACGTATTAGTTTAATATGTACTATCAGGCAATTTACATAATAAAATATGTATCCCTTGTCTGAATAATCGAAGTATTTCTTTCAGGTTTCTTCTATTTTGACGGAAGGGAAGAGAGTAGGAGGAGGCAGTCATTCAACATAAATGTTGATATCTCTTCATATGAAAATAGTTTTTTGCAGAAGTCTTATCATTTCCAGGTACGTATTACTTTAATACGTACTATCAGGCAATTTACATAATAAAATATGTATCCCTTGTCTGAATAATCGAAATATTTCTTTCAGGTTTCTTCTATTTTGACGGAAGGGAAGAGAGTAGGAGGAGGCAGTCATTCAACATAAATGTTGATATTTCTTCATATGAAAATAGTTTTTTGCAGAAGTCTTATCATTTCCAGGTACGTATTACTTTAATACGTACTATCAGGCAATTTACATAATAAAATATGTATCCCTTGTCTGAATAATCGAAATATTTCTTTCAGGTTTCTTCTATTTTGACGGAAGGGAAGAGAGTAGGGGGAGGCAGTCATTCAACATAAATGTTGATATTTCTTCATATGAAAATAGATTTTTGCAGAAGTCTTATCATTTCCAGGTACGTATTACTTTAATACGTACTATCAGGCAATTTACATAATAAAATATGTATACCTTGTCTGAATAATCGAAATATTTCTTTCAGGTTTCTTCTATTTTGACGGAAGGGAAGAGAGTAGGAGGAGGCTGTCATTCAACATAAATGTTGATATCTCTTCATATGAAAATAGTTTTTTGCAGAAGTCTTATCATTTCCAGGTACGTATTACTTAAATACGTACTATCAGGCAATTTACATAATAAAATATGTATCCCTTGTCTGAATAATCGAAATATTTCTTTCAGGTTTCTTCTATTTTGACGGAAGGGAAGAGAGTAGGAGGAGGCAGTCATTCAACATAAATGTTGATATCTCTTCATATGAAAATAGTTTTTTGCAGAAGTCTTATCATTTCCAGGTACGTATTACTTTAATACGTACTATCAGGCAATTTACATAATATAATATGTATCCCTTGTCTGAATAATCGAAATATTTCTTTCAGGTTTCTTCTATTTTGACGGAAGGGAAGAGAGTAGGAGGAGGCAGTCATTCAACATAAATGTTGATATCTCTTCATATGAAAATAGTTTTTTGCAGAAGTCTTATCATTTCCAGGTACGTATTACTTTAATACGTACTATCAGGCAATTTACATAATAAAATATGTATCCCTTGTCTGAATAATCGAAATATTTCTTTCAGGTTTCTTCTATTGTGACGGAAGGGAAGAGAGTAGGAGGAGTCAGTCATTCAACATAAATGTTGATAGCTCTTCATATGAAAATAGTTTTTTGCAGAAGTCTTGTCATTTACAGGTACGTATTACTTTAATACGTACTATCAGGCAATTTACATAATAAAATATGTATCCCTTGTCTGAATAATCGAAATATTTCTTTCAGGTTTCTTCTATTTTGAGGGAAGGGAAGAGAGTAGGAGGAGGCAGTTATTCAACATAAATGTTGATATTTCTTCATATGAAAATAGATTTTTGCAGAAGTCTTATCATTTCCAGGTACGTATTACTTTAATACGTACTATCAGGCAATTTACATAATATAATATGTATCCCTTGTCTGAATAATCGAAATATTTCTTTCAGGTTTCTTCTATTTTGACGGAAGGGAAGAGAGTAGGAGGAGTCAGTCATTCAACATAAATGTTGATAGCTCTTCATATGAAAATAGTTTTTTGCAGAAGTCTTGTCATTTACAGGTACGTATTACTTTAATACGTACTATCAGGCAATTTACATAATAAAATATGTATCCCTTGTCTGAATAATCGAAATATTTCTTTCAGGTTTCTTCTATTTTGACGGAAGGGAAGAGAGTAGGAGGAGGCAGTCATTCAACATAAATGTTGATATCTCTTCATATGAAAATAGTTTTTTGCAGAAGTCTTATCATTTCCAGGTACGTATTACTTTAATACGTACTATCAGGCAATTTACATAATAAAATATGTATCCCTTGTCTGAATAATCGAAATATTTCTTTCAGGTTTCTTCTATTTTGACGGAAGGGAAGAGAGTAGGAGGAGGCAGTCATTCAACATAAATGTTGATATCTCTTCATATGAAAATAGTTTTTTGCAGAAGTCTTATCATTTCCAGGTACGTATTACTTTAATACGTACTATCAGCAATTTACATAATAAAATATGTATCCCTTGTCTGAATAATCGAAATATTTCTTTCAGGTTTCTTCTATTTTGACGGAAGTGAAGAGAGTAGGATGAGGCAGTCATTCAATATAAATGTTGATAGCTCTTCATATGAAAATATTTTTTGCAGAAGTCTTGTCATTTACAGGTACGTATTACTTTAATACGTACTATCAGGCAATTTACATAATAAAATATGTATCCCTTGTCTGAATAATCGAAATAGTTCTTTCAGGTTTCTTGGAAAACGCTTGGAAAACAAAGGTTCGAATTAAACCACGAAAACTCCGAACGATTAGGCCGACGGTCGAGATTGGGATGAGAGAAGGAGGAATCAGTCATTCAAAATAAATGTTGATTTCTCTTCATATGAAAATAGTTTTTTGCAGAAGTCTTATCATTTCCAGGTACGTATTAGTTTAATATGTACTATCAGGCAATTTACATAATAAAATATGTATCCCTTGTCTGAATAATCGAATTATTTCTTTCAGGTTTCTTCTATTTTGACGGAAGGGAAGAGAGTAGGAGGAGGCAGTCATTCAACATAAATGTTGATATCTCTTCATATGAAAATAGTTTTTTGCAGAAGTCTTATCATTTCCAGGTACGTATTACTTTAATACGTACTATCAGGCAATTTACATAATAAAATATGTATCCCTTGTCTGAATAATCGAAATATTTCTTTCAGGTTTCTTCTATTTTGACGGAAGGGAAGAGAGTAGGAGGAGGCAGTCATTCAACATAAATGTTGATATTTCTTCATATGAAAATAGATTTTTGCAGAAGTCTTATCATTTCCAGGTACGTATTACTTTAATACGTACTATCAGGCAATTTACATAATAAAATATGTATCCCTTGTCTGAATAATCGAAATATTTCTCTCAGGTTTCTTCTATTTTGACGGAAGGGATGAGAGTAGGAGGAGGCTGTCATTCAACATAAATGTTGATATCTCTTCATATGAGAATAGTTTTTTGCAGAAGTCTTATCATTTCCAGGTACGTATTACTTTAGTACGTACTATCAGGCAATTTACATAATAAAATATGTATCCCTTGTCTGAATAATCGAAATATTTCTTTCAGGTTACTTCTATTTTGACGGAAGGGAAGAAAGTAGGAGGAGGCAGTCATTCAACATAAATGTTGATAGCTCTTCATATGAAAATAGTTTTTTGCAGAAGTCTTGTCATTTACAGGTACGTATTACTTTAATACGTACTATCAGGCAATTTACATAATAAAATATGTATCCCTTGTCTGAATAATCGAAATATTTCTTTCAGGTTTCTTCTATTTTGACGGAAGGGAAGAGAGTAGGAGGAGGCAGTCATTCAACATAAATGTTGATATCTCTTCATATGAAAATAGATTTTTGCAGAAGTCTTATCATTTCCAGGTACGTATTACTTTAATACGTACTATCAGGCAATTTACATAATAAAATATGTATCCCTTGTCTGAATAATCGAAATATTTCTTTCAGGTTTCTTCTATTTTGACGGAAGCGAAGAGAGTAGGAGGAGGCAGTCATTCAACATAAATGTTGATATCTCTTCATATGAAAATAGTTTTTTGCAGAAGTCTTATCATTTCCAGGTACGTATTACTTTAATACGTACTATCAGGCAATTTACATAATAAAATATGTATCCCTTGTCTGAATAATCGAAATATTTCTTTCAGATTTCTTCTATTTTGACGGAAGGGAAGAGAGTAGGAGGAGGCAGTCATTCAACATAAATGTTGATATCTCTTCATATGAAAATAGTTTTTGCAGAAGTCTTATCATTTCCAGGTACGTATTACTTTAATACGTACTATCAGGCAATTTACATAATAAAATATGTATCCCTTGTCTGAATAATCGAAATATTTCTTTCAGGTTTCTTCTATTTTGACGGAAGGGAAGAGAGTAGGGGGAGGCAGTCATTCAACATAAATGTTGATATTTCTTCATATGAAAATAGATTTTTGCAGAAGTCTTATCATTTCCAGGTACGTATTACTTTAATACGTACTATCAGGCAATTTACATAATAAAATATGTATCCCTTGTCTGAATAATCGAAATATTTCTTTCAGGTTTCTTCTATTTTGACGGAAGGGAAGAGAGTAGGAGGAGGCTGTCATTCAACATAAATGTTGATATCTCTTCATATGAAAATAGTTTTTTGCAGAAGTCTTATCATTTACAGGTACGTATTACTTAAATACGTACTATCAGGCAATTTACATAATAAAATATGTATCCCTTGTCTGAATAATCGAAATATTTCTTTCAGGTTTCTTCTATTTTGACGGAAGGGAAGAGAGTAGGAGGAGGCAGTCATTCAACATAAATGTTGATATCTCTTCATATGAAAATAGTTTTTTGCAGAAGTCTTATCATTTCCAGGTACGTATTACTTTAATACGTACTATCAGGCAATTTACATAATATAATATGTATCCCTTGTCTGAATAATCGAAATATTTCTTTCAGGTTTCTTCTATTTTGACGGAAGGGAAGAGAGTAGGAGGAGGCAGTCATTCAACATAAATGTTGATATCTCTTCATATGAAAATAGTTTTTTGCAGAAGTCTTATCATTTCCAGGTACGTATTACTTTAATACGTACTATCAGGCAATTTACATAATAAAATATGTATCCCTTGTCTGAATAATCGAAATATTTCTTTCAGGTTTCTTCTATTTTGACGGAAGGGAAGAGAGTAGGAGGAGGCAGTCATTCAACATAAATGTTGATATCTCTTCATATGAAAATAGTTTTTTGCAGAAGTCTTATCATTTCCAGGTACGTATTACTTTAATACGTACTATCAGGCAATTTACATAATAAAATATGTATCCCTTGTCTGAATAATCGAAATATTTCTTTCAGGTTTCTTCTATTTTGACGGAAGGGAAGAGAGTAGGAGGAGGCAGTCATTCAACATAAATGTTGATATCTCTTCATATGAAAATAGATTTTTGCAGAAGTCTTATCATTTCCAGGTACGTATTACTTTAATACGTACTATCAGGCAATTTACATAATAAAATATGTATCCCTTGTCTGAATAATCGAAATATTTCTTTCAGGTTTCTTCTATTTTGACGGAAGGGAAGAGAGTAGGAGGAGGCAGTCATTCAACATAAATGTTGATATCTCTTCATATGAAAATAGTTTTTTGCAGAAGTCTTATCATTTCCAGGTACGTATTACTTTAATACGTACTATCAGGCAATTTACATAATAAAATATGTATCCCTTGTCTGAATAATCGAAATATTTCTTTCAGGTTTCTTCTATTTTGACGGAAGGGAAGAGAGTAGGAGGAGGCAGTCATTCAACATAAATGTTGATATCTCTTCATATGAAAATAGTTTTTTGCAGAAGTCTTATCATTTCCAGGTACGTATTACTTTAATACGTACTATCAGCAATTTACATAATAAAATATGTATCCCTTGTCTGAATAATCGAAATATTTCTTTCAGGTTTCTTCTATTTTGACGGAAGTGAAGAGAGTAGGATGAGGCAGTCATTCAACATAAATGTTGATAGCTCTTCATATGAAAATAGTTTTTTGCAGAAGTCTTGTCATTTACAGGTACGTATTACTTTAATACGTACTATCAGGCAATTTACATAATAAAATATGTATCCCTTGTCTGAATAATCGAAATAGTTCTTTCAGGTTTCTTGGAAAACGCTTGGAAAACAAAGGTTCGAATTAAACCACGAAAACTCCGAACGATTAGGCCGACGGTCGAGATTGGGATGAGAGAAGGAGGAATCAGTCATTCAAAATAAATGTTGATTTCTCTTCATATGAAAATAGTTTTTTGCAGAAGTCTTATCATTTCCAGGTACGTATTAGTTTAATATGTACTATCAGGCAATTTACATAATAAAATATGTATCCCTTGTCTGAATAATCGAATTATTTCTTTCAGGTTTCTTCTATTTTGACGGAAGGGAAGAGAGTAGGAGGAGGCAGTCATTCAACATAAATGTTGATATCTCTTCATATGAAAATAGTTTTTTGCAGAAGTCTTATCATTTCCAGGTACGTATTACTTTAATACGTACTATCAGGCAATTTACATAATAAAATATGTATCCCTTGTCTGAATAATCGAAATATTTCTTTCAGGTTTCTTCTATTTTGACGGAAGGGAAGAGAGTAGGAGGAGGCAGTCATTCAACATAAATGTTGATATTTCTTCATATGAAAATAGTTTTTTGCAGAAGTCTTATCATTTCCAGGTACGTATTACTTTAATACGTACTATCAGGCAATTTACATAATAAAATATGTATCCCTTGTCTGAATAATCGAAATATTTCTTTCAGGTTTCTTCTATTTTGACGGAAGGGAAGAGAGTAGGGGGAGGCAGTCATTCAACATAAATGTTGATATTTCTTCATATGAAAATAGATTTTTGCAGAAGTCTTATCATTTCCAGGTACGTATTACTTTAATACGTACTATCAGGCAATTTACATAATAAAATATGTATACCTTGTCTGAATAATCGAAATATTTCTTTCAGGTTTCTTCTATTTTGACGGAAGGGAAGAGAGTAGGAGGAGGCTGTCATTCAACATAAATGTTGATATCTCTTCATATGAAAATAGTTTTTTGCAGAAGTCTTATCATTTCCAGGTACGTATTACTTAAATACGTACTATCAGGCAATTTACATAATAAAATATGTATCCCTTGTCTGAATAATCGAAATATTTCTTTCAGGTTTCTTCTATTTTGACGGAAGGGAAGAGAGTAGGAGGAGGCAGTCATTCAACATAAATGTTGATATCTCTTCATATGAAAATAGTTTTTTGCAGAAGTCTTATCATTTCCAGGTACGTATTACTTTAATACGTACTATCAGGCAATTTACATAATATAATATGTATCCCTTGTCTGAATAATCGAAATATTTCTTTCAGGTTTCTTCTATTTTGACGGAAGGGAAGAGAGTAGGAGGAGGCAGTCATTCAACATAAATGTTGATATCTCTTCATATGAAAATAGTTTTTTGCAGAAGTCTTATCATTTCCAGGTACGTATTACTTTAATACGTACTATCAGGCAATTTACATAATAAAATATGTATCCCTTGTCTGAATAATCGAAATATTTCTTTCAGGTTTCTTCTATTGTGACGGAAGGGAAGAGAGTAGGAGGAGTCAGTCATTCAACATAAATGTTGATAGCTCTTCATATGAAAATAGTTTTTTGCAGAAGTCTTGTCATTTACAGGTACGTATTACTTTAATACGTACTATCAGGCAATTTACATAATAAAATATGTATCCCTTGTCTGAATAATCGAAATATTTCTTTCAGGTTTCTTCTATTTTGAGGGAAGGGAAGAGAGTAGGAGGAGGCAGTTATTCAACATAAATGTTGATATTTCTTCATATGAAAATAGATTTTTGCAGAAGTCTTATCATTTCCAGGTACGTATTACTTTAATACGTACTATCAGGCAATTTACATAATATAATATGTATCCCTTGTCTGAATAATCGAAATATTTCTTTCAGGTTTCTTCTATTTTGACGGAAGGGAAGAGAGTAGGAGGAGTCAGTCATTCAACATAAATGTTGATAGCTCTTCATATGAAAATAGTTTTTTGCAGAAGTCTTGTCATTTACAGGTACGTATTACTTTAATACGTACTATCAGGCAATTTACATAATAAAATATGTATCCCTTGTCTGAATAATCGAAATATTTCTTTCAGGTTTCTTCTATTTTGACGGAAGGGAAGAGAGTAGGAGGAGGCAGTCATTCAACATAAATGTTGATATCTCTTCATATGAAAATAGTTTTTTGCAGAAGTCTTATCATTTCCAGGTACGTATTACTTTAATACGTACTATCAGGCAATTTACATAATAAAATATGTATCCCTTGTCTGAATAATCGAAATATTTCTTTCAGGTTTCTTCTATTTTGACGGAAGTGAAGAGAGTAGGATGAGGCAGTCATTCAATATAAATGTTGATAGCTCTTCATATGAAAATATTTTTTGCAGAAGTCTTGTCATTTACAGGTACGTATTACTTTAATACGTACTATCAGGCAATTTACATAATAAAATATGTATCCCTTGTCTGAATAATCGAAATAGTTCTTTCAGGTTTCTTGGAAAACGCTTGGAAAACAAAGGTTCGAATTAAACCACGAAAACTCCGAACGATTAGGCCGACGGTCGAGATTGGGATGAGAGAAGGAGGAATCAGTCATTCAAAATAAATGTTGATTTCTCTTCATATGAAAATAGTTTTTTGCAGAAGTCTTATCATTTCCAGGTACGTATTAGTTTAATATGTACTATCAGGCAATTTACATAATAAAATATGTATCCCTTGTCTGAATAATCGAATTATTTCTTTCAGGTTTCTTCTATTTTGACGGAAGGGAAGAGAGTAGGAGGAGGCAGTCATTCAACATAAATGTTGATATCTCTTCATATGAAAATAGTTTTTTGCAGAAGTCTTATCATTTCCAGGTACGTATTACTTTAATACGTACTATCAGGCAATTTACATAATAAAATATGTATCCCTTGTCTGAATAATCGAAATATTTCTTTCAGGTTTCTTCTATTTTGACGGAAGGGAAGAGAGTAGGAGGAGGCAGTCATTCAACATAAATGTTGATATTTCTTCATATGAAAATAGATTTTTGCAGAAGTCTTATCATTTCCAGGTACGTATTACTTTAATACGTACTATCAGGCAATTTACATAATAAAATATGTATCCCTTGTCTGAATAATCGAAATATTTCTCTCAGGTTTCTTCTATTTTGACGGAAGGGATGAGAGTAGGAGGAGGCTGTCATTCAACATAAATGTTGATATCTCTTCATATGAGAATAGTTTTTTGCAGAAGTCTTATCATTTCCAGGTACGTATTACTTTAGTACGTACTATCAGGCAATTTACATAATAAAATATGTATCCCTTGTCTGAATAATCGAAATATTTCTTTCAGGTTACTTCTATTTTGACGGAAGGGAAGAAAGTAGGAGGAGGCAGTCATTCAACATAAATGTTGATAGCTCTTCATATGAAAATAGTTTTTTGCAGAAGTCTTGTCATTTACAGGTACGTATTACTTTAATACGTACTATCAGGCAATTTACATAATAAAATATGTATCCCTTGTCTGAATAATCGAAATATTTCTTTCAGGTTTCTTCTATTTTGACGGAAGGGAAGAGAGTAGGAGGAGGCAGTCATTCAACATAAATGTTGATATCTCTTCATATGAAAATAGATTTTTGCAGAAGTCTTATCATTTCCAGGTACGTATTACTTTAATACGTACTATCAGGCAATTTACATAATAAAATATGTATCCCTTGTCTGAATAATCGAAATATTTCTTTCAGGTTTCTTCTATTTTGACGGAAGCGAAGAGAGTAGGAGGAGGCAGTCATTCAACATAAATGTTGATATCTCTTCATATGAAAATAGTTTTTTGCAGAAGTCTTATCATTTCCAGGTACGTATTACTTTAATACGTACTATCAGGCAATTTACATAATAAAATATGTATCCCTTGTCTGAATAATCGAAATATTTCTTTCAGATTTCTTCTATTTTGACGGAAGGGAAGAGAGTAGGAGGAGGCAGTCATTCAACATAAATGTTGATATCTCTTCATATGAAAATAGTTTTTGCAGAAGTCTTATCATTTCCAGGTACGTATTACTTTAATACGTACTATCAGGCAATTTACATAATAAAATATGTATCCCTTGTCTGAATAATCGAAATATTTCTTTCAGGTTTCTTCTATTTTGACGGAAGGGAAGAGAGTAGGGGGAGGCAGTCATTCAACATAAATGTTGATATTTCTTCATATGAAAATAGATTTTTGCAGAAGTCTTATCATTTCCAGGTACGTATTACTTTAATACGTACTATCAGGCAATTTACATAATAAAATATGTATCCCTTGTCTGAATAATCGAAATATTTCTTTCAGGTTTCTTCTATTTTGACGGAAGGGAAGAGAGTAGGAGGAGGCTGTCATTCAACATAAATGTTGATATCTCTTCATATGAAAATAGTTTTTTGCAGAAGTCTTATCATTTACAGGTACGTATTACTTAAATACGTACTATCAGGCAATTTACATAATAAAATATGTATCCCTTGTCTGAATAATCGAAATATTTCTTTCAGGTTTCTTCTATTTTGACGGAAGGGAAGAGAGTAGGAGGAGGCAGTCATTCAACATAAATGTTGATATCTCTTCATATGAAAATAGTTTTTTGCAGAAGTCTTATCATTTCCAGGTACGTATTACTTTAATACGTACTATCAGGCAATTTACATAATATAATATGTATCCCTTGTCTGAATAATCGAAATATTTCTTTCAGGTTTCTTCTATTTTGACGGAAGGGAAGAGAGTAGGAGGAGGCAGTCATTCAACATAAATGTTGATATCTCTTCATATGAAAATAGTTTTTTGCAGAAGTCTTATCATTTCCAGGTACGTATTACTTTAATACGTACTATCAGGCAATTTACATAATAAAATATGTATCCCTTGTCTGAATAATCGAAATATTTCTTTCAGGTTTCTTCTATTTTGACGGAAGGGAAGAGAGTAGGAGGAGGCAGTCATTCAACATAAATGTTGATATCTCTTCATATGAAAATAGTTTTTTGCAGAAGTCTTATCATTTCCAGGTACGTATTACTTTAATACGTACTATCAGGCAATTTACATAATAAAATATGTATCCCTTGTCTGAATAATCGAAATATTTCTTTCAGGTTTCTTCTATTTTGACGGAAGGGAAGAGAGTAGGAGGAGGCAGTCATTCAACATAAATGTTGATATCTCTTCATATGAAAATAGATTTTTGCAGAAGTCTTATCATTTCCAGGTACGTATTACTTTAATACGTACTATCAGGCAATTTACATAATAAAATATGTATCCCTTGTCTGAATAATCGAAATATTTCTTTCAGGTTTCTTCTATTTTGACGGAAGGGAAGAGAGTAGGAGGAGGCAGTCATTCAACATAAATGTTGATATCTCTTCATATGAAAATAGTTTTTTGCAGAAGTCTTATCATTTCCAGGTACGTATTACTTTAATACGTACTATCAGGCAATTTACATAATAAAATATGTATCCCTTGTCTGAATAATCGAAATATTTCTTTCAGGTTTCTTCTATTTTGACGGAAGGGAAGAGAGTAGGAGGAGGCAGTCATTCAACATAAATGTTGATATCTCTTCATATGAAAATAGTTTTTTGCAGAAGTCTTATCATTTCCAGGTACGTATTACTTTAATACGTACTATCAGGCAATTTACATAATAAAATATGTATCCCTTGTCTGAATAATGGAAATATTTCTTTCAGGTTTCTTCTATTTTGACGGAAGGGAAGAGAGTAGGAGGAGGCTGTCATTCAACATAAATGTTGATATCTCTTCATATGAGAATAGTTTTTTGCAGAAGTCTTATCATTTCCAGGTACGTATTATTTTAATACGTACTATCAGGCAATTTACATAATAAAATATGTATCCCTTGTCTGAATAATCGAAATATTTCTTTCAGGTTTCTTCTATTTTGACGGAAGGGAAGAGAGTAGGAGGAGGCAGTCATTCAACATAAATGTTGATATCTCTTCATATGAAAATAGTTTTTTGCAGAAGTCTTATCATTTCCAGGTACGTATTACTTTAATACGTACTATCAGGCAATTTACATAATAAAATATGTATCCCTTGTCTGAATAATCGAAATATTTCTTTCAGGTTTCTTCTATTTTGACGGAAGCGAAGAGAGTAGGAGGAGGCAGTCATTCAACATAAATGTTGATATCTCTTCATATGAAAATAGTTTTTTGCAGAAGTCTTATCATTTCCAGGTACGTATTACTTTAATACGTACTATCAGGCAATTTACATAATAAAATATGTATCCCTTGTCTGAATAATCGAAATATTTCTTTCAGGTTTCTTCTATTTTGACGGAAGGGAAGAGAGTAGGAGGAGGCAGTCATTCAACATAAATGTTGATATCTCTTCATATGAAAATAGATTTTTTCAGAAGTCTTATCATTTCCAGGTACGTATTACTTTAATACGTACTATCAGGCAATTTACATAATAAAATATGTATCCCTTGTCTGAATAATCGAAATATTTCTTTCAGGTTTCTTCTATTTTGACGGAAGGGAAGAGAGTAGGAGGAGGCAGTCATTCAACATAAATGTTGATATCTCTTCATATGAAAATAGTTTTTGCAGAAGTCTTATCATTTCCAGGTACGTATTAGTTTAATACGTACTATCAGGCAATTTACATAATAAAATATGTATCCCTTGTCTGAATAATCGAAATATTTCTTTCAGGTTTCTTCTATTTTGACGGAAGGGAAGAGAGTAGGGGGAGGCAGTCATTCAACATAAATGTTGATATTTCTTCATATGAAAATAGATTTTTGCAGAAGTCTTATCATTTCCAGGTACGTATTACTTTAATACGTACTATCAGGCAATTTACATAATAAAATATGTATACCTTGTCTGAATAATCGAAATATTTCTTTCAGGTTTCTTCTATTTTGACGGAAGGGAAGAGAGTAGGAGGAGGCTGTCATTCAACATAAATGTTGATATCTCTTCATATGAAAATAGTTTTTTGCAGAAGTCTTATCATTTCCAGGTACGTATTACTTAAATACGTACTATCAGGCAATTTACATAATAAAATATGTATCCCTTGTCTGAATAATCGAAATATTTCTTTCAGGTTTCTTCTATTTTGACGGAAGGGAAGAGAGTAGGAGGAGGCAGTCATTCAACATAAATGTTGATATCTCTTCATATGAAAATAGTTTTTTGCAGAAGTCTTATCATTTCCAGGTACGTATTACTTTAATACGTACTATCAGGCAATTTACATAATATAATATGTATCCCTTGTCTGAATAATCGAAATATTTCTTTCAGGTTTCTTCTATTTTGACGGAAGGGAAGAGAGTAGGAGGAGGCAGTCATTCAACATAAATGTTGATATTTCTTCATATGAAAATAGATTTTTGCAGAAGTCTTATCATTTCCAGGTACGTATTACTTTAATACGTACTATCAGGCAATTTACATAATATAATATGTATCCCTTGTCTGAATAATCGAAATATTTCTTTCAGGTTTCTTCTATTTTGACGGAAGGGAAGAGAGTAGGAGGAGTCAGTCATTCAACATAAATGTTGATAGCTCTTCATATGAAAATAGTTTTTTGCAGAAGTCTTGTCATTTACAGGTACGTATTACTTTAATACGTACTATCAGGCAATTTACATAATAAAATATGTATCCCTTGTCTGAATAATCGAAATATTTCTTTCAGGTTTCTTCTATTTTGACGGAAGGGAAGAGAGTAGGAGGAGGCAGTCATTCAACATAAATGTTGATATCTCTTCATATGAAAATAGTTTTTTGCAGAAGTCTTATCATTTCCAGGTACGTATTACTTTAATACGTACTATCAGGCAATTTACATAATAAAATATGTATCCCTTGTCTGAATAATCGAAATATTTCTTTCAGGTTTCTTCTATTTTGACGGAAGGGAAGAGAGTAGGAGGAGGCAGTCATTCAACATAAATGTTGATATCTCTTCATATGAAAATAGTTTTTTGCAGAAGTCTTATCATTTCCAGGTACGTATTACTTTAATACGTACTATCAGCAATTTACATAATAAAATATGTATCCCTTGTCTGAATAATCGAAATATTTCTTTCAGGTTTCTTCTATTTTGACGGAAGTGAAGAGAGTAGGATGAGGCAGTCATTCAACATAAATGTTGATAGCTCTTCATATGAAAATAGTTTTTTGCAGAAGTCTTGTCATTTACAGGTACGTATTACTTTAATACGTACTATCAGGCAATTTACATAATAAAATATGTATCCCTTGTCTGAATAATCGAAATAGTTCTTTCAGGTTTCTTGGAAAACGCTTGGAAAACAAAGGTTCGAATTAAACCACGAAAACTCCGAACGATTAGGCCGACGGTCGAGATTGGGATGAGAGAAGGAGGAATCAGTCATTCAAAATAAATGTTGATTTCTCTTCATATGAAAATAGTTTTTTGCAGAAGTCTTATCATTTCCAGGTACGTATTAGTTTAATATGTACTATCAGGCAATTTACATAATAAAATATGTATCCCTTGTCTGAATAATCGAATTATTTCTTTCAGGTTTCTTCTATTTTGACGGAAGGGAAGAGAGTAGGAGGAGGCAGTCATTCAACATAAATGTTGATATCTCTTCATATGAAAATAGTTTTTTGCAGAAGTCTTATCATTTCCAGGTACGTATTACTTTAATACGTACTATCAGGCAATTTACATAATAAAATATGTATCCCTTGTCTGAATAATCGAAATATTTCTTTCAGGTTTCTTCTATTTTGACGGAAGGGAAGAGAGTAGGAGGAGGCAGTCATTCAACATAAATGTTGATATTTCTTCATATGAAAATAGATTTTTGCAGAAGTCTTATCATTTCCAGGTACGTATTACTTTAATACGTACTATCAGGCAATTTACATAATAAAATATGTATCCCTTGTCTGAATAATCGAAATATTTCTCTCAGGTTTCTTCTATTTTGACGGAAGGGATGAGAGTAGGAGGAGGCTGTCATTCAACATAAATGTTGATATCTCTTCATATGAGAATAGTTTTTTGCAGAAGTCTTATCATTTCCAGGTACGTATTACTTTAGTACGTACTATCAGGCAATTTACATAATAAAATATGTATCCCTTGTCTGAATAATCGAAATATTTCTTTCAGGTTACTTCTATTTTGACGGAAGGGAAGAAAGTAGGAGGAGGCAGTCATTCAACATAAATGTTGATAGCTCTTCATATGAAAATAGTTTTTTGCAGAAGTCTTGTCATTTACAGGTACGTATTACTTTAATACGTACTATCAGGCAATTTACATAATAAAATATGTATCCCTTGTCTGAATAATCGAAATAGTTCTTTCAGGTTTCTTGGAAAACGCTTGGAAAACAAAGGTTCGAATTAAACCACGAAAACTCCGAACGATTAGGCCGACGGTCGAGATTGGGATGAGAGAAGGAGGAATCAGTCATTCAAAATAAATGTTGATTTCTCTTCATATGAAAATAGTTTTTTGCAGAAGTCTTATCATTTCCAGGTACGTATTACTTTAATGCGTTCTATCAGGCAATTTACATAATAAAATATGTATCCCTTGTCTGAATAATCGAAATATTTCTTTCAGGTTTCTTCTATTTTGACGGAAGGGAAGAGAGTAGGAGATGGCAGTCATTCAACATAAATGTTGATATCTCTTCATATGAAAATAGTTTTTTGCAGAAGTCTTATCATTTCCAGGTACGTATTACTTTAATACGTACTATCAGGCAATTTACATAATAAAATATGTATCCCTTGTCTGAATAATCGAAATATTTCTTTCAGGTTTCTTCTATTTTGACCGAAGGGAAGAGAGTAGGAGGAGGCAGTCATTCAACATAAATGTTGATATCTCTTCATATGAAAATAGTTTTTTGCAGAAGTCTTATCATTTCCAGGTACGTATTACTTTAATACGTACTATCAGGCAATTTACATAATTAAATATGTATCCCTTGTCTGAATAATCGAAATATTTCTTTCAGGTTTCTTCTATTTTGACGGAAGGGAAGAGAGTAGGAGGAGGCAGTCATTCAACATAAATGTTGATATCTCTTCATATGAAAATAGTTTTTTGCAGAAGTCTTATCATTTCCAGGTACGTATTACTTTAATACGTACTATCAGGCAATTTGCATAATTAAATATGTATCCCTTGTCTGAATAATCGAAATATTTCTTTCAGGTTTCTTCTATTTTGACGGAAGGGAAGAGAGTAGGAGGAGGCTGTCATTCAACATAAATGTTGATATCTCTTCATATGAGAATAGTTTTTTGCAGAAGTCTTATCATTTCCAGGTACGTATTATTTTAATACGTACTATCAGGCAATTTACATAATAAAATATGTATCCCTTGTCTGAATAATCGAAATATTTCTTTCAGGTTTCTTCTATTTTGACGGAAGCGAAGAGAGTAGGAGGAGGCAGTCATTCAACATAAATGTTGATATCTCTTCATATGAAAATAGTTTTTTGCAGAAGTCTTATCATTTCCAGGTACGTATTACTTTAATACGTACTATCAGGCAATTTACATAATAAAATATGTATCCCTTGTCTGAATAATCGAAATATTTCTTTCAGGTTTCTTCTATTTTGACGGAAGGGAAGAGAGTAGGAGGAGGCAGTCATTCAACATAAATGTTGATATCTCTTCATATGAAAATAGTTTTTTGCAGAAGTCTTATCATTTCCAGGTACGTATTACTTTAATACGTACTATCAGGCAATTTACATAATAAAATATGTATCCCTTGTCTGAATAATCGAAATATTTCTTTCAGGTTTCTTCTATTTCGACGGAAGGGAAGAGAGTAGGAGGAGGCAGTCATTCAACATAAATGTTGATAGCTCTTCATATGAAAATAGTTTTTTGCAGAAGTCTTATCATTTCCAGGTACGTATTACTTTAATACGTACTATCAGGCAATTTACATAATAAAATATGTATCCCTTGTCTGAATAATCGAAATATTTCTTTCAGGTTTCTTCTATTTTGACGGAAGGGAAGAGAGTAGGAGGAGGCAGTCATTCAACATAAATGTTGATATCTCTTCATATGAAAATAGATTTTTGCAGAAGTCTTATCATTTCCAGGTACGTATTACTTTAATACGTACTATCAGGCAATTTACATAATAAAATATGTATCCCTTGTCTGAATAATCGAAATATTTCTTTAAGGTTTCTTCTATTTTGACGGAAGGGAAGAGAGTAGGAGGAGGCAGTCATTCAACATAAATGTTGATATCTCTTCATATGAAAATAGTTTTTTGCAGAAGTCTTATCATTTCCAGGTACGTATTACTTTAATACGTACTATCAGGCAATTTACATAATAAAATATGTATCTCTTGTCTGAATAATCGAAATATTTCTTTCAGGTTTCTTCTATTTTGACGGAAGGGAAGAGAGTAGGAGGAGGCAGTCATTCAACATAAATGTTGATATCTCTTCATATGAAAATAGTTTTTTGCAGAAGTCTTATCATTTCCAGGTACGTATTACTTTAATACGTACTATCAGGCAATTTACATAATAAAATATGTATCCCTTGTCTGAATAATCGAAATATTTCTTTCAGGTTTCTTCTATTTTGACGGAAGGGAAGAGAGTAGGAGGAGGCTGTCATTCAACATAAATGTTGATATCTCTTCATATGAGAATAGTTTTTTGCAGAAGTCTTATCATTTCCAGGTACGTATTATTTTAATACGTACTATCAGGCAATTTACATAATAAAATATGTATCCCTTGTCTGAATAATCGAAATATTTCTTTCAGGTTTCTTCTATTTTGACGGAAGGGAAGAGAGTAGGAGGAGGCAGTCATTCAACATAAATGTTGATATCTCTTCATATGAAAATAGTTTTTTGCAGAAGTCTTATCATTTCCAGGTACGTATTACTTTAATACGTACTATCAGGCAATTTACATAATAAAATATGTATCCCTTGTCTGAATAATCGAAATATTTCTTTCAGGTTTCTTCTATTTTGACGGAAGCGAAGAGAGTAGGAGGAGGCAGTCATTCAACATAAATGTTGATATCTCTTCATATGAAAATAGTTTTTTGCAGAAGTCTTATCATTTCCAGGTACGTATTACTTTAATACGTACTATCAGGCAATTTACATAATAAAATATGTATCCCTTGTCTGAATAATCGAAATATTTCTTTCAGGTTTCTTCTATTTTGACGGAAGGGAAGAGAGTAGGAGGAGGCAGTCATTCAACATAAATGTTGATATCTCTTCATATGAAAATAGATTTTTGCAGAAGTCTTATCATTTCCAGGTACGTATTACTTTAATACGTACTATCAGGCAATTTACATAATAAAATATGTATCCCTTGTCTGAATAATCGAAATATTTCTTTCAGGTTTCTTCTATTTTGACGGAAGGGAAGAGAGTAGGAGGAGGCAGTCATTCAACATAAATGTTGATATCTCTTCATATGAAAATAGTTTTTGCAGAAGTCTTATCATTTCCAGGTACGTATTACTTTAATACGTACTATCAGGCAATTTACATAATAAAATATGTATCCCTTGTCTGAATAATCGAAATATTTCTTTCAGGTTTCTTCTATTTTGACGGAAGGGAAGAGAGTAGGAGGAGGCAGTCATTCAACATAAATGTTGATATTTCTTCATATGAAAATAGATTTTTGCAGAAGTCTTATCATTTCCAGGTACGTATTACTTTAATACGTACTATCAGGCAATTTACATAATAAAATATGTATCCCTTGTCTGAATAATCGAAATATTTCTTTCAGGTTTCTTCTATTTTGACGGAAGGGAAGAGAGTAGGAGGAGGCTGTCATTCAACATAAATGTTGATATCTCTTCATATGAAAATAGTTTTTTGCAGAAGTCTTATCATTTCCAGGTACGTATTTCTTAAATACGTACTATCAGGCAATTTACATAATAAAATATGTATCCCTTGTCTGAATAATCGAAATATTTCTTTCAGGTTTCTTCTATTTTGACGGAAGGGAAGAGAGTAGGAGGAGGCAGTCATTCAACATAAATGTTGATATCTCTTCATATGAAAATAGTTTTTTGCAGAAGTCTTATCATTTCCAGGTACGCATTACTTTAATACGTACTATCAGGCAATTTATATAATAAAATATGTATCCCTTGTCTGAATAATCGAAATATTTCTTTCAGGTTTCTTCTATTTTGAAGGAAGGGAAGAGAGTAGGAGGAGGCAGTCATTCAACATAAATGTTGATATCTCTTCATATGAAAATAGTTTTTTGCAGAAGTCTTATCATTTCCAGGTACGTATTACTTTAATACGTACTATCAGGCAATTTACATAATAAAATATGTATCCCTTGTCTGAATAATCGAAATATTTCTTTCAGGTTTCTTCTATTTTGACGGAAGGGAAGAGAGTAGGAGGAGGCAGTCATTCAACATAAATGTTGATATCTCTTCATATGAAAATAGTTTTTTGCAGAAGTCTTATCATTTCCAGGTACGTATTACTTTAATACGTACTATCAGGCAATTTACATAATAAAATATGTATCCCTTGTCTGAATAATCGAAATATTTCTTTCAGGTTTCTTCTATTTTGACGGAAGGGAAGAGAGTAGGAGGAGGCAGTCATTCAACATAAATGTTGATATCTCTTCATATGAAAATAGTTTTTTGCAGAAGTCTTATCATTTCCAGGTACGTATTACTTTAATGCGTACTATCAGGCAATTTACATAATAAAATATGTATCCCTTGTCTGAATAATCGAAATATTTCTTTCAGGTTTCTTCTATTTTGACGGAAGTGAAGAGAGTAGGATGAGGCAGTCATTCAACATAAATGTTGATAGCTCTTCATATGAAAATAGTTTTTTGCAGAAGTCTTGTCATTTACAGGTACGTATTACTTTAATACGTACTATCAGGCAATTTACATAATAAAATATGTATCCCTTGTCTGAATAATCGAAATAGTTCTTTCAGGTTTCTTGGAAAACGCTTGGAAAACAAAGGTTCGAATTAAACCACGAAAACTCCGAACGATTAGGCCGACGGTCGAGATTGGGATGAGAGAAGGAGGAATCAGTCATTCAAAATAAATGTTGATTTCTCTTCATATGAAAATAGTTTTTTGCAGAAGTCTTATCATTTCCAGGTACGTATTAGTTTAATATGTACTATCAGGCAATTTACATAATAAAATATGTATCTCTTGTCTGAATAATCGAAATATTTCTTTCAGGTTTCTTCTATTTTGACGGAAGGGAAGAGAGTAGGAGGAGGCAGTCATTCAACATAAATGTTGATATCTCTTCATATGAAAATAGTTTTTTGCAGAAGTCTTATCATTTCCAGGTACGTATTACTTTAATACGTACTATCAGGCAATTTACATAATAAAATATGTATCCCTTGTCTGAATAATCGAAATATTTCTTTCAGGTTTCTTCTATTTTGACGGAAGGGAAGAGAGTAGGAGGAGGCTGTCATTCAACATAAATGTTGATATCTCTTCATATGAGAATAGTTTTTTGCAGAAGTCTTATCATTTCCAGGTACGTATTATTTTAATACGTACTATCAGGCAATTTACATAATAAAATATGTATCCCTTGTCTGAATAATCGAAATATTTCTTTCAGGTTTCTTCTATTTTGACGGAAGGGAAGAGAGTAGGAGGAGGCAGTCATTCAACATAAATGTTGATATCTCTTCATATGAAAATAGTTTTTTGCAGAAGTCTTATCATTTCCAGGTACGTATTACTTTAATACGTACTATCAGGCAATTTACATAATAAAATATGTATCCCTTGTCTGAATAATCGAAATATTTCTTTCAGGTTTCTTCTATTTTGACGGAAGCGAAGAGAGTAGGAGGAGGCAGTCATTCAACATAAATGTTGATATCTCTTCATATGAAAATAGTTTTTTGCAGAAGTCTTATCATTTCCAGGTACGTATTACTTTAATACGTACTATCAGGCAATTTACATAATAAAATATGTATCCCTTGTCTGAATAATCGAAATATTTCTTTCAGGTTTCTTCTATTTTGACGGAAGGGAAGAGAGTAGGAGGAGGCAGTCATTCAACATAAATGTTGATATCTCTTCATATGAAAATAGATTTTTGCAGAAGTCTTATCATTTCCAGGTACGTATTACTTTAATACGTACTATCAGGCAATTTACATAATAAAATATGTATCCCTTGTCTGAATAATCGAAATATTTCTTTCAGGTTTCTTCTATTTTGACGGAAGGGAAGAGAGTAGGAGGAGGCAGTCATTCAACATAAATGTTGATATCTCTTCATATGAAAATAGTTTTTGCAGAAGTCTTATCATTTCCAGGTACGTATTACTTTAATACGTACTATCAGGCAATTTACATAATAAAATATGTATCCCTTGTCTGAATAATCGAAATATTTCTTTCAGGTTTCTTCTATTTTGACGGAAGGGAAGAGAGTAGGAGGAGGCAGTCATTCAACATAAATGTTGATATTTCTTCATATGAAAATAGATTTTTGCAGAAGTCTTATCATTTCCAGGTACGTATTACTTTAATACGTACTATCAGGCAATTTACATAATAAAATATGTATCCCTTGTCTGAATAATCGAAATATTTCTTTCAGGTTTCTTCTATTTTGACGGAAGGGAAGAGAGTAGGAGGAGGCTGTCATTCAACATAAATGTTGATATCTCTTCATATGAAAATAGTTTTTTGCAGAAGTCTTATCATTTCCAGGTACGTATTTCTTAAATACGTACTATCAGGCAATTTACATAATAAAATATGTATCCCTTGTCTGAATAATCGAAATATTTCTTTCAGGTTTCTTCTATTTTGACGGAAGGGAAGAGAGTAGGAGGAGGCAGTCATTCAACATAAATGTTGATATCTCTTCATATGAAAATAGTTTTTTGCAGAAGTCTTATCATTTCCAGGTACGCATTACTTTAATACGTACTATCAGGCAATTTATATAATAAAATATGTATCCCTTGTCTGAATAATCGAAATATTTCTTTCAGGTTTCTTCTATTTTGAAGGAAGGGAAGAGAGTAGGAGGAGGCAGTCATTCAACATAAATGTTGATATCTCTTCATATGAAAATAGTTTTTTGCAGAAGTCTTATCATTTCCAGGTACGTATTACTTTAATACGTACTATCAGGCAATTTACATAATAAAATATGTATCCCTTGTCTGAATAATCGAAATATTTCTTTCAGGTTTCTTCTATTTTGACGGAAGGGAAGAGAGTAGGAGGAGGCAGTCATTCAACATAAATGTTGATATCTCTTCATATGAAAATAGTTTTTTGCAGAAGTCTTATCATTTCCAGGTACGTATTACTTTAATACGTACTATCAGGCAATTTACATAATAAAATATGTATCCCTTGTCTGAATAATCGAAATATTTCTTTCAGGTTTCTTCTATTTTGACGGAAGGGAAGAGAGTAGGAGGAGGCAGTCATTCAACATAAATGTTGATATCTCTTCATATGAAAATAGTTTTTTGCAGAAGTCTTATCATTTCCAGGTACGTATTACTTTAATGCGTACTATCAGGCAATTTACATAATAAAATATGTATCCCTTGTCTGAATAATCGAAATATTTCTTTCAGGTTTCTTCTATTTTGACGGAAGTGAAGAGAGTAGGATGAGGCAGTCATTCAACATAAATGTTGATAGCTCTTCATATGAAAATAGTTTTTTGCAGAAGTCTTGTCATTTACAGGTACGTATTACTTTAATACGTACTATCAGGCAATTTACATAATAAAATATGTATCCCTTGTCTGAATAATCGAAATAGTTCTTTCAGGTTTCTTGGAAAACGCTTGGAAAACAAAGGTTCGAATTAAACCACGAAAACTCCGAACGATTAGGCCGACGGTCGAGATTGGGATGAGAGAAGGAGGAATCAGTCATTCAAAATAAATGTTGATTTCTCTTCATATGAAAATAGTTTTTTGCAGAAGTCTTATCATTTCCAGGTACGTATTAGTTTAATATGTACTATCAGGCAATTTACATAATAAAATATGTATCCCTTGTCTGAATAATCGAATTATTTCTTTCAGCTTTCTTCTATTTTGACGGAAGGGAAGAGAGTAGGAGGAGGCAGTCATTCAACATAAATGTTGATATCTCTTCATATGAAAATAGTTTTTTGCAGAAGTCTTATCATTTCCAGGTACGTATTACTTTAATACGTACTATCAGGCAATTTACATAATAAAATATGTATCCCTTGTCTGAATAATCGAAATATTTCTCTCAGGTTTCTTCTATTTTGACGGAAGGGAAGAGAGTAGGAGGAGGCTGTCATTCAACATAAATGTTGATATATCTTCATATGAGAATAGTTTTTTGCAGAAGTCTTATCATTTCCAGGTACGTATTACTTTAGTACGTACTATCAGGCAATTTACATAATAAAATATGTATCCCTTGTCTGAATAATCGAAATATTTCTTTCAGGTTACTTCTATTTTGACGGAAGGGAAGAAAGTAGGAGGAGGCAGTCATTCAACATAAATGTTGATAGCTCTTCATATGAAAATAGTTTTTTGCAGAAGTCTTGTCATTTACAGGTACGTTTTACTTTAATACGTACTATCAGGCAATTTACATAATAAAATATGTATCCCTTGTCTGAATAATCGAAATAGTTCTTTCAGGTTTCTTGGAAAACGCTTGGAAAACAAAGGTTCGAATTAAACCACGAAAACTCCGAACGATTAGGCCGACGGTCGAGATTGGGATGAGAGAAGGAGGAATCAGTCATTCAAAATAAATGTTGATTTCTCTTCATATGAAAATAGTTTTTTGCATAAGTCTTATCATTTCCAGGTACGTATTACTTTAATGCGTACTATCAGGCAATTTACATAATAAAATATGTATCCCTTGTCTGAATAATCGAAATATTTCTTTCAGGTTTCTTCTATTTTGACGGAAGGGAAGAGAGTAGGAGATGGCAGTCATTCAACATAAATGTTGATATCTCTTCATATGAAAATAGTTTTTTGCAGAAGTCTTATCATTTCCAGGTACGTATTACTTTAATACGTACTATCAGGCAATTTACATAATAAAATATGTATCCCTTGTCTGAATAATCGAAATATTTCTTTCAGGTTTCTTCTATTTTGACGGAAGGGAAGAGAGTAGGAGGAGGCAGTCATTCAACATAAATGTTGATATCTCTTCATATGAAAATAGTTTTTTGCAGAAGTCTTATCATTTCCAGGTACGTATTACTTTAATACGTACTATCAGGCAATTTACATAATTAAATATGTATCCCTTGTCTGAATAATCGAAATATTTCTTTCAGGTTTCTTCTATTTTGACGGAAGGGAAGAGAGTAGGAGGAGGCAGTCATTCAACATAAATGTTGATATCTCTTCATATGAAAATAGTTTTTTGCAGAAGTCTTATCATTTCCAGGTACGTATTACTTTAATACGTACTATCAGGCAATTTACATAATTAAATATGTATCCCTTGTCTGAATAATCGAAATATTTCTTTCAGGTTTCTTCTATTTTGACGGAAGGGAAGAGAGTAGGAGGAGGCTGTCATTCAACATAAATGTTGATATCTCTTTATATGAGAATAGTTTTTTGCAGAAGTCTTATCATTTCCAGGTACGTATTATTTTAATACGTACTATCAGGCAATTTACATAATAAAATATGTATCCCTTGTCTGAATAATCGAAATATTTCTTTCAGGTTTCTTCTATTTTGACGGAAGGGAAGAGAGTAGAAGGAGGCAGTCATTCAACATAAATGTTGATATCTCTTCATATGAAAATAGTTTTTTGCAGAAGTCTTGTCATTTACAGGTACGTTTTACTTTAATACGTACTATCAGGCAATTTACATAATAAAATATGTATCCCTTGTCTGAATAATCGAAATAGTTCTTTCAGGTTTCTTGGAAAACGCTTGGAAAACAAAGGTTCGAATTAAACCACGAAAACTCCGAACGATTAGGCCGACGGTCGAGATTGGGATGAGAGAAGGAGGAATCAGTCATTCAAAATAAATGTTGATTTCTCTTCATATGAAAATAGTTTTTTGCAGAAGTCTTATCATTTCCAGGTACGTATTACTTTAATGCGTACTATCAGGCAATTTACATAATAAAATATGTATCCCTTGTCTGAATAATCGAAATATTTCTTTCAGGTTTCTTCTATTTTGACGGAAGGGAAGAGAGTAGGAGATGGCAGTCATTCAACATAAATGTTGATATCTCTTCATATGAAAATAGTTTTTTGCAGAAGTCTTATCATTTCCAGGTACGTATTACTTTAATACGTACTATCAGGCAATTTACATAATAAAATATGTATCCCTTGTCTGAATAATCGAAATATTTCTTTCAGGTTTCTTCTATTTTGACGGAAGGGAAGAGAGTAGGAGGAGGCAGTCATTCAACATAAATGTTGATATCTCTTCATATGAAAATAGTTTTTTGCAGAAGTCTTATCATTTCCAGGTACGTATTACTTTAATACGTACTATCAGGCAATTTACATAATTAAATATGTATCCCTTGTCTGAATAATCGAAATATTTCTTTCAGGTTTCTTCTATTTTGACGGAAGGGAAGAGAGTAGGAGGAGGCTGTCATTCAACATAAATGTTGATATCTCTTCATATGAGAATAGTTTTTTGCAGAAGTCTTATCATTTCCAGGTACGTATTATTTTAATACGTACTATCAGGCAATTTACATAATAAAATATGTATCCCTTGTCTGAATAATCGAAATATTTCTTTCAGGTTTCTTCTATTTTGACGGAAGGGAAGAGAGTAGAAGGAGGCAGTCATTCAACATAAATGTTGATATCTCTTCATATGAAAATAGTTTTTTGCAGAAGTCTTGTCATTTACAGGTACGTTTTACTTTAATACGTACTATCAGGCAATTTACATAATAAAATATGTATCCCTTGTCTGAATAATCGAAATAGTTCTTTCAGGTTTCTTGGAAAACGCTTGGAAAACAAAGGTTCGAATTAAACCACGAAAACTCCGAACGATTAGGCCGACGGTCGAGATTGGGATGAGAGAAGGAGGAATCAGTCATTCAAAATAAATGTTGATTTCTCTTCATATGAAAATAGTTTTTTGCAGAAGTCTTATCATTTCCAGGTACGTATTACTTTAATGCGTACTATCAGGCAATTTACATAATAAAATATGTATCCCTTGTCTGAATAATCGAAATATTTCTTTCAGGTTTCTTCTATTTTGACGGAAGGGAAGAGAGTAGGAGATGGCAGTCATTCAACATAAATGTTGATATCTCTTCATATGAAAATAGTTTTTTGCAGAAGTCTTATCATTTCCAGGTACGTATTACTTTAATACGTACTATCAGGCAATTTACATAATAAAATATGTATCCCTTGTCTGAATAATCGAAATATTTCTTTCAGGTTTCTTCTATTTTGACGGAAGGGAAGAGAGTAGGAGGAGGCAGTCATTCAACATAAATGTTGATATCTCTTCATATGAAAATAGTTTTTTGCAGAAGTCTTATCATTTCCAGGTACGTATTACTTTAATACGTACTATCAGGCAATTTACATAATTAAATATGTATCCCTTGTCTGAATAATCGAAATATTTCTTTCAGGTTTCTTCTATTTTGACGGAAGGGAAGAGAGTAGGAGGAGGCAGTCATTCAACATAAATGTTGATATCTCTTCATATGAAAATAGTTTTTTGCAGAAGTCTTATCATTTCCAGGTACGTATTACTTTAATACGTACTATCAGGCAATTTACATAATTAAATATGTATCCCTTGTCTGAATAATCGAAATATTTCTTTCAGGTTTCTTCTATTTTGACGGAAGGGAAGAGAGTAGGAGGAGGCTGTCATTCAACATAAATGTTGATATCTCTTCATATGAGAATAGTTTTTTGCAGAAGTCTTATCATTTCCAGGTACGTATTATTTTAATACGTACTATCAGGCAATTTACATAATAAAATATGTATCCCTTGTCTGAATAATCGAAATATTTCTTTCAGGTTTCTTCTATTTTGACGGAAGGGAAGAGAGTAGAAGGAGGCAGTCATTCAACATAAATGTTGATATCTCTTCATATGAAAATAGTTTTTTGCAGAAGTCTTATCATTTCCAGGTACGTATTACTTTAATACGTACTATCAGGCAATTTACATAATAAAATATGTATCCCTTGTCTGAATAATCGAAATATTTCTTTCAGGTTTCTTCTATTTTGACGGAAGGGAAGAGAGTAGGAGGAGGCAGTCATTCAACATAAATGTTGATATCTCTTCATATGAAAATAGATTTTTGCAGAAGTCTTATCATTTCCAGGTACGTATTACTTTAATACGTACTATCAGGCAATTTACATAATAAAATATGTATCCCTTGTCTGAATAATCGAAATATTTCTTTCAGGTTTCTTCTATTTTGACGGAAGGGAAGAGAGTAGGAGGAGGCAGTCATTCAACATAAATGTTGATATCTCTTCATAAGAAAATAGTTTTTTGCAGAAGTCTTATCATTTCCAGGTACGTATTACTTTAATACGTACTATCAGGCAATTTACATAATAAAATATGTATCCCTTGTCTGAATAATCGAAATATTTCTTTCAGGTTTCTTCTATTTTGACGGAAGGGAAGAGAGTAGGAGGAGGCAGTCATTCAACATAAATGTTGATATCTCTTCATATGAAAATAGATTTTTGCAGAAGTCTTATCATTTCCAGGTACGTATTACTTTAATACGTACTATCAGGCAATTTACATAATAAAATATGTATCCCTTGTCTGAATAATCGAAATATTTCTTTCAGGTTTCTTCTATTTTGACGGAAGGGAAGAGAGTAGGAGGAGGCAGTCATTCAACATAAATGTTGATATCTCTTCATATGAAAATAGTTTTTTGCAGAAGTCTTATCATTTCCAGGTACGTATTACTTTAATACGTACTATCAGGCAATTTACATAATAAAATATGTATCCCTTGTCTGAATAATCGAAATATTTCTTTCAGGTTTCTTCTATTTTGACGGAAGGGAAGAGAGTAGGAGGAGGCAGTCATTCAACATAAATGTTGATATCTCTTCATATGAAAATAGTTTTTTGCAGAAGTCTTATCATTTCCAGGTACGTATTACTTTAATACGTACTATCAGGCAATTTACATAATAAAATATGTATCCCTTGTCTGAATAATCGAAATATTTCTTTCAGGTTTCTTCTATTTTGACGGAAGGGAAGAGAGTAGGAGGAGGCTGTCATTCAACATAAATGTTGATATCTCTTCATATGAGAATAGTTTTTTGCAGAAGTCTTATCATTTCCAGGTACGTATTATTTTAATACGTACTATCAGGCAATTTACATAATAAAATATGTATCCCTTGTCTGAATAATCGAAATATTTCTTTCAGGTTTCTTCTATTTTGACGGAAGGGAAGAGAGTAGGAGGAGGCAGTCATTCAACATAAATGTTGATATCTCTTCATATGAAAATAGTTTTTTGCAGAAGTCTTATCATTTCCAGGTACGTATTACTTTAATACGTACTATCAGGCAATTTACATAATAAAATATGTATCCCTTGTCTGAATAATCGAAATATTTCTTTCAGGTTTCTTCTATTTTGACGGAAGCGAAGAGAGTAGGAGGAGGCAGTCATTCAACATAAATGTTGATATCTCTTCATATGAAAATAGTTTTTTGCAGAAGTCTTATCATTTCCAGGTACGTATTACTTTAATACGTACTATCAGGCAATTTACATAATAAAATATGTATCCCTTGTCTGAATAATCGAAATATTTCTTTCAGGTTTCTTCTATTTTGACGGAAGGGAAGAGAGTAGGAGGAGGCAGTCATTCAACATAAATGTTGATATCTCTTCATATGAAAATAGATTTTTGCAGAAGTCTTATCATTTCCAGGTACGTATTACTTTAATACGTACTATCAGGCAATTTACATAATAAAATATGTATCCCTTGTCTGAATAATCGAAATATTTCTTTCAGGTTTCTTCTATTTTGACGGAAGGGAAGAGAGTAGGAGGAGGCAGTCATTCAACATAAATGTTGATATCTCTTCATATGAAAATAGTTTTTGCAGAAGTCTTATCATTTCCAGGTACGTATTACTTTAATACGTACTATCAGGCAATTTACATAATAAAATATGTATCCCTTGTCTGAATAATCGAAATATTTCTTTCAGGTTTCTTCTATTTTGACGGAAGGGAAGAGAGTAGGAGGAGGCAGTCATTCAACATAAATGTTGATATTTCTTCATATGAAAATATATTTTTGCAGAAGTCTTATCATTTCCAGGTACGTATTACTTTAATACGTACTATCAGGCAATTTACATAATAAAATATGTATCCCTTGTCTGAATAATCGAAATATTTCTTTCAGGTTTCTTCTATTTTGACGGAAGGGAAGAGAGTAGGAGGAGGCTGTCATTCAACATAAATGTTGATATCTCTTCATATGAAAATAGTTTTTTGCAGAAGTCTTATCATTTCCAGGTACGTATTACTTAAATACGTACTATCAGGCAATTTACATAATAAAATATGTATCCCTTGTCTGAATAATCGAAATATTTCTTTCAGGTTTCTTCTATTTTGACGGAAGGGAAGAGAGTAGGAGGAGGCAGTCATTCAACATAAATGTTGATATCTCTTCATATGAAAATAGTTTTTTGCAGAAGTCTTATCATTTCCAGGTACGCATTACTTTAATACGTACTATCAGGCAATTTACATAATAAAATATGTATCCCTTGTCTGAATAATCGAAATATTTCTTTCAGGTTTCTTCTATTTTGACGGAAGGGAAGAGAGTAGGAGGAGGCAGTCATTCAACATAAATGTTGATATCTCTTCATATGAAAATAGTTTTTTGCAGAAGTCTTATCATTTCCAGGTACGTATTACTTTAATACGTACTATCAGGCAATTTACATAATAAAATATGTATCCCTTGTCTGAATAATCGAAATATTTCTTTCAGGTTTCTTCTATTTTGACGGAAGGGAAGAGAGTAGGAGGAGGCAGTCATTCAACATAAATGTTGATATCTCTTCATATGAAAATAGTTTTTTGCAGAAGTCTTATCATTTCCAGGTACGTATTACTTTAATACGTACTATCAGGCAATTTACATAATAAAATATGTATCCCTTGTCTGAATAATCGAAATATTTCTTTCAGGTTTCTTCTATTTTGACGGAAGGGAAGAGAGTAGGAGGAGGCAGTCATTCAACATAAATGTTGATATCTCTTCATATGAAAATAGTTTTTTGCAGAAGTCTTATCATTTCCAGGTACGTATTACTTTAATACGTACTATCAGGCAATTTACATAATAAAATATGTATCCCTTGTCTGAATAATCGAAATATTTCTTTCAGGTTTCTTCTATTTTGACGGAAGGGAAGAGAGTAGGAGGAGGCAGTCATTCAACATAAATGTTGATATCTCTTCATATGAAAATAGTTTTTTGCAGAAGTCTTATCATTTCCAGGTACGTATTACTTTAATACGTACTATCAGGCAATTTACATAATAAAATATGTATCCCTTGTCTGAATAATCGAAATATTTCTTTCAGGTTTCTTCTATTTTGACGGAAGTGAAGAGAGTAGGATGAGGCAGTCATTCAACATAAATGTTGATAGCTCTTCATATGAAAATAGTTTTTTGCAGAAGTCTTGTCATTTACAGGTACGTATTACTTTAATACGTACTATCAGGCAATTTACATAATAAAATATGTATCCCTTGTCTGAATAATCGAAATAGTTCTTTCAGGTTTCTTGGAAAACGCTTGGAAAACAAAGGTTCGAATTAAACCACGAAAACTCCGAACGATTAGGCCGACGGTCGAGATTGGGATGAGAGAAGGAGGAATCAGTCATTCAAAATAAATGTTGATTTCTCTTCATATGAAAATAGTTTTTTGCAGAAGTCTTATCATTTCCAGGTACGTATTAGTTTAATATGTACTATCAGGCAATTTACATAATAAAATATGTATCCCTTGTCTGAATAATCGAATTATTTCTTTCAGCTTTCTTCTATTTTGACGGAAGGGAAGAGAGTAGGAGGAGGCAGTCATTCAACATAAATGTTGATATCTCTTCATATGAAAATAGTTTTTTGCAGAAGTCTTATCATTTCCAGGTACGTATTACTTTAATACGTACTATCAGGCAATTTACATAATAAAATATGTATCCCTTGTCTGAATAATCGAAATATTTCTCTCAGGTTTCTTCTATTTTGACGGAAGGGAAGAGAGTAGGAGGAGGCTGTCATTCAACATAAATGTTGATATATCTTCATATGAGAATAGTTTTTTGCAGAAGTCTTATCATTTCCAGGTACGTATTACTTTAGTACGTACTATCAGGCAATTTACATAATAAAATATGTATCCCTTGTCTGAATAATCGAAATATTTCTTTCAGGTTACTTCTATTTTGACGGAAGGGAAGAAAGTAGGAGGAGGCAGTCATTCAACATAAATGTTGATAGCTCTTCATATGAAAATAGTTTTTTGCAGAAGTCTTGTCATTTACAGGTACGTTTTACTTTAATACGTACTATCAGGCAATTTACATAATAAAATATGTATCCCTTGTCTGAATAATCGAAATAGTTCTTTCAGGTTTCTTGGAAAACGCTTGGAAAACAAAGGTTCGAATTAAACCACGAAAACTCCGAACGATTAGGCCGACGGTCGAGATTGGGATGAGAGAAGGAGGAATCAGTCATTCAAAATAAATGTTGATTTCTCTTCATATGAAAATAGTTTTTTTGCAGAAGTCTTATCATTTCCAGGTACGTATTACTTTAATGCGTACTATCAGGCAATTTACATAATAAAATATGTATCCCTTGTCTGAATAATCGAAATATTTCTTTCAGGTTTCTTCTATTTTGACGGAAGGGAAGAGAGTAGGAGGAGGCAGTCATTCAACATAAATGTTGATATCTCTTCATATGAAAATAGTTTTTTGCAGAAGTCTTATCATTTCCAGGTACGTATTACTTTAATACGTACTATCAGGCAATTTACATAATTAAATATGTATCCCTTGTCTGAATAATCGAAATATTTCTTTCAGGTTTCTTCTATTTTGACGGAAGGGAAGAGAGTAGGAGGAGGCAGTCATTCAACATAAATGTTGATATCTCTTCATATGAAAATAGTTTTTTGCAGAAGTCTTATCATTTCCAGGTACGTATTACTTTAATACGTACTATCAGGCAATTTACATAATTAAATATGTATCCCTTGTCTGAATAATCGAAATATTTCTTTCAGGTTTCTTCTATTTTGACGGAAGGGAAGAGAGTAGGAGGAGGCTGTCATTCAACATAAATGTTGATATCTCTTCATATGAGAATAGTTTTTTGCAGAAGTCTTATCATTTCCAGGTACGTATTACTTTAATACGTACTATCAGGCAATTTACATAATAAAATATGTATCCCTTGTCTGAATAATCGAAATATTTCTTTCAGGTTTCTTCTATTTTGACGGAAGCGAAGAGAGTAGGAGGAGGCAGTCATTCAACATAAATGTTGATATCTCTTCATATGAAAATAGTTTTTTGCAGAAGTCTTATCATTTCCAGGTACGTATTACTTTAATACGTACTATCAGGCAATTTACATAATAAAATATGTATCCCTTGTCTGAATAATCGAAATATTTCTTTCAGGTTTCTTCTATTTTGACGGAAGGGAAGAGAGTAGGAGGAGGCAGTCATTCAACATAAATGTTGATATCTCTTCATATGAAAATAGATTTTTGCAGAAGTCTTATCATTTCCAGGTACGTATTACTTTAATACGTACTATCAGGCAATTTACATAATAAAATATGTATCCCTTGTCTGAATAATCGAAATATTTCTTTCAGGTTTCTTCTATTTTGACGGAAGGGAAGAGAGTAGGAGGAGGCAGTCATTCAACATAAATGTTGATATCTCTTCATATGAAAATAGTTTTTGCAGAAGTCTTATCATTTCCAGGTACGTATTACTTTAATACGTACTATCAGGCAATTTACATAATAAAATATGTATCCCTTGTCTGAATAATCGAAATATTTCTTTCAGGTTTCTTCTATTTTGACGGAAGGGAAGAGAGTAGGAGGAGGCAGTCATTCAACATAAATGTTGATATCTCTTCATATGAAAATAGTTTTTTGCAGAAGTCTTATCATTTCCAGGTACGTATTACTTTAATACGTACTATCAGGCAATTTACATAATATAATATGTATCCCTTGTCTGAATAATCGAAATATTTCTTTCAGGTTTCTTCTATTTTGACGGAAGGGAAGAGAGTAGGAGGAGGCAGTCATTCAACATAAATGTTGATATCTCTTCATATGAAAATAGTTTTTTGCAGAAGTCTTATCATTTCCAGGTACGTATTACTTTAATACGTACTATCAGGCAATTTACATAATAAAATATGTATCCCTTGTCTGAATAATCGAAATATTTCTTTCAGGTTTCTTCTATTTTGACGGAAGGGAAGAGAGTAGGAGGAGTCAGTCATTCAACATAAATGTTGATAGCTCTTCATATGAAAATAGTTTTTTGCAGAAGTCTTGTCATTTACAGGTACGTATTACTTTAATACGTACTATCAGGCAATTTACATAATAAAATATGTATCCCTTGTCTGAATAATCGAAATATTTCTTTCAGGTTTCTTCTATTTTGACGGAAGGGAAGAGAGTAGGAGGAGGCAGTCATTCAACATAAATGTTGATATTTCTTCATATGAAAGTAGATTTTTGCAGAAGTCTTATCATTTCCAGGTACGTATTACTTTAATACGTACTATCAGGCAATTTACATAATATAATATGTATCCCTTGTCTGAATAATCGAAATATTTCTTTCAGGTTTCTTCTATTTTGACGGAAGGGAAGAGAGTAGGAGGAGTCAGTCATTCAACATAAATGTTGATAGCTCTTCATATGAAAATAGTTTTTTGCAGAAGTCTTGTCATTTACAGGTACGTATTACTTTAATACGTACTATCAGGCAATTTACATAATAAAATATGTATCCCTTGTCTGAATAATCGAAATATTTCTTTCAGGTTTCTTCTATTTTGACGGAAGGGAAGAGAGTAGGAGGAGGCAGTCATTCAACATAAATGTTGATATCTCTTCATATGAAAATAGTTTTTTGCAGAAGTCTTATCATTTCCAGGTACGTATTACTTTAATACGTACTATCAGGCAATTTACATAATAAAATATGTATCCCTTGTCTGAATAATCGAAATATTTCTTTCAGGTTTCTTCTATTTTGACGGAAGGGAAGAGAGTAGGAGGAGGCAGTCATTCAACATAAATGTTGATATCTCTTCATATGAAAATAGTTTTTTGCAGAAGTCTTATCATTTCCAGGTACGTATTACTTTAATACGTACTATCAGGCAATTTACATAATAAAATATGTATCCCTTGTCTGAATAATCGAAATATTTCTTTCAGGTTTCTTCTATTTTGACGGCAGGGAAGAGAGTAGGAGGAGCCAGTCATTCAACATAAATGTTGATAGCTCTTCATATGAAAATAGTTTTTTGCAGAAGTCTTGTCATTTACAGGTACGTATTACTTTAATACGTACTATCAGGCAATTTACATAATAAAATATGTATCCCTTGTCTGAATAATCGAAATAGTTCTTTCAGGTTTCTTGGAAAACGCTTGGAAAACAAAGGTTCGAATTAAACCACGAAAACTCCGAACGATTAGGCCGACGGTCGAGATTGGGATGAGAGAAGGAGGAATCAGTCATTCAAAATAAATGTTGATTTCTCTTCATATGAAAATAGTTTTTTGCAGAAGTCTTATCATTTACAGGTACGTACAAATACTACTATCAGGCAATTTACATATTAAAATATGTATCCCTTGTCTGAATAATCGAAATATTTCTTTCAGGTTCTTCTATTTATGATGGAAGGGAAGAGAGAAGGAGAAAGCAGTCATTCGAAATTAATATTGATTTCTCTTCATATGAAAATACCTTATTGCAGAAGTCTTATCATTTACAGGTACGTATTACTTTAATACGTACTATCAGGCAATTTACATAATAAGTAAGTATCCCTTGTATGAATAATCGAAATATTTCTTTCAGGTTTTTTCTATTTATGACGGAAGGGAAGAGAGAAGCAGGAGGCAGTCATTCAAAATAAATGTTGATATCTCTTCATATGAAAATAGTTTTTTGCAGAAGTCTTATTATTTACAGGCACATATAAATACATACTATCAGGCAATTTACATATTAAAATATGTATCCTTTATCTGAATAATCGAAATATTTCTTTCAGGTTTTTTCTATTTATGACGGAATGGAAGAGAGAAGGAGGAGGCAGTCATTCGAAATAAATATTGATTTCTCTTTATATGAATATCATAGAAACTCGACAGAGTTTCTCGCCAAGCAAAAGAAACAACAGTGCAGTGAACCGTAAATGAAAGGAATTTCCGCCAATTAATGCCAAACGATTTTGTAAAATTTTTTTAGTACTCTGTCTAGTTTATATTTTCCGGACTGACCAAAACGGGATTTTGACACATCTATAGCTCGAGAACTATTTATGATAAAAACAAAATTCTTGTTCCTATGGAATGGGGCGTGCCACGTGACTCAGAAAACGAAAGTAAAGTTGAATCCGGCGAATAGGTTTTTAGTAAATGCGATTTTAAAAGTGCTGTTTTTTGCACTTTTTAAATTCTTGTTCCGACCAAATCTGTTGACAGGGCTACAGCAATGTGTAATTATCGGATATTTACGCGCTTTGTAGCATTTGAACTGTTTTTATGAGTAGTTCAAACCTTTGAAAGTTTCGTGTAAAAATATTAATTAGTTTTTGATTTATACCAGTTTAAAGTAATTTACTCCTATATTTCAGCGTGGCGTACGTAATAATATCACTACTTTTATTTCCATGTGAGCTCAGCGTGGCGTACGTAATACGTAAGGTCATTGTGCCTAAATGAGACGCGATTCCCCATAGTTTTGTTGCATTTAGGGTATACAGTGAAACCTCTCTGTGCGACCACCTCCATTAAGCGACCACCTCCCTGAACGACCATTTTTTCATGGAAAGAAATTTATTCCCATAGGCCCAATACTAATTTTACCTCCATTCAGAGACCATCCCAGTAGAACTCACTCCATGTGCGAGCCATTTCTTTGAAGAAAATAAAACAAATTCCGCTTTTTCCTAATCGATTGAAGAAGGTTTTATTAGAAAAATAATTCCGGAGAGTGCATTATTCATCAAAATTCTAAACTAAGTTTAGAATTTTTTTTTATTACAATAACATTTAAGTGTTTAAACACCTTTGTGCCTTTTTAGGGAATGAATTTAACTGTGATGACAAATTAAGAATGACGGTCAATAAACTCCCCTGCCCTATTCTGTCAGGAATCTCTCAAAAAATAGATAAATTAATGAAATTGTCATTATTTGTTCCCGTGCAAAAAAAAACAAAAAAAAAAAAACAAGACATTTATTTACGGAACTTTGAAAGGACTTGGTAATAAAAGTTTTAAAAGATAAAACGGTAAAATCAAAGCAAATGTATTTATTTTTTAAACTCTGCAGTAGTTAATTTATCTAATTAACATTTATTCTTATACTTAAATTTGCATATTTTTCCCTAATGCAGGGCTCCCAAATGGTCCGCCAACTGAATACCAATATTTTTTTAGAAAAATTTTCTTTTTAGATTTTTCTTACAAACCGCCCCGAAATCACGTTTGAAAGTTAATTCTAGCTCAAACCTACCCTAAAATTTTCTGTTAAAATTTATTGATATTCAGTTGGCGGACCATTTGGGAGACCTGCTACTGTGAAAAATAAATTTTATTAACATTAGCTGTTACCTTTTTTCAACAGTTAAAATCTATATTTAAACATGACCTCCATTAAGAGAACGTGGTCTCTTTAGGGAGGTTTTACTGTATTTGGAATTTTATTATATAAACATACATTTTATTAAGCAGCAAATTACTGAATACTGTAGCTATAGTTCAAAACTAATTTGTTTTGTACTAGGGGGCTCTGCCCCCTACGAGCTACGCTCGCCAACCCCCGTTCAGGCACACCAAAATCCAAAAAGCAGGCTAATTTGATCGGCTTTAAAAATATTGAATTCAAATTAAAAAAAAAAAAAAAAAACAGTAGCGATTTCTCTGTAAACGGGTTTCATTCGTTTTTCTGAGATTGGGGATTTTTAAGACCAAATCTTCTGCTGTTAAGAGATACAATGGCTGTTTTCGTATTTAATTAAAAAAATTAGTTAATCATTTGAAAATAAGCTAATGTAAAATAAATTAAGTAAACAGTGTCATTGTCTCCCGGTATTTTTTAACAGCGCTATAAGATAGTTCTTTTAAATAATTCATTTTAAATGTATCGTTTCAAATCTGGCGTAATTTACACCAAAGTTTTATTTCTCTTATTAATATTCACGTGAAAATACTTTTGTTGTTAGAAGGAAATGTTATTTGCGCTGTCTTCGAATTCACGATAATAGTTGAAAAGATTATCTCCAATAGAGGTCTGCACGGGCCCGGGCTTTGCCCAAGGCCCGTACCCGGCCCGGCCCGCGGGCCGGGCCGCGGAATGGAGGAGAATTTTCAAACGGGCCGGGCCGGGCCGGCAAAATTAGGACAATTTTTTCAACGGGCCGGGCCGATAAAAAAAATTCATCGGGCCTATCGGCCCGATATAAGAATTTGAGAGTAGCAGATAAAATACGAGGCCATTTCCAATGAATATGACTTTTTCGAGAAGTATAAATGTGCGTTACGAGCCGAAGCGAGTTTAACAACATCAATACAGAAATGTAACATGTCCATCGTAGTGATCGGCATCGTACAGTTACATGATGCCTGATCCCGGGTTCAATTTTCGGCAGCCTTGTGCCGGGACGGAACTGGTATTAATCGTTCTCAGGATGTGTAGGACAGGCATTATGTTTTGTATAATTATTAATAGCGATAATGAACTTCTGTTAACAGTATCTTTGGAAATGTACCTTAAGGTGGTTCTCATATATTTACTGCTCAACAATGCGAAACTCTCAGACACATTTTCTGACTCATTTTTAACTATAAGGGCATAAAATTGACAGGCCTGAGTATTGAAGGCATTTGGGATCGAATAGCGGTTCCATTTTTCATAAATTACGCACAGAGATAACATAGACTCTTGTCACGTGACTGTACGTTTTTCTCCTTTCCTGTGCTATCGCTTCCGGAAATTCGATTCAAAACGCTAACTTTGCCAGCATTTTCTGAAAGATATATTACTTTTATCTAAGAAAAAAACGGCATTTACATGGTTTCTGAATAAGAATACCTGCCAATTTCATGCGTTTCCGAAAAGAAATGAATTCATAAATGTATCAAAATGTAGCTCCTTTGGATTTCAGAAAAGCCTTAAAAATGACAGAAATATTTTCACAAATCTACCTTTTATTATAAGCTTCAAAAGTTATCATGTTTTTTAACCCTTTATTCTAAACTACAATAATCTTTTAATGAACCCTTATTTAAATTTTGAAACGTCTGTAGAGACGTTGACTAAAACACTGTAAGTAATCGTTAATGTTTACTATTGTGTGTTTTCAATTTTGCGAACACATGGTAATTTAAAATATACTGTAAAAGGTTCCCATAAATATGCATGTAGTATTCATTAAAAGAATCTTAATTGTATGTCAAGAAAAAACGGAATTTTTTGTAGAAATTTAGTCGGGCCGGGCCGGGCCTGTTTTCACTGAGTTTTGTACGGGCCGAGCCGGGCTCGGGCCGAACTTTCAATTTTTACACCAGGCCGGGACGGGCCAAAATAGCTTTCCTTCGAGCCGGGCCGGGCCCGGGCCTGGAAATTCCGGCCCGTGCAGACCTCTAATCTCCAAATATCTCGCGCAAATATATTTTTCAATTCAAATTGTTTTGCCATATTTTTTGGCCTTTTTAAATATGACGTAATTTCCTCCAATTACAAGTTTTAACGCATAATAAAGATTTTTTTATTTTAAGATTTTGTTTCTCTTTTTAAATTCAAGCGTAAATATGGTTCTTATGATGTAATTTTCCTGCTTTTAACATGTAATCATTTAATTCTAATTTAAAAGGTTTTTTTTCTGTTTGTAATAGTCACGTGTAAATAAATTTTTAATTTGAAGTAAACATTGTTTGCGCTGTTTATACAATTGGCAACAGTTTAAATTAATAACATTTTCTAAAATTTGTAACAAATATCTCTCGAAATGCTGAAAATTTGAATTTAAAATTGAAATAAAACCTCAGAAAATGAGTCAAATAAGAAAAATAAATACAATCTGCACACCGGGAACTTATAACGTATAAAATGATCTAAAAATGATTAAATTATCATGTATAGTTTTTGCTCCAATAAAACTTTTTTTAATGGAACTATTTTGTCCAACTTTAGCATTAAATATCTCTTAAAATAATTCTTCGATTTGAAAACTGTCTGCGTCAGCGTGTTTATCAAGCATTTCTCTATAATAACACCGATTTTCATATTTTTGTATGCAACAATTTCTTTTTATATTAAGAATGAAAGGCCATGCTTAAGCATTCAAATTGGATGCCGATCTACCCGGAATATCTACACAGATTTTAATTGGTCCATTTTTTAAATCAAAACATCAAAAAATTTTTTATATATAGAAGGATAAATTTAATAATTATCTGTAGTCACCACAATATACGATTGTCGGTCGCATTTAGGTAATTTTTGTCGTATTTACGGCAGTTAAAACTTGAATGAGATGTCCATAGTCCTAAATGTAATAATGCATTTTACACATGAGAATTCTTCTGAAAAAGTTCATTTAACCCTTAACTGCTGTTTCAGAAAATTGCCACATAACAATTCAGAAAGGTTTGCGAAACCATTCGATTGAAAGATGAATAAAAGTCGCAATTAATCATAAAATACTGTTTTTGCACTAAACTGTTTGTAGAGTAATATTTCTAATAAAATCTCGCCTTTTCAAACATTTCAAACAATTGTACTTGGACTGCAAATGAAGCAAAATTTTACTGTATTGATAGTTAAACTGAAAATTAGAAGTTAAACTGTGTAAAATAAAAAAAAGCAGCACTAACAGCAGATGAGGGTTAATTGCAATTATTTTTTGGAATTACTTAACCATTAACTGCTGTGACAGGAATTGTCGCATAACTACTGCGTCTGTTCTCCGAAACCGTTTAAGCAATATATGAATGAAAGGCTCTATTAACTCAAAAGTACTGTTTCCAGGACTATTATAATTAAACTTCAAACATTCAGAATGTCTAGCAATAGTTCTAGAGCTCAGAATGAAAGAAAATTTCACCGGTATTCATAGCTTAACTGGAAATTACAAGTTTAACTGTGAAAATTGAAAAATATAGTGGTCTGCGAGATAGCTAACAGCAGTTAAGAGTTAATAAAGAGTCGAAATACATAAAATTGAAAGATAAATAACTTATTATTGAACTACTAAATAAATTTTATTTAATACTAATTTAAATCAAAAAACATTAACTGAGATGCATAATCTTAAATAAATTATAATTAAACATATCACATTTCAATATTCATATTTTGCAACAGATCCATCAAGTTTGAATTGTTTATCGCGGGCGGCGCAGCACCGTTCTGTTTGCCAATTTTACACTGCTATATCAGTCAAGAAATGATGTAAGATGCATGACTTACCATTACGGACCAGCTACTTGGTTTTTAACAATAAGTCCGAGTGAATGGAACTGGAATGATCTTGCTACTTTTATTATAGAAATGAATCCTTTAGTGAAAAATATACATAAAAAAAGTACAAGTGAGTTAGTTGCATTTGATCCGGTTTCCGCATCGCGATTCATTGACAACAAATTTCAATCAATCATAGATTTTATACTATCACCAGATGCTCCATAATGGTTTTGAATTAAAATGTTATCCGTTTGAAGAGAAATAATTTCCATTTTACTAAACCGATTGTTTTAAACTTCATATAATTATCAAAGGATAAAACAAATAAAAAGATTTTATAATATTTTATTTGACCTTTAATGTTCTCTTCAATTGTAAAATGGAAATCTTTTTTTAAAGTTTCAAATATTGGACTTCACAAAGGGAACAAGCAAAAAATATTGCTTGTTAGTTCGCACATTTTATCATCTCTAAAAAATAAATGATTTCTTCTAAGATTTGTAAGGATCGATAAAATGGTTTTGAATTATTTTTAAAAAGTCCATCATTATGTCTTACTAGATATATTACACTTTTGAAAAGTTTATAGCATCACTATTTGATTATTTTTTTCTTCTATAATCTTTTGTTTATCTTTTCTTTTCTGAATTAAAATGGAATATGTATAATGCAAATGAAATACCTTACAAAAAGAAGTGATATCTAATCAAAAACAACTCGTTGTAAATGATCCCGCCAAGCCACAAACCTAAAACGTCAGTCATAAAAAGAAGTGATATCACATAAAAAGAAGCGATATAGAAGTGCCTACTACGAGTGCCGTGTAAAAATCTATCACTACTCAGAATGTTTCCAAAGGACTCGGAGTGAGGTACAGTATGTGAAAACTGCTTGGCGACCTGCAGGCGTATATTTAATATAAGCAGTACCTACATCAATTTCGAAAAATTGTGAAAGTCGAAAAAATTAATTTTAAATTCTCATTATATAAGTCTTATAAATATTTGTAGGAGGAAGATCTGTAATAAATCAGAAAAATTTGTAAGGCAAGCAGAAAATAGTATGTAATTGTGGTTATCATCGATTTTTACAATTATACTTTTCAATATTTTAAACATAATGTTTAATTACATAAATACGTTTAATAATACACTGTTTCAAAATTAAAGGGAAAACCGGTAAAATGAATCCTGTTTATGACAGAATTATTTCTTAAACGTAAAATGTCATGTTTCCGACATAAGGAATATTATATAATACTATTGTAACAAAGCCTTACTAGAACAGATTTTTCCCCTGTCATGTGCAATTCCGTTAACGCAGACTTTACTGCAATATATCTTAGTGTAGTTAACGTCTATTATTAGGTGCATTCTTAGTAATATTCATATGATCATTATTTTTTATTATTATTTCAGAAACTCAAAATGTTTATTAAATTTTTACTTAGAAAATCCTCCGCGTAAAAGTGGTCTTTCTTGTTCAAATGATGGTAAATAAAATCAAGAAATCGATCCTATGATGTTAAATAAGAATGGGCATGTAAACATCAAAAGCTTCAACTTTTCACAGTTTAATGGGATCAGTAATTAAAGAAGAAAATTGTTAAACAAGTAGTCATATGTAAGTGCAGGAAGAACAAACATTATAAAAGCCTGCAGGTCGCCAAGCAGTTTTCACATACTGTACCTCACTCCGAGTCCTTTGGAAACATTATAAGTAGTGATAGATTTTTACACGGCACTCGTAGTAGGCACTTCTATATCGCTTCTTTTTATGTGATATCACTTCTTTTTATGATTGACGTTTTAGGTTTGTGACTTGGCGGGATCATTTACAACGAGTTGTTTTTGATTAGATAGTTTTTTGCAGAAGTCTTATCATTTACAGGTACGTATTACTTTAATACGTACTATCAGGCAATTCACATAATAAAATATGTATCCCTTGTCTGAATAATCGAAATATTTCTTTCAGGTTTCCTCTATTTTGACGGAAGGGAAGAAAGAAGGAGGAGGCAGTCATTCAAAATAAATGTTGATTTCTCTTCATATGAAAATTGTTTTTTGCAAAAGCCTTATTATTTCCAGGTACGTATTACTTTAATACGTACTATCAGGCGATTTACATAATAAAATATGTATCCCTTATCTGAATAATCGAAATATTTCTTTAAATTTCTTCTATTTATGACGGAAGAGTTGAGAGAAGGAGGAGGCAGTCATTCAAAATAAATGTTGATTTCTCTTCATATGAAAGTAGTTTGTTGCAGAAGTCTATTCATTTACAGGATCTTATTACTTTAATACGTACTATGTGGCAATTTACATAATAAATTATGCATTCCTTGTCTAAATATTTCTTTCAGTTTCTTCTATTTTTGACGGAAGAGGAGAGAGAAAGAGGATGTTTTTGGGGATATATTTGTTGAATTCAGATTTAGTTCAAGTCAGATTTTGTGGTTTTTCTAATGGAATTTTTCTGTTCGTGTTGCGTATCCACGGAAATTATTTTATCTTGTTCGGATCATCTGGTTATGGTTTTTGGGGAATTTTTTGTCGGATTCAGATTTGATTCGGGTGATATTTCATGTTTTTTTTCAAATGGAAATTTTAGATACGGGTCGGGTTGCGTGACCACGGAAATTACTTTGATGTTGCTCGGATCGGGTTATTTTTCTTTAAAAATTTTTTGTCGGTTATCATATTTGGTTCGGGACATATTTCGGGATCTTTTCAATCAAAATTTTTAGGTTCAGATCGGGTTTTGTGTTCATGAAAACTATGTGTTCTCTCTCGGATCGGGCTAAGGTTCTTTGGAATATTTTTTCGCGTTCAGATTTGATTCTTGTCATATTTCGAGTTGTTTCCATTGGAATTTATAGGTTCCGATCGTGTTACGTAGCCACGGAAACCATTTTGTCGTGCTCGTATCGTGTTACGTAGCTACGGAAACCATTTTGTAGTGCTCGGATCAGGTAATGGTTTTTTGGAATATTTTTGGCGGGTTGAGATTTGGTTTGTGTCAGATTTCGTGTTTTCCTAATGAAATTTTTAGGTTCGGGTCGGGTTTCGTGTTCACAGAAATTATGTTGTTTTACTCAGATCCGGATTTGGTTCTTCAGAATATTTTTGTAGGCTTATAATTTGGTTCAGGTCAGGTTTCAGGTTGACTTCAACTGGCATTTTTAGGTTCTGTTCGTGTTGCAATTAATCTGTCTTGCTCGGATCTGGTTATGGTTTTTTTGGAATATTTTTGGCTTGTTCAGATTTGGTTCTGGTTTTTTTTTCAAACCAAATTTTTCTTTTCGAGTCGGGTTGCTTGTCCACGGAAATTATTTTGCCTTGCTCGGATCCGGTTATGGTTCTTTGGAATAATTTTTTCGGGTTCAGATTTGGTTCGCGTCAGATTTCGGTTTTTTTTTCAAATTGAAGTTTTAGGTTCTGGTTGGGTTGCATGTTCTTAGAAATTGTTTTGTCTTGCTCGGATCAGTTATGTTTCATTGGAATATTTTTGTCGGGTTCAGATTCCAAGTTTTTCAAATAGAATTTTTAGGTTCGGGTCGGGTTACATGTCCTCAGAAATTATTTTATATTGCTCGGATCGGTTATGGTTCATTGGAATATTTTTGTCGGGTTCAGATTTGGTTCGTTTCAGATTCCTTGTTTTTCAAATGAAATTTTTAGGTTCGGATCGGGTTGCGTATAAACAATTTATTTTGTCTTTCTCGGATCCGGGTACGTTATATTGTAATTTATTTTTCGGCTTCGGGTCGGGTTAAGGGTTAACCCTTTATCTACGGCATTATGATCTACTGCAATTTTTTTCATGAATTTTTTTTTCAGTTACTATAATGAAAATTAAAGGATATACATAAAAAAATACTCACCTGTGAGAAATTTAAATATTTAGAGGTAATTAACTAAAGTGGCACTTTAAAGTACCATGATGCTGTGAAAAGGCTTTGCTCCTGAAAGGGTTAAAAATAAGTATGTTTTTTTTTTTTTTTAGGTTTCGATCTTGTTAGCAGTCCTTTAGTTATGCTACATCAATATTCCAGGGACAACGTGTTCTCTTGCATCTCCACATATGCAATATATGAATTTACATATGCCATTTCTAGCATAGCAAAAACGAGCCGGTGCCGCAACTTTTTCGATTTCCTATAAAAAATAATAATGAAACAGAAAAGAAATGCCCGGGAAATCATTACTACACTATATTTTAATAATTACATTTTAAAGCAGATGTAAACGATGGATAACTACATACAGACTAAAAGTAAACAAGAAGTTTTTCTCCAAAATCATGTACCCAGTGTACTCACTGTACTTATAAGTACCACCAAGTAATTCAACTCTTAAATCAAATACATACACCGTTCACCTAAAATAATTAGTAAGATTGTATTTTAAGATCATAATGAACACATAGAAAAAATCCAACAGTTATCTTATATCTTTTACTGTGTTTGCAGCAATGAGAAAAACGAGCGTGGCAATCTGTACAAAATGTCGGCACAAAGCACATAGACTGCTTCAAAGATAGCCTCATTCGTCTCTAAAATAACAAACTTAGAACTACTGCTGCCATGTATTTGGATAAAGTGGAGTTAAAAGAGCGTTTTTTGCAAAGTACCGTTAGAATATTAGTATTATTCACTATGGTATAAATGTTTAAAGTGAGCGGTACTTATAAGTACCATCAGCATATAAAGGTTCAATAAGCCTAAAATAATCATCCTGATTGGGAAATAAGTGTTCATTTTTCAGTTAGTCTAATGGTTTCTAGGCTCTTTGCAATAAGCCTGGAATATATCAGGCTAATTGGAAAAAGAGAGATGATTCTCCAATTAGCCCGTCTCTTTGCAAATAGCCTAGGCTCTTTGCAAAGAGCCTGATTTCTCAATTAGCCTACGACATATATAAAAACAAGAAAGAAAAAGAAAAAGAAAAAAAACCTAAAGACATTATACTATGCCCCTTGTAGCAGCTGGTCGTGACAGTGTCATTCAATCTTCCATAATCGAGAAATCTTTTAAAAATAGAACAAATTAGGGTATTTTTAAGAGCTTGCAGGGTGTGAACGGGAATTGACGTGTGTTGACTGCAGGGGGCAGAACTCTCCAGTAGCGTATAAAAAACAAAACAAATACAAAATCATTTCTATATATTAGCATCAATATTATAAATGAATCAATATCATGCCCGTGAGAAATACTAGCGTCATACCGATTGTGGCAATGATCTAAGTAACCATTTCTCCTTTTTCCGAAAATTTAATTACCTCAAAACTTCGCATAATATTAATTTCTACACTGTCAAATAGGGAAAATCATACGCTTTCATATGTAATTTGTTGAAACCCTTGATTTATCATATCGTCTTGTGAATAATTAAAATGATTAACAACGAAATATCTAACGAAAAAAATGAGTTATAAGCCTTTAGTACAGCACAAGGATAAATAAATAAAAACCTTCCTTTATTGTATCTGTACATAATTTTCTCAACACAGAAAAACTGTACTCTAAATGAATTTTATGCATTTTATTTATCCAACTCGTTAGAAGAATGGATTTTCCTCAGCTATATTAGTTTTAGAAGCATATGTGATTATTTCAATTACCGTAATTTCCGGATCAAACAACCATGATTGGACCCAGAAAGTTTATTTAATAAAACGTAACTTATTAGATCGCAGTAAATATTTGACTTCAATTATGAAATAAAATTTCTGAGTCCAAACAGGATTATTTGATCTGCGCGGATCATACACCAGAAATTACGGTACTCGAAAAAATAAAATTTTTATCGAATCAAAATATTAAGCACACAAAATTTCATGTGAATAATAATAATAAAAAAATCTACAATGAAATATTTATCGCAAAAAATCATGCGTGATAAATCCTCAGCAAAACTTCCAACTTTTACACTTTTTTGCAGTAACTGCACTTTTTTGCAGTTTTAACAGTAATGTTCGCCTTAATTAGTCGCTAAAACTCTGCTATTAAATAAGACACATATTACTATTCGTAAATAGCGTTAAGAAAAGAGCTTAAAGTATTGCAGCTGTGAATTAGTATGGAACAATAATAAACAAATAAAATCCTTTTTTTTTTTATAATCAAACTTCGAAAAAGGAGGAAAGAGCACTCTCGACAAACTGTATTATTTGTTCAAATGATATATGATTGAAATGATTTGCCCAATACAGATGTTATTTGTTCAAATACATCTTTTAATTATATATTTCTTAGTTTTAAACTCTTAAAATACATGCAATTATGTTAGTTGTTCGAAAAGTCTGAGAACTGTAAAATTGCACTGCCAAAATTTCTTGGAATAATTTCAGAATATATGCATTTTTCAAAAGATTGAAATGTGAGAATGCGTTTTGGATAAACACAATTTATATTTCCTTGCATCTGATTTTGCCATTCTCTAAATCTGGGTCAGCTTTAGCTTTTTAGGCGAAGAAAATCTAGCATTAAAAGAAAAAAAAATGGAACAAGTAACTAAATAATGCATACCAACTAATTTAAATCTGTTGGAACTGTGTCAATTTTTTTATTAAAATTCATAAAAAGAAATAAATTAAATGTAGTCGAAAGAAATTTGAATTTTTAGAAAGCTGCTTTTCGAGGACTTGAGAATTTTATGTAACACGTGTGGTTAAAATAGTGTCAGACAAAAGATATTTATGGATAAAAGTAGCCAAGTTCTTTTTGAAATATATTTTATTAACAAAAATACTTGAAATAAAAAAAAAATAGTAAGTTTTTTTCCTGTATTAAACTCAGAGTCCATATTTTATGTTTATCAAAAACAGGAGATCAATTTAATATCGGAAAAAATCACATTTGTCAATACTTGACCTGAATTCTTTTTATTGCAACTATAATAATACTCTAAAGAGAAGTGGGTTTTTTAATCGTGTTTTAAGATATTATTTAAAATATCTACAACTTTATCCAGTGGGTATTTAAACGAAAACTTCTGTCATTAAGTAATTTATGTTTATTATTAAAAATGGTATTTTAAAACAAAACAATTGCCTGATCTAATGGAGTTATCATACAGCACGATAGTGCTGTATAGTAGAGCTCAGCCGCATCTTTTACGTTTTGAAACATAATGAAAAGACAACAACTCAATTACAATCCAAACCAGAAAACATTCAGTGATGAATAATGGCTTGTTGGAAAGTTCTTAATTTAGTGATGTGCCTTTCGCAGGTCGCGTTAAAAAATATCCAATATTAAGAGAATGGCACCCATTTAAAGTTTACATAGCACTGTACTTTCCGTAATTTAACAATATAGAAATATCTCCTTTTTAATTTTCTAATTAAATCGTTTCTTTCCTGTTGCCATTCTCTAAAATCTGGCACAATAATTTTAAAAAAGTGATAACACGCGCGGTTTGCTTTTACGAGCCAATAAAAATTCAGATTTTCTCGCTATATTTTTGCATTTTTGAAATAGAAGTCATTCCAGTCAGAAAATGAAAATTTTCCCCATATATATGTAAAAACTTTAACTAAACACGTGTTAGAATGACGTAGTATGTTCATTTGAATGCTTCAAAAGTTAAAAAATATTTTTTAATTTCAAGAAAACAATTTAGGAAAAGATAATAATAATTAAAAAAAAAATCGATTGCTAGGTATGACGTCAACTTCCGTTTAACCATAGCTGCCAACTCTTCCGCTTTTTCAGACCACAAAAATTTAATAGAAATTTTTGCCTTGTTTAATCGCTGATTAAGGCGATTTAAAAAGGTAAAATTTACTATACAATTTTTGTGGTCTGAAAAAGCGTAAGATGTTGGCAGCTATGGTTTAACTGACATAACTTTGTAATGATGTTTTATTCTGAAGAGAGACTCCTGATAATCTGAAATTAATCCTTATTATTATAATCCATAAAACGAAAGATTTATTTTTAAGTCCTACGAAAAAAATTTTCGGTAAATGCTAGTTCATTTGGTTGTATTTATTGCATTTTCCTGAGAATTGTCAAGGAAATGTATACTCTTATTGGCATATTTCTTTTTTCCAATTGAGATTTGCCATCTCGTAACCTGATTGGTCAGAGCTTCCTGTGTCAAAGTGACTTTTCTTGGCGGGAAGGAATTGTGCTTTCGACCATGAAAGTAGAGAATTTTGATAGAATGGGCACGGGGAAAGGGATGCATTTCAATAGACTTCTGATTTATTTATTTATTTATTTATTTATTTTTGTTAAAATTACAGGTCAATGGCAAAAATGATTTCTAGAGAAAGAAGATAATTTCCATTACCTAATGACAAAGAGGGCGGGGTGTCATCTGAGAAGTGAAAAGATTCCAAATAACTTTAATAAATTTGTTACTTTTTAAATTTAAGATATTTTTTAATCTATTTTACATTATTTTTTTATTTTAAATTTTCTATAAATTTGTAATCTTACTTAATTATAAATTTATTTAATTGAATTCGTAATTATTCAAATAAATTATAAATGTTACCCTTTTTTAATGATTTTAAATTTAATAATCCTTATAATTATGAAACTCTGTAAGCTTTAATGAAAATAAAATTGTCAGGAGTCGGGGAATCGTAGCAGATGTAATAAAATACTATAAAATAACAAATAGGAGAGATGTTTTAAAAACGAAGTACATATGGATATTAAACTTTGCGTGATTTTGTGGAAGTAGAAATTTCAGAGGGCGGTAAATTTAAATGAAATCTTTAGAAAAAGTGAAAATCTGCGATATGCAAAAATTTTAAAACTTAAAAAAAACCCTGCTCTGTTTGTTATTTTGCTGAAATAACAAATAAATAATACGTCGTCTGAATTTCATTTTAAATTTCAATTTCTCGTGTCCATTTCTCAGCATATATAATCCTGAAATATTTATATTAAAAAAAAAATTCAATATTTGTTGAAAAAATAATGAGTCATCTAAAATCCCCCTTGAAATTTCTGCAAAAATATTTTTACCCCCCCCCCCCCCTTTTACACACAAGAAAGTTCAGTTTTCTTACAGTTTTTTTTTTCTTTTTTGTATGCACATATCTTTATACACAACATCTGAATGGCTATTCTGAATATGTTAAGGAAATTAATATGTTCCTTTTTGAAAATGATCCTCAAATCACTAGTTTATTTTCTTTTGAAGAAGAAAAAAAAAATAAATTATTTGCGTTTTTTATTTTGCCTGTATGATGTTATTTAAAGAAAAATAACCTAATGCTTACAAAATTCGAATGTGTTGTTCAAATATAACACAGTATATAAGCATTTAAAATGGGCATCTTGTAAAAACCTCTAACCTTTTTTTTACTGAAAAAGTTGAAGATCCTGTTATATTATTGCCTAAAGCTGTTATATTTGTTGGATACTTAAATTAAATTAATGATGGTGGGTTTTTACTCCTTAGTTTAGTGCCTGTGTTTCCGAACAAAAATGAATTCAGAAAGGTATTTGAGAACAGTCGTGAAATTTTCTGTCACATATTTAAGAATCGAACAGTGTTTTTAATTTTTTTCATAAATAAATGGAGAGTTGTAAGCGATTGTTGTCACGGGACGACAGGTTTTTCTCCTTTCCCGCGCTGTCGCATTCAAAAATTCAGTTCACAAAGCCAACTTTGACAGTATTTTTAAAAAGATATTCTGCTTTTACCAAAAAATTGAAAACACCATTCGATTACATAGTTTATTAATAAGAACACCTGTCAATTTTATGTGTTTCCGAACAAAAATGAATTTAGGAAGGTATTTGAGAACAGCCGTGAAATTGTCTGTCACATATTTAAGAATCGAACAGTGTTTTCAATCTTTTTCTCATAAGTAAATGGGGAGTTCTAAGCGATTGTTGTCACGGGACGACAGGTTTTTCTCCTTTCCCGCGCTGTCGCATCCAAAAATTCAGTTCGAAAAGCCAACTTTGACAGTATTTTAAAAAGATATTCTGGTTTTACTAAAAAATTGAAAACAGCATTCGATTACAAAGTTTATTAATAAGAACGCCTGTCAGCAACCCAAAAAACTTAAAGTAAACCTTATAAGAAAAGTTCGGAGGGGAGATGGGAGGGCGAATGTAAACGCGTTAAGTGGAATTGCGCAACTTAGTCCACGCAGCACCGCGCGCATGTTCCGAGGCAGATCCCCCCTTCCCCTTCATCGTAAGTCATAGTGTCATGTATCTAATTTGTTGCAAATTTTGTCTACTTTCTGAATTTCTAGATACTTTTTCCCTAAAACAACAACAAAAAAAAAATGATTCTTTTAATAAAAACCTTTTTGGGGGGCTTTTTACCAAAGTTTGGGGGGGGTTGCCGGGGGAAATTTTGGTGGGAAGTTACAAATTCGGATTCAGCGACCCCAAAAACATAAAGTTAGCCGATTTCCAGAACTACCATTAATTTTGCTAGGTAAAATCCTTATTGCCTGGACTATTATGACTGTTTCTTACCCTAGCTTTTTGTGTGTTTGAGGGGTTGACATAGGATACTGCAAAGTCTCTTAATACAGAGGAGCGTGGGTACGTAGCAGAAAAAGTTAAGAAATCACACTATGTATAAAACTAGTCTGGCTGCTAGTCCTGAGTAAAGTATAGGTCAATATCCCAATATGGATGTTAGCAGTATGTATCGGGTCATCAGAGCTCTTGAAATACACTATTAAACCAAAGTTTCTGTTATTTTTTTATTAGGGAAATTGGCTGGCCGGTTGATTGAGGTCATTGGTTGGTTAGTTGGGGCGGTTTTTTGGTTAGTGGCAGTTGATTGATTAAGTTCCTGAAAGGATCTGAAAAAGGTATGAAATGATATAAAAAACTATTGGAACCAGATTGAAAAGTAAAGCTCAATCTAAAAAAAATTACAGTAAAAAATTGGCAAATAGTTTCAGTCTAAAAAAGTAAGTAGTGCGTAGAAAAGTAATGGAACGAGATTATCTGTAAAGCTCATGAAATTACCCAAATTTTTGTTGATAGCTGAAAATGTGGACTGAGCTTTACTGGTGCCTTATATTCAGAATCATATTATCCACTCAAAATGAGTACCGGGTATAGTAAACAGAATGTGTAGTTACGTACTAAAAAAAAATCTGTCAGTCCGAGAATTGTGGACATGATTGCATCATGTCAAGCTAAACTCCATAAAGCTAAAAGAATGTAAACCATGAAGTAATATTTTAAGTGTAACATTAATATAGTCAGGTTGTCGAGGAATTGTTGTTATTAACATTTCTGACATAACACACTAACATAATAATTTTACTTTGATGTAATTACTGTGAAAAGGGAACCTTATGCCAATGGACTTACGCCAGACAAATAGTTAGCGTATTGTTGAATCGTACATGCTTAGGGTTTTGGGTTTACTTGGGCTTTGATCTTCCAGGCTTATCAGTGACCCCTGGAATAGAATTTGGTCCATACTTCGTACCGAACGGATCTCTCAGTTTGTCACTCATTACCAAATCAGTCTCTAACCTATTCTTATGAACCCACATTTTTAAACTGGTTATGAATGATTGGAATTCAGAATGTGTTAAAAATGCCTTTATTACCCTGATTGATTTTAAGGCACCAGTAAAGCTCAGTCCACATTTTCAGCTATCAACAAAAATTTGGATAATTTCATGAGCTTTACAGATAATCTCGTTCCATTACTTTTCCACGCACTACTTACTTTTTTAGACTGAAACTATTTGCCAATTTTTTACTGTAATTTTTTTTAGATTGAGCTTTACTTTTCAATCTGGTTCCAAGAGTTTTTTATATCATGAATAAAGAGGAGGTGACATAGAGTGTATTGCTGCCAGTTGCGAGTGAAGTAACTGAGAGGGTTGTCACAATATGGCGGGTGATTTTGTTTGCATCAGATAAACAGTTTCTGATAACCAACAAAGCAAATTTCCACCAGAAAATTTTGAATAGGAAATTTTGCCTTTTTTTTATCAGGGTTTCCGTGTTTTTCTAGACGATTTGGTCGAGGAGCCCGGGGCCACTTGCCCCACATCCCCGTCACATAAGGTTGTGCAGGTTAAATGGTAAGCAAAAATCATAGCTGGTAGCAGCGAGGGCATAAAAGTAAAAATCTAACTGGGGAATGGATGGGAAAATGAGCTCAAATAAAAAGTAAAAAATAAGGAAGGAAGAGTCTAAAAGAAAGTTCAAGTATAGCATTACAACAACAAGATATATTTTTGTATTTTCTAAAATTTTTTAGATTTTTTGTAAGTTTTTCAAATATTTTTATAATTTTTTATAGTATGTTATAAGATTTTTATAATATAAAGTAGAATAGTAAAGTAGAAAAGTAGGTAATGTTGTTAGTATAAAAATAGGGGGGGAAGGGTAGCCTAGGCATAACGGCCGGAGAAAGTGTGATTTGGATCCGCTCTGAGTGCCGGAGCTTTTGACTGAGCTGATGCCGTCCAAGAGTCGAGGCAATGCCGGGAGCAGAGATACGCTTTCGCGTAGCCCTGAAAAGGGCCCTGCCGAACTCGGAATTTCATTGCCGACTTATGGGAAGCAGCTGCTGAGGTCATGTGGAAGAAATCCACCGCAATGCCGGATGTAGCACTTCGGCAGATGCCGTGAGTCCTGAAAAGGACTGGCCCATCCGCCCTGTACACTGCGTCGAAGCTGGAGCTCGACTGAGCTCGCGCGAACAGCGAACAGCAGAGCAGTTCAATGGGATACCTAGTAGCAGTGCTACTCCACTCCCTGTAGATGAGTAAGTGCATAGCAAATCCTAGAGGAGCCATGAGAAAAGAGTTTAAGCGTAGCACAAGTACTACAATAAGAAATAGAGAAGTTAGATAAATTAATTATGGAGAGGCTGAAAATTTATGAGAGGGTAGTCCGAGGACTACAGTATAAGTATAAGTTAAAATTTAAAATTAAGGATAGAAAAAATAAAATGAAAATAGTATAAAATGAAGATGTTAACACTGTTCAAACACATAGCAAGACCGCTCCAAGCAAAGCAGGAGAAATATACCTAATCCCTTAAAACCAAAAAAGGCTGTTTTCAGCGCCATACATTTATAGTTTAAAAGTTACAGTAAGTATAAGGCTTTACCATGGTAAAGCAATAGTAAAAAAATAGTAAGAAAATATAATTTTAATTTAATTTAATTTTTTTTTTTTTTTATAAGAAAGAAAAGAAAAGAAAAGAAAATAAGTATCAGCCGAAGAGCGCGACTACTCTTCAATAATAGTAGTATAACGGGGCCTCTTACGCTTAGAAGGGCTGAGAGCATCGTAGTCCGGTAATTCGTACATAATTTCATTAGGAAATTTATAAAGTTGGCTGTGAAATTTTTTAGATAGAAATTTAATGCGTCTGACCAGAGAGGTAGTTTTGAGATCGTTTCTGATCGTGGTGTTACGTAGAAATCTAGAACCATTTCTGATACGGCGAAGTTGACTGTTGTGAAGCTCAGAAAGCCGGTCCATACTCGTTCTACAGAGGAAGTCCCACACCGGGCAGCCGTAAGTGATGATAGTAAGAATGCAGGCGTTGTATATTAAAAGTTTGTTATGGAAGGACATGCTAGGGCTCCTTAAAAGAGGTGAGAGACTTTTAGCTACCCCCGAGGCTTTACCGCGGATGTTTAGCATATGTTTTTTGAAGGTAAGGCGTTTGTCAATGATAACCCCCAGGTACTTAGCATCATCAGACCAAGGGATGGTAGTATTGTTAATGGTTAGTCTATTAGGAACAGTAAAAGTACGTGAAAAGTAGACAGCTTTGGTCTTACTTTCATTAAGTTTGACACGCCACTGATTGCACCAGTCTATGAATAAATTTAAGTGATTTTGCATGTTTTTATAAAGTAAATATGGATGGTGTGCAGCAGCATAAATGGTGGTGTCGTCCGCATAAAGGGCGAGTAAAGTGAGTAGAGTACGAGGCACGTCAAAAAAGTACAGATTGAAAAGTGTTGGGCTCAAGATTGAGCCCTGTATAATACCACATAAAATGAAGTGTAGATCCGATAAAATGTTGTTTATGCGGACGGAGAAAGAACGATCGCAAAGATATGAGAATATAAGGTGTATAAGTCCGGAAGGAAATCCAAGCCGAATTAGTTTGTAAATGAGGCCTTCATGCCAGACTTTATCAAAGGCCTTGGCGATGTCCAAAAAAATGGCAGCAGTTGGCTTTTTTGCATTGAAGTTTTCACTGAGGAATTCAACAACGCGCAAAAGCTGGTGTTGTGTGGAGTGGCCAGCTCGGAATCCAAATTGTTCCGGTGGCAAAATATTGTGTTCATTAATGAATTTGTTAATTTGAAATCTAATGACGCGCTCAATAACTTTAGAAAGGCTAGAGAGCAGACTAATAGGACGGAAGTTAGTAGGATCGTGAAGGTTGCATGCAAGTTTAGGTATGGGGCAGATGATAGATTTTTTCCAAGGTTTGGGAAAGTAGCAGAATTTAAGAATAGAATTGGTGAGTTTAGTAATATAGAGGATACAGTTTAAGGGAAGTTGTTTAAGAGCAATGTTAGAAATATTGTCGTACCCAGGGGATTTACGATTTTTAAGTTTTTGAATAATGTTATGGATAACAATGGGCTCAATAGGGGGGGAGAGGATCAGGGGGGGTGGCAAGGAAGTTACGAACTGTATCATTGGCATTATTAAGGTGATTATGACTAGCGAGGAAAGGATTAGGTGAGAACTGCTTTTCATATGAATTAGCCAAGCAGTTAGCCTTATCTTTATCGGTATAGGCAGTAGCGTTATTAGAAATGAGGGGGGAATGGGAGTATAGTTATTGTTAAGTTTCTTTTTAATTCGCCAGAGAGAATTATCCTCGCTAGATAAATTTTTAAGAAAATTTTTCCAACTTTTTTGTTTTTCTTTTTGAATAAGGGTCTTAATTTTATTATTTAATCTATTAACAGCAGTTTTGAGGGTAGGGTCTCTGGAGGATTGGTAAAGCCGCCGGAGGTTATTACGTTGGTTACAAATATTGCGGATATAATTTGGAAGAAAAAAGGTATTATTATTTTTAAATTTGGTGTAGGTTGCATATTTTTGGGCATTATTGATGATATTTTCAAGTTTAGTAACAGCATTGTCAATATCTGAAATGTTGTTAATAATTGGAAATGTGAGATCGGCATCATTGAGATAACTTTTAAACTTGTTCCAATCAACTGCAACAGAGGGGGGGGGGGAGTAATAGGATTGATAAGGTCAATTTTGAAAGCAACCGGATAGTGGTCAGAGCTGAGATCGTTAATAACAGAGGTAGAAATAGGAAAAGTAAGATTTTTAGAGATAGCAAAATCAATAGTAGAAGGATGGCATCTACGATTCCAGGGGATGTGGGTAGGGCTGGAGGGAGCGTGCGGACTAAGGTTGTTCTGTGAGATAAAATTATGGAGTGATTTACCTCTAGCAGTTGTAGAAAAACAGTTCCATTGCGTGTTGTGTGCGTTATAGTCACCAGCTACAAAAGCAAATTGGTGTTGTGAAAAAAGTTGAGTGAGATCATTAATAGGATATTGTGGACTGTGTTTACCATAAAGAGAAGTAATATTTAATTTATTGTGTGGAAGGTCAAGGACAATACTTGTGTATTCAATGCCATTGACGGGTGTGGTTTGGACTGTGTTGTGTGGAAGGTGAGATTTAATGTAAATCGCAGTGCCGCCCTTTGGGGAATTGGCACGGGGTGTGTGATAGAGCTTATGTTTATAGCCCGAAATGTTTAAGCTGCACGTAGGGGAACCAATTTCCTGAATTAAGAGAATATCAAATTGTGGATTAAAAGAGATAAAAGACCTAAGTTCGTTAATTTTGTTTTTCATGGAATCGCAATTCCAAGAAAGAATAAGTAGGGAGCCAAAGATAGGTGTATTATTCATGGTTAGGGAGGTTAAGTTCAGTAGCAAAGGAGTCTATTTCGTTAACAATGATTATCATTTTTTTCTACAATAATGTCACAAGATTTAATTTGATTGGCTATTTTAGTTATGCATTTTAGTAATTTAGTGATCTGAAGAAGTTCCTTCATATCCTTGAAAGCATCAAAAACATTTTTAAAAGTCGAGACATAGTTCTCAGTAGGAGTTTTAGTCGATTTTTTATCAGTTGAAGTATTATCCTTGGTTGAAGTGGAGGCATCCGCGACGGGGGCTTCCTGTGTATTCTTGCTAGTAGAAGGGTTAACCTCGGTATTTTAAGTTTGTTTTTTAGTTTGTTTGTTCATATTTTCAACGTAGTTAAATTTTTGTAAAATTTCTACAAAGTCTTGAGCACTTTTAGAAGTTTGGTTAGTCGGCTGTTTAGTTCTCGAGGGATTTTGTTTAACATTATTTTTATCAGTAGAGGGGGAAGTTCTGTTTTGGTTAATGGGGTTTTTTGGGCAACCTCTGAACGATGAAGGGTGAGCGCCCCCACAGTTAGCACAGGTGCAAGTGATTCTACCTTTATGTGGGCACTGAGGGGTTAAATGCTCCTCGGCACATTTCATACACTTAGCCTTAAAATTGCAAATTTCGCTAGCGTGGCCATAGCGTTGGCAACGGTAGCATTCTTTAGGGTTATTGGTATTACGGAAATGTTCAATAGATACGCGAATATAACACAATTCTTGTATTTTGTAAATACGGTCAAAATCTTTAACTGGGAGAACATTTACCATATAAAGGGGCATCCCCCTACTAGTTTTCCTATTCTTGAGCATGGCTGCCCTTGTGGCAGTAAAACCATGCAAGGTTAAGTCATCAAAAATTAACTTGGATTCCGTGCCAGGCGGGATACCCCGGATGCAAATTTTCTTTGGCCTTTGGTGTGAATAGTGGTGAATTTATAATGTTTAGAGTCCAAGTAACGTTGGACTTCCCTAAATTGTTCTTCCGTTTTCGGTTGAATTTTTATTAGCTCTCCCTTAAGGCAGACTAGAAGAGGGTTATCCTTATCAAGTTCTTTTACTTCTTGCGCGATTTTACGCCAATCGACTTCGCTAAATTCAACAAATAAAGGGTGTATTTCTTTCTTTTTAGCCACCGGTACGTGCTCTCAGGATCGTTAGTTTTAGAATTAGAATTATCATTTATCATCTCAACATTATTGTCTAAATTTAACTCGTTTTCGAGTACAATGTATTTGTTAGTTAATTCAATATTACTGTCCGTATCGGACTCAGAATGCCGTCTTTTACCTACACGGGAAGGGTTATCTGGGCTCGCGCGGGCCGGAGAGTCCTCTTAAATAGGCTACAGAGAAAAAGGGAGAAGCCAAAGGCGGGGAAAAGTCTGCAATTGCAGACTGACAGAAAAAAGGAGGAAAACGGAGCGTTAGTAAAAATACACAAGAAAAGGGTAAAAAAGATAGAATTATATGATTTAAATGAGAGTATCCAAAATAATTCCAAATTTCATTCTCAAATATGTTTAAAATTTCTATTTATTTTTTCTGGTGTCAGTTTGACCATGTATTATAATAATTTTCATTGATACTGAGAGGAGGTTGTGTAGGTTGTCATAATATGGCGGAAAAGCAGGGTTTGACAGCCACCAAAGTAAACTGCTACCAGTAAAAATGAATAACTGTTCCTGTGATTATTTTTGACCGAAATTTTGCGTTAAACAGGCCTTTAAATAAGAAAAAGACATCTATTTAAATTTCATGGTGGCAGTTTGACTCGGCGGTAATCAATCCCTGCGAAAGCGGTTACAATTGAAGCTTTACTATTATAACACTAGAACAGCCGGCAAAAACGTATACCTGTAACCGCTAAAGCGGTCATTTTGACCGATGTGGATTACCATGCTCAGATATTGTTTACTTGCCATTTTTTACTCTTAGTATCGTTTATTACAATTATTACTATTATTAACACCATTGCCCATATAATAATATATATTTCATAATTTTTATTTTATTTTTTTATATTTTATTAAGTTATAATTATATTATATTGAGATATATATATAGAGGTTATATTTTTTATTTTAAGATTATTTTTATAGTAAAACTAGGGGGCTCTGCCTCCTGCATGCTACGCTCGCCAACCCCCGTTCAGACACTGTGCAATCTAAAAGCACGCTAATCTGATCGGTTTTAAAAAGATTAGAGAAGATTGAATTAGCTTAGATTAATTTAGAGAGAGCCCTGTAAACGGGTTTCCATTCAATTCCCTTTGATTGCAAAAATTTAAGGTAGAATCAGTTGCTGTTAAGACATCCAATGGTTGTTTTCGTGTTTGGTTAAACAAGATCAGTTAAACATTTGAAAAGAAGCTAAAATAAAATGAATTAAGTAAACAGAGTCTTTGTCTCTTGGTATTTTTTAACAGCGTTATAAAACGATTGACATAACACAATTACTAAAATTTGCTGCTTTAACCCCTTCAAGGGCGGTGTTTCATTTTTGGACCACTTAATTTTAATTCTTAAATGCCACATTAGCATCAGAATATTGGGATGAAAATTTCCCTTTTATTAAGTAAGTGAACAAAAGCAGTTTTGTATTTCGAAATTTGTTTATAAATTCTGATGCCATTCACTGATTTCAAGATTTTAGGAATAGAAGTGCCTTGTCCGTGAAAGGGTTAAACGTATATTAATGTATTTATTATTTTAAAGTTTCCTTTTTCTTTTAATATTCACGTGTAAATACAATTTTCAGGACATAATTTTCAATATTTTCCTGCCTTTAACACGTACTCATTTAATAGTAATTTTAAAGTTTTTTTTTCTGTTTTTAATAGTCACGTGAAAATAAATTTTTAATCATTAGGCAATATTATTCTTTGCGCTGTTTTTAAAATTGAAAACAATGTCTTTAATAATAGCCTAAGTCATGTGATTATCATCAACAGCTCCAGGCGGAACCCTTCGCTTTTTATATTCCAGGCGGCCATTTTGATACTTTAATGTTAGCCAAGCCACAGGTGAGATAAGTCGCCGAATATTATTTTATTCCCATTATTTCGTTTATACTATAATAGCCCAAGTCATGTAACTGTCATAAACAACGGGCTGATTCCTTGGCTTTTCATAAGAAAGGTTTCCATTTTGATTAAAGAATCAAAATTATTTTTTCGAATAAAATTACATAAAAGTTGCCATGATCACAAAGAATTCCTGATACTTTTATGTTAGCCGGGTGAAAATCTTGCTAATAGTTTTTTTTAACTCGCCAATTAGCATTTTTTTATTTTTCGAGTGGTAAATTAAAACGGTGCTACTTGGTTATCCCATCGATCAAAAATCTGTCGCCAAACTATAAGATTAAATGCCAATAATGGTTGGTCGTAAATGTCACATTCACTTGACTTTAAGGAAGTTACACATGTTCACGCCATCAAGTGATTTTTATTTCGACGTTTTATTTGTATTTTTATTAATGTTATACTAATTTATTTGCTCTTTTGTTATTTAAAATTAAAAAAAAATATGTCAATTTGTATAATTTGGCTATTTGTATAATTTGACGAAATTGGTCGACGGGAGAAGTAATAACATTAAAACGTTGCTTTCGAGTGGAAATTAAATCTCATTATTTGTTGCATTGTCATATACGCACCGGGTTTGGCGTGATTTTTTTTTTTACGACAATTTGGCGAAAACCTCGTTTTCAAATACCTGTTACATATGTATTTTTAATTTATTTTCCGTTATTTTTAAAATAAAATAACAATAAATTAAAAAAAAATTAATTAATAACTATAGAACAAAACAATTTATAACATTTTTTGTAAATAAAAAGAGAATAAATACAAATAAGCATTTATTAATAAATAAGCAACAATAGCCGGGTTACCATGTCAAGCAAAATAACGCCATTTTTGCGCCAATTAGGTACCCCGTTGCGTATATGACATCTGTGTCTAATATTTTTCGTTTCGTTTCGTTTAAAAAAAAGTATGAAGTAAAAGCCATTTATTTTAAAGGTTTCAATTTTAAATGAAAGTTTTGTATTAAATAAAATGATAATGAAATACAAATTGAATTCTGAATAAAAGTAACATGATGCATTTCTTAGCATATATTTAAGGGAGGCCAAACTCGTCGCCAAATTAATTAAAAATAACCTTTCCTAAAATATGAAAAAAAATATCTGTTATGATTAAAATTTGAGTTGCCATCATTAGAAAAAAAGTATTTAAAATTAGAAAAAAATTAATATTTCGAAAACTAATTCTAATTTTAAAATTCTAATACCAGTTTTGAGATCTGTGGATCAATACGGATTTTTAGTGTTAATTTCATCGCAAAGTATTCCATATTTTAGGAGAAATCGCCGTGAAACGTAATCAGTTGTTTAATCAGTCGTTTCATGGAATCGTTACATAAATTCGTTTCAATTCGATTCATTAGGATTTTATATATATAGGGTAGAAATATTTTTCGTGAGAAATCGAAACTGCTAAAAACAAGAACAAACTTAGTGAAATCAAAAATTTATATTTATCCTTTGAGCAATACAATATTCATGGTGGCCAGTGGTCAGGGAAAAATTACAGTCAAAAAAAGAGGAAACTACCAGTATTTTCTTCTAGCAAATACTCCGAATAATATAACGGGATTAGCGAAAGCGGATTTCTCTTTAACAAAATACTGGTATTTAAAACCTTTTTTGACTATGTTTTTCAGAATTGATGACCGCTAGATTGTGAAAATTATAAAACACTTGTAGAGGTCATGATCTAGAACTAGCTTTTGCAGAATACTTCCGTGCCATTTGGTCGAGCACGTCGACGCCAAATTTTGTAGAAATGTAGAACTTTACAGTTTCTGGTAAGTGTTTATCACCAGTTTCAAATGTGACGGATGGATGTCGGGAACTGAGAATTAAAACATATTTATTTTTCTTCCCTTGATAAACTCAATGTAATATCATCTTTGGCAAGAATTTGGCTATTGTAGAAAGACATTTTTTCAGATTTTATGGCATATGGAATTTTGTTTTTCGTCTGCGATTGACTGTACCAGCAATGCTTATTTTTAGTGACTTTAGCTTTTCTGCAAGGGGCAGAAGTAAAGAAGTTATCTGTGGTAATGTTGTAACCTTTGTTGAAGTATGGTTGTATGAAGTATGGGCTATTGCGACATCTACTAGATAAAACGTGCATTAAATTGACGGCGGTCATTTTGACCGTTTCGGCGGTTCTAGGTATATTACTGCAATACTTCATAAATTTTGGTTGGCTGGAAAATTTATCACTGGCATATCATAGCTTTTCGAATTATAGGAAAAGTCACGGAAACAGAAAGTTACACTCTAAATAGAAACAAACTGGTACGCAATGAAAGTTTCGAAACGGTCAAAATGACCGCCTTGGCGGTTCTAGTGTTAAGCATATGTCAGTTCCTCTTTATTAATAGTTCCATGACTAATCTGGTATAGCACTGCCTTTTCCTTAACAAGAATGCTTTTGGACTGATATTAATGCTTTTACTGTACTAAACTCTTTTACTTTCTTACATATTCACAAAAAAAAGTATCGTATTAGTGAAAATTTTGCATATCTGGTTTTCTATGGATTTATGTGTCTTGGATGTCGTGAATCACGGCTGCCAGTTTGACCTCCATTTTTATTCAGAAATTTCAAATTCATACCAGAAAACACATACATTTTTTTCTGATTTAATTAGTGACAAACACTTCGGTATTACCCTTTCCAGCCCAGTGTTACCGGGTCGCGATACCTAATTTTAATTCCGAACTTACGAACGGCACCAAGAATATTTTAGTAAAATTTTGCTTTTACGATGAATAGTTAAAGTAACATGTTTTTAATTTCTAAAAACGTCGTTTTAAAATTCCGCTGTCAGTCAATCATTTCATCATTTTACAACAAAAATTGCCCGTGCCAGAAAGGGTTAAAGTGAATGTTTTTTTACAGAACTTCCTTTATAAACTCAAAACTTCCGTATAAAAACGGAGGCCAAACTTGCAACCCTGTCGTGAATACGATCTGATCACTTTTAGATCGATGTCTGTTTGTGTATGCTGAAATTTTGTGACCATTATAAGTCTTGTCTCGATACATCGAATTCATCAAAATTTCATATATAGTTTAGGCATTAATATAATTTAGACCTGGTTAGCATGATGTGCATGTTATCTATTTTACGTCATCTATTATAGGTAGAATTAAATCAATTGATACTTAAATTGTCAAAGTAATCCTGTTGATAAAATGTTGAAATGATTGACCGTGATTTGCGAACAAATTTATTTGAAATAAATAAATATTTTTCTTCAGATATTACAAATGGAAAATTTTGTTACAAAATTCTGATGCGATTTTCACAGTTGGGAATTAAGATTAAGTGGTAGAAATAATATACTATCGATAATTCAAAACTTTATGTCTGACGCTTATCATGCATTATAATACGAACGAATCCTGTGCCTATGTGTATGTGTGCGCGGGCATATGCAAATTTTATTTATAAAACGACTCTATCGATTTTGACTAAATTTCGTGTCGTACCGTTTTGAGGTACGAGAAGACGATTAGGACTAGGTCACACGTTCGAAGAAATTCGATTAGTAAGTAGTTTTGGGGTCACTACGGGTCAATGCATTTCTGTGGAAATGAAGGTTGAAACAGTTATTAGGTTGTTGAACAGTTGTCAGTAAAAGAAGTCTCAAAGTTGGCAACAAGTTGCCAAATTAAAAAATATTGGACGGGAAAATCGACTTTCAAGATTACCAATGCCAAAATGCTTAGCGCCAGATGAAATAATGTCGCCAAAATTGGTGATATTTGGCGAAATTTTGCGAAAAAATGGCTTTCAGAATCTGAAGTAATTTTCTAGAAATTCCCAATTGGAGCCGAGATACATGATTCAACCAATCAGAGTCTACAGAACTAGAAATGTAGTTTGAAAGGATGCTGTTTCGTTGTAATAATGTAAGCAATGTAAAATTTAGAAATATGTACAAATTTGGCGACCGTATAGGCCAAATATATAGACCAAATTTCAAGAAATTTCTAAATCTTCTATTGCCAAGAATTCTTGGGATTCCGGTCATAGTGTTAATTTTTATAATGCTAAAATTATCTTCAATGCCAATAGCATCTCTGAATTGGACTTTCTTGAAAATTTAGCTATTTATCTTAATCGTGAAGTTATTATTAATGATAAATCTGATTCCAAAATACTCTATGCAGCTTTGCAGCTTGGAAAAACCTTTTCAGTATCTTTTTAAATGTTATTTATATTCTCATTTTTTATATTACAATTTTTTGTCTTGAAAACGTTAATTTAATCAATTGCCCTTTTATTTATTTTTATATAATTATTTTTTTCTTTCTTTCTTTATTTGTATTAATTTATTCCTTTTCTTTATTTTATTTTGTACTCAGTACTTATTAAGTTTATTCCATTCTAGTTTTCCATTCTAGTTTAACTAAAAGTTAATCTAAGTCTTTTCTTGATTTCTTCAATCATTTTCATTCCTTTTATTTTTTATTTTTTGGGGGGCTTAAGATGGCAACACTAAACATTATTGTTATTAATCCAGTTCCAATGTACATTTTTCCTTTCTCAAACCAGATGGCAACACAGTTATAGGTTTCACTCAGATGCTCAACTGTAGATCACATGTTAAAATAGTTTTAACTTTTTTTCCATGCTGATATGCAGTAGTTTTGACTCTTAGTATGTCATTCAGGTATTGTGCTCTAATAATTTTTAATATCCTGTATGAGGTGTATATTTCTTTGGATCTCTTAGCTTTTTATTATCTATTTTCTGTAATGTTTGCGTTATAAGGAGCTAAACTTTGTCCTTTTAGGCTTAATGCTGACAAAATTCGATGAAATAACGCATCTTCTATGAATGAACTCACAAGCTCCTCTGACGATTCTGTGAGTCATTCATAGTTCCTTATTTTACATACTGGTTTCCTTTGTTCATTTCTAAATCATCTTTAGAACTTTATCAATTTCTTCATATATTAGTGATTTCAAATTTATATATATATATATGTGTGTGTGTGTGTGTGTGTATATACACTGGCGGAAAAAAAAATCCCAACACCAAGAAAGACTTGTGTTAGATAAACGAAATTTGGTACACGTGTTTATACATATGAAAGATGACATCGATTGAAATTTCGCGCTTCGCGCATAAGTGTGGCGCTAGTGGCGCCACTCAGAACTTGCAGATCAGGTTTACTTTAAATGCGTGCTGTAAAGTTCGTAGGCGTTATTTAGCTTCGAAATGTGGCGTATTGAGTTGATGTTAGCCAAGAATGTCTTTAACGAGACGAAGAAGCCACTGTCAACAGTTCACCGAGTTGGGACGAGGTCGCATATTCGGGCTACGATAAGCTGGATTTTCTTTCCGCGATATTGCAGACAGAATTGGCTGGAATTTATCCACTGTGCATGATTGTTGGAAGCAGTGGTCAAGGGATGGTACTACCTCAAGAAGACGAGGTTCCAGGAGGCCACGTGGCACTCCTGAGAGGGAAGATCGCCGTATTAGGCGTACGACTGTGGCGCATCGTACTGCGTCTGCGGCAGAAATTCGAGGTGCAGTTGGTAACACAGTGAGAAAATCTTTTTTAGAATTTTATCAATTTCTTGATATATTAGTGATTTCAAATTTATATATATATATATATGTGTGTGTGTGTGTGTGTGTGTGTGTGTATATGTTTTCTGATGAAAAAGAAACACAACAGATCTCCACACCGCCCACCAATGAGCTCTGGCTTGACACGAATGGCGTCGCAACCGGCAATGGTTTCGAGTCAGTAGAATGTACGCTACAGGGCGCCTTGCTCGGAGATGTCCTTGAAGTAATCGATTTCTAACAGTTCGTTTTCTCACTGTGTTACCAACTGCAGCTCGAATTTCTGCCGCAGACGCAGTACGATGCGCCACAGTCGTACGCCTAATACGGCGATCTTCCCTCTCAGGAGTGCCACGTGACCGCCTGGAACCTGGTCTTCTTGAGGTAGTACCATCCCTTGACCACTGCTTCCAACAATCATGCACAGTGGATAAATTCCAGCCAATTCTGTCTGCAATATCGCGGAAAGAAAATCCAGCTTATCGTAGCCCGAATATGCGACTTCGTCCCAACTCGGTGAGCTGTTGACAGTGGCTTCTTCGTCTCGTTAAAGACATTCTTGGCTAACATCAACTCAATACGCCACATTTCGAAGCTAAATAACGCCTACGAACTTTACAGCACGCATTTAAAGTAAACCTGATCTGCAAGTTCTGAGTGGCGCCACTAGCACCACACTTATGCGCGAAGCGCGAAATTTCAATCGATGTCATCTTTCATATGTATATACACGCCTACCAAATTTCGTTTATCTAACATCAGTCTTTCTTGGTGTTGGGATTTTTTTTTCCCAACAGTGTATATATATTGTATTATCTAATATTAGTTTGATGTTTATTCATTTATTTCTTTTTTGTGCCTGTGTAATATTTATCATTTTCATTTTATTTCAAGTGTTATCATATTTTTTATATATGTGTGTGTTTTCCCTTTATTAAAATTCATTTTTAAATTTATTTTATTTCATTTTTATGTATTTATTTATTTTCAAATTTGCTTCCTTATTCCCCTTCAACTGTGTATTCTTTTGTTTTGATTATACTCTTCTGTAATTGGCTGTTGTCTTCTGCTTTCCTATTGGCTGTTTCTTAAGCTTGTTTCCTTTCTCTTATCTTTCATTTCAGTCTTGCTCCTGCTTTCATAGTAGAAATACGTCGTCTTTGCACCTGACGAAGAAAGACCAAGATCTTTCGAATGGCCTAGCGCATTTAAAATTTTTAATGGTTTGTTAAGAAGATCTTTTAGTTCTTACTATATGTACATAGTTTTAATATGGATTGTTTCTGTAAATAACACTATTATAAAATAAAATGCTTTATCGTAATAATACACTGAGAAAATAATGTTATATCGAATACAAAGCTAATTTTAACCGAGTGGAATTCAGTCTTCCCCGCAGAATATATATATTAAAAAAAAATGGTAATTCAAGTTTAGTTTTGATTACTTAACAGAAGGCGCTGATTTTTTGAAGGTGCTGCGATTTTTTCTACCAATATTAATGTTGCTCTATCAATGTTATTAGCGCTCCTTCCTCTTCTGATAGTCTTTCGTAAATCGGTTTCCTAATCGGTGTATCAAATTTATGCATCAATAGATATCTCTCAATGGTCAGAATTAATACAGTCGAACCTCGTTAGCCCGACACCCGGTTTCACATCACTCCGCTTATCACGTCAGTTTTTCAAAGTCCCGATTTTCTGTATATGATTTTTATGTAAATAAACTCCGGATTTTACATCATTGAAGAATTCTTAACTCTGGATATCCCGACGCTTTAAGAAAATTGTCCATTTTTCATTATCCCTCTTATAAGCACGGAAATTAAGTGGTAAGAAATGTCTTTGCCAAACTTTCCACAAAAGTATCTAAAATACCCATCGAGATAAATGAGAAATTTTATTTCAATGCTTTATCTGAATAAATAAACCTAAACACTATGAATGACCACCTTAAGCTCCAGATAGAAGTATCAGTCTACTCGTGGTCTTTTCGTTCTGGTTAGGCGGCGTTTTCTTGTGGTTACACGGCGTTTTTCATCCGATTAAAACCAAAGCATTGCATTGTATTTAGACGATAAGAAATTATCTAGAATCCATTTCTGAAATAACGAATATTGATTACAATTCATTGTATAATAATCAAAAAGTGTAGGAAGCACATCTAGGGATAAGCAAACCTTAATTCATCAATATTTCATGTAACAATAACAGCACAAATCATCATAAATCTGATTTGTATTCTTTTCAATTTTGTTTTTGTGTTTATTTTGTTTAATAATAATGTTTTATTGCTTAAAACTGCAAGAACAGTTATGAACTTAAAATTGTCTTAAATCAGTTAAAAATACAGCATTTTATAAGCATATTTTCCTCCAACGCCGGTTACCGCGACACTCTGCTTATGACGACACTTTTTTCTGGTCATTAGAGTGTCGGGATAACGACTGTAAAAAAGCAGATTTCTCATTTTTCTTTGGTAATGTGCTAAAATTTAACGTACAATAAAGTAAAATATACTCGGAAAAAAGTTGCAAATCTATTATCTATACTAGGGGATCGTACCCGGGCTTCCCGGTTTAAAGAATATAGGTGAAAACATTTTTTTTTAAATTGAAAACTAATAATTTTTTTATATGCAATAAATTTTTTAGATTGCCCACTTACATTGAAAAAGCATTTTTCATATGGAAAATACGAATTATACAATCAAATAAATTTTGAAATTTATCCAAAGCGATATTTTCTTATTAGCCGCATTCTAAGAGTTATTTCACCAAGATTTTGCTACTTATGGCATTCTTTTATATTCTGATAATTTCAGAGCTTAGACATGTCTGTTAAATTTGTGTTTTATTTATATTATTTTATTTACTTATTCATAGAGAAGTTTTTCTTAAATGGATATTAGCCGTAAGAAAATGACGAACTCTGTATTTTTTGTTTTAAGGGCAAACGGATTAATCTTTCGTAATTGAGCTTCGCGCGATGTAGATAAATTAAAAAATATTTCATGCTTTAGAATTGTTTTTAAAATCATAGACAATCAGTAAACTGAGATGAACTTTACAAACAAATTCCATTTGAAAAACAAATCGTATTTGGTGATCTAAAAATATAAATTGTACGATTACAAATATGTTAGATTTGTGTTTTTTCAATATATTGCTTTATTTGTTTATAAAAGAAGTATTAATTTCATTAATTTGTCTTTCGCAAATATGTTAGACTGGTGTTTTTTTTAATATTATTCTTTTATTTGTTTATAAAGGAAGTATTAATTTCGTTATGCAAAAATAGTCAGAAACAAAGGCTGAAAAATGTTTGTTGCTTTACGTGCAAAATGTTTATTATTATCATGTATTGAAACCGGCACGTGATAAGATAAACTTTTAAAAAATCATGCTTAAAAATTATTTTAGAAGATATAGTACATCAATCAATTAAGATACAGTTTTTAAACAAATTGCATTTGAAAGTAAGTTTTTTCCCCTATGCGACGAAAATTGAAAATGTACGATGGTCAGAAGATTAAAAAATTGCAGTAGCGAAAATTTCAAGACCGAAACTTGATCGTGAAGTGTTTCCATTCGCGAAATGACGTCAGCGTTACGCACATATACATTTGTTCTTTATAATATAGATACTTAATCAGTAAAATATAATAAACATCAGTTATTAGGATGTGGCTATCAATTGAGGCTCTTATGCTTGGAATTCCGGAATGAAAACAGCAATTTTGACCTTCTCAAAATTTGCATGCGCACTTCTCATATCCACATTCATCATTTTTTTTTTTAAATTGTATTTTGTTTGATCATTTAAAAAGCATTTTAACTAAAAACTTGAAGTCACGATTGTCTGCAACCTATTTTATGTGAACAAACGAACTCTTTACTTGAGATTTTAATCTCAATTCCGGAGAGTAAAAATTTCCGTAATTTATGTTTTTTAGACGCATTTGTGTTAAAATGTTTAGTTTTATCTACGAAAATGATCTTTTTGTTTTAAATATGGATTCAGTTTCACATAAATTAGCATTTCGCCTAGTGTCTGAAACTTAGTATCAGTACACATGCAGAAGGAAAAACAATATAGAAAATTTATGAGGAAAAATGCGTGTTTTCAGAAGCAGTATGATATTTTCCGTTATTATGCCCCTAATATAATATTCTGCTCCTAATGGGATTTTGCGACACTAAATCCTATACAACAATTTTGAATATTTGTCAAAAAATAACATGAATAAAGATAAAAATACCTCATTATCTCTCTCTTGTCTGCAATAATCTATCTAATTTTCACCATTTTGGAGAAATTTCATAAAATGCTTTTAAAATTAAAATATAAAAGTGGGGATATTTAAAAAAAAAAAACAGATAGTGCGATCACATCTACAAATGAAGAGCTTTCAGTTTAAAATTTATTTTAATAAAATTGGTTCAACAGAACGATCAGGGCAAATGACTAAAAAACACACTTGTGTTTTAAATATATAGATTATATAAAATTGGGAAAAATTAAATCAAGCAGAGAGAATTTTCGACAAAAACTTCAGGAACACGATATTATTTTAAACAACGAATTACTTGTTTGCTTGTCTAACTCGGCGAAGCAAATCCATCCAAGCGAGAATCATCAATTTCTGTAATATAAATCACTATTATTTGCGTGTCACCTCTCTTTTATAAAGACACTCTAAATTTTTATAAAACATTGCGTTTCATCAGTGTGTGATTGCGATTATATTATTTTCAAAAGGGAAGCATTTTCACCTGTGAAGAATTTCAAAGCAGCTGGACTGTGAAAATGACGCACTTCTACAAAACATAATTCAGGTTTAAGAATTAAAATACACGCTTTTTTATAAAATGACGTCATTTGTATCCGCTAAAGCAATCCACTTTTACAATCCATTCTTAAACTTCGTCTACAGAAAAGTATGCATATGACGTCATTATCACGGAATAACAGACAATATTCTTGACATAACCTATATTTTAATTTGAACTTTTTTTTCAGGTTTTATGAGAAAATGGCAACAAAAACATACATTATCTTCTATTTTCGACTATTTTCCGTTTACTTTCAATGAGTTTCAATAGAAATGGGGTACTTTTGTTGCCACTATAAGAAAAATGGTATTAAAAACTACAAAAAAATTAATATCTCGAAAATAAATTGAGATACAGCTTTCAAACAAATTGCATTTAAAAGAGCATATTTTTCCTTATACGACGGTGTAAAAATTTAAAATGTGCGATGTTTAGAAGTTTAAAAATTTGCAGTAGAGAAAATTGGAAAACCAAAATTTTATTTCAAATTTCAAAGTGTTGCCATTCGCAAAATGACGTATGCGTTACGCACAGATATGTTTGTCCTTTATAATATAGATATATAAAAGCAGTTCTCTGTGTGTATGTCCTTTATACAAATCTTCAATAATTGACAGATTTGCACGAAACTCGATGTACATACGTTTTAGAACGTGGAAAAGATCACTGTCTACTTTAAAAAATTATCAGACCACTATTTATCCCTTTTTTCTACCACTTCCATACTTTAACATTATAGAAATATCTCTTTTTAAATCTTTTTTAATTCAAACGTTTCTTTCCTGTTGCCAAACCCTAAAAATGACACAATAATGTGAAAAAATAAGGATAACACGTGTATATTGTTTCAATGCCAATAAAAATTCAGATTTTCTTGCTATATTTTTGCGTGTTTGATATTGACGTCATTCTAAACAGAAAATTTACATTTTTTGTATATAAAATAAAAACTTTAACTATAAGAGCGGGAAAATAACGTAGCACCTCAATTTGAATGTTTTATTTTATTTTTTTATTAAAACATCTATTTTAATACAAACAGTCAAATTTCATGAAAACAATTTAATAAAAAGAAGAAAAAGGCTAGATATGACGTCATATTCTATCAAATCTTTTCAACGCGTAATCAAATTCATTGTAAACATATGGCTCCTATATTTTGCTTACTACTTCGATTGTATACTACAGCCATGTCTTATAGCTATACGTTATGGCTAAGTGTTGTATTGGTTTAGATTCAGTGCTAACATTTTCTGTGATTTATAGTAAAAAGAGAGCGGTTATTTACATTTTCAAAAAAAATTCTTGACAGATGTCTTGATTTAAAATTTATGGAAAGGGACATCATTTCATCTAATCATTGTAGATTTAATTTCAATAAAATTTCAAATTTTCCAAATAAAATTTTAGTAACTACTACCTCATTTGGATGTATTATTTTGCATCCCCCCCCCCTATTGTGTGAAGATATTGTATACTTCTGTTACGCGCGCCAAAGAAAACATGTACTTTAATTTTAAAAGTTAAAAAAAATTACCACAATGTGTCAAAAGAACATCCTTTTTCTGAATTTAAATTTTGCGAGTTCCAAAATTAAAACTAAAAATGTGAGTTTTTCCATAAACTTCAAGTTAAGGCTGTTCATAAAGTTAAGGCTGTTCTCAAATCCAAAGGAGCTATTTTCTGACATATTTTTTAATTAATTTTTGTTCGGAAACGCATGAAATTGACAGGTGTTCTTATTTAGAAACTATGTAATCGAAAGATAGTTTCCATTTGTTGGTAAAGGTATAAGCTCTTTCAGTTTGTGTTTTGAACTGAATTCCGAACGCAACAGTGCAATAAAGGAAAAAAACCGGCCGTCACGCAACCACAATTGCTCATAACTCGATAAGTAATTTATTTATGAAAAAGGAAAAACTCATTTCAATTCCAAATCGCTTTAATAGTCAGGCCTACAAATTTTAAGCCTTTACGTTTAATGTCAGAAAATGTGTCAGAAAGTTTCGCGTTGTTGAGCAGGGAACTGGAGAAGCACCTTGAGCATTATTGCAGGTTAGTATTTTGTAATCAAGTTGCATGCCAGATAGTCGCTTAAAATATAAGTCATTCTATATTGTTTTAAACAAAGGTGCATGCCATAATAGGAGTCAGGCACACTCATTAAAATAGGAATACCCTAGCGCACAGCCCCATTACTGAAGATAAACACTTTAATATACTTAGAGATAAAAATAGTTCTGCATTTTTCATTCAGCTAATAAGACTAATCCTTCATAATTGGGTTCACATGATTATATAACTTTCCCCTATAATTCTATGACTAAGCAACGGAAAACAATATGTTACGCACTAAAATCTTCCCTAAAAAACTAATAGTGCAAGTCGCATGGAAATCCGTTCTGAAGAATTCAAGTTATATGCACCCGGAACGAAATTCCCATTTGAACTTTATATACTTATCAGGTTATTTTGAGTAGTTTGATTTGATATCTGTTAAATTCGTGTTTTATTTTATTTTATTTTTGGCGTTTTAATTTCGTTTGCCAATTTAGTTACTGAATATTACGCGAAAGTAAACAAATTCTGAATTACTTACCATGTCTCTGAACAATTGAGTTAAACTTTTGTATTTGAGTTGAAAGCATATTAAAAAAATATGCATGCTTAAAAATTATTTTAAATCCCATAAAAAATTCGTAAATTGAGATAAACATTACACACAAATATTACTGAAAATACTTTTGTTTTCTATAATACGTTGGAACAATCGAGTGTACAATGTTTAGACGTTAAACTGCAGTAAAAGGGAAATTAGTTGTGTTAGGTTGTTGCCACCGAAAATATGATGCCAGCGTTACTCATAGACATGTCTTTTCTTTATACTATTGCATTAAGTGTACACAGGTTCATCTTTCGTAATCGGGTTGCACTCATCTTTTAAAATATCCATGCTTAAAAATTACTTTAAAATCCATTAAAATCAGAAAACTGAGGTACAATTTTCAAACAAATTTCATTTGAAAGAACTTTTTTCTATTCGACATTGTTAAAAATTAAATTGTGTGATGTTTAACAGTTAGAAAAATTGCAGTAAAGGCACATTTTATGGGTTACAAGTTATGGGGCTCAATTTATGGGCACTGACATAGTGTTTTTACTTTATAATGTAGATAATACCATACAAACGAGAATTTCGCTAAGTGCTGCGCGATTTGGAGGAATTTTATTTTTTCGAATTGTCAGGAAAATTACATATTTTTCTCTTACACCCGCCAAAGAAAACGTGCATTCTGTTATTAAAGCTCAGGGATTTTACTATGGTTGCAAGACAATACCGCCATGTTTTTTTATTGTCTTTATAACGATTTGTGGATGGGGATGTACAAATTTCAGTTATTGTGAGTGCCGTATTATTTCGTTTTAATTTATTTTACCTGGAAGGCTTCTTATAATTGACGCGGGCGAAGGCGGGTAGTTCTGCTAGTATATATATAAAATACAAACCGGAATCTCAATCCGTCTGTTTATAATGTGAGTTCTTCAGATTGCGTACGAATGCAGTGTTTTCCAGTGGGCTAGTTTTTTTTTTCTATTCAGATTTCTTAATTCGCACCACTTTTTTGAAAAGGCGAAATTCCCCTTGTCACCATAATAAATATGCCATTAAATAAGGCGGATTTTACCATTTCAAAAAAGTAGTGTCAATCATGAAATCCGAATTAAAAAAAGGAGCCCAGTGGCAACACTGTTCGGATAGGGCTTGCACTGTTAGATAACTTTCCACGGAAGAATCTATCTATACTAATAAAATAAGAAATCGCTCTGTGTGTGTGCGTGTGTGTTTCTGAAGTCTATCTTGCTTCCGATAAAACATTGATAATGCTGCGAAACAGCACCGAAAACTGGCGATATGAAGCAACTAAAATAATAAAACTTTGTAGAAAAATCACCATAAAATTAAAACAAAACACAGGACGCGTTTCGAGCTAAAAACATAACAGCTCGTCATCAGCTAAGCATACACGTGTCTGTAAACGAACAAGTTCAAAAATGAACTGAAGATAAAGAATGTTGCGAAGAATGCGACAGATGGCGCTACCTGATAGAGGGATATGCAAAAGGGAAATGTGTTGAAAAAAGATAGAAGAGAAAATGAAATGGAAAAAATGGAAATAAAAGAAAAAATAAAAATAAAAGAAGTAAATTAAAAATATAAATAAAAATAATAAATAAAGAACTATAAAAGAACAAGAAAAAAATCCAAATTATTATTATTATTATTATTATTATTATTATTTTTTTTTTTTTTTTTTTACAAAATAAAAAGAAAAGAAACAAGAGAAAAGGGAAAGGAATTACAAAATTAATTTCTACGCTGGAGATAGGAAAGGAGATCTCCCATCATCTCCTTTCCTATCTCCAGCGTGGAAATTAATTTTGTAATTCCTTTCCCTTTTCTCTTGTTTCTTTTCTTTTTATTTTGTTAAAAAAAAAAAAAAAAATAATAATAATAATTTGGATTTTTTTCTTGTTCTTTTATAGTTCTTTATTTATTATTTTTATTTATATTTTTAATTTACTTCTTTTATTTTTATTTTTTCTTTTATTTCCATTTTTTCCATTTCATTTTCTCTTCTATCTTTTTTCAACACATTTCCCTTTTGCATATCCCTCTATCAGGTAGCGCAATCTGTCGCATTCTTCGCAACATTCTTTATCTTCAGTTCATTTTTGAACTTGTTCATTTACAGACATGTGTATGCTTAGCTGATGACGAGCTGTTATGTTTTTAGCTCGAAACGCGTCCTGTGTTTTGTTTTAATTTTATGGTGATTTTTCTACAAAGTTTTATTATTTTAATTGATAATGCTGTTAAGGGTTTTTTATTCTTGATATCTGTAATATCCTTTTTAAGCTTGTCTTTAAATTTCAGAGTTCTCATTCCTATGTAAGTGAGTTTTCTCTGTTTCATATTATCTTTAAAATGTATGATCTATAATCCACAAATTTCCTTATCAGGAATTGGGTCTATTTTTCTGTGTAGTTTGTTTTTATTAAGGAGTTGCTTTTACAATTAAGTTAATATTATACTTCTTTAAGGGGACCGGGTAAGCGAAATTCAACCAAAAAATCGATTTTTACTTTTTTATATCATTAATACGTTTAGACTTTTATCTTTTTAACGATGCATTACACATGTTTATATATAAAAAAAATTGTTGAGTTTTTTCGTTCTTGCTAAGAGCACTTCAGAGAAGTGGGCTATTCTTTTTTTTAAAATTCAGATTTCTTGATTAGCACCACTTTTCTGAAGTGGTAAAATTCCCATTGGTTTCGCCTTAATTAATATGTTTTTAAATAAGGCGAATTTTACTATTTCAAAAAAGTGGTGCCAATCAAGAAATCAGAATTTTAAAAAAGTAGTTCACTGGCAATATTGCTTCAGAGCTTTAATTGACGTTTTCTCAAAACTTCAACAGATTTTTCTAAATACATATATTATGTTAGTGCATACTTTAACACAGGGATTTAATGATTTTTTGAGAATTATTTATTTTAGGCAGTAAAATCTTACCAGAATTGCTAATTTAAAAATGTCTTTCAATAAATAATTAATAATTAAATTTCAGTTTCACTTACAAAGAAAATGGTCTGTTAAAATACGTAAAGCATGTTATTCAAATTGCTCTAAAAAATCTAGACCTCTGTCTTTCACAATTTCTGAGAAAAATCTACATAAAATTGGTGTATTTTAACATGGCCGAGATAGAGCTTACCCGGTCCCCTTAAAGAATTTTGCTAATTCTTTTATACAACTATAGAACATGTTTATAACTGTAAAATCTGAGCTCATTTTTAATACTACTTTTCAATTGAGCATTTATGTTGAATGTCGAAAAGTAATTTACTAATTTATTGATGAGGAAATCCTTTTTATATTGCAATTTTGTTAATAATGATTAAATCATATTGTAGGTAATTTTCAATAGAGATTTCGATTAATCTTTTTATATAAAATATACAAGCTGCGTATTTGTATTTAAAATACACATTACTAGTATAGGAGATTGTATGTACATGGTTTTCCGCAAAATTTCTATCGATTTTATGCTTCGTAATGTATATCATTAAATCAACATCTAGAAAATTAAGGCTCCATTTTATTCAATCTTTAACGTAAACTGTATGTTTGTGTCAACGCTACTTGCATTGCTTACCACTATAACGCCCCCCCCCCCCCCCCAAAAAGGGCTCATTTTGACCTGACCAAATGCATAGATGTCGATTCGAAACAGAAATTTCTTCTTAAAATAAGTTAAAATTATACTGCGCGAACAGTGCTGAACAGTGAAGCAGCGGTTAAGGGGTTGCCTAGTTGAATCAACTTTACACCCAGTCTTAAAATTGTGGTGTCTTACGTATATAGAAGAGCCATTGGGAAGAAAATAAATGTGTAGTTGTTTACAATTACTTAAAAATGGAAATAGATAAGTTAAATAAATAAGTTAAGTAGTTTTAAATAAAAATTCTGGTATAAAAATGTTTGCATTATTTTTTTTGTAAAATTTCCAGCGGTTTTAGTGTTAAGAACTTTTTTAATGCGGAAATGGAATGATTTCAAATCCAGAATATATCATTTAACGTACCGAAGCCATAATTCAGGTTTTAATTCTGATTTAGGTATAAACTCTAGTTCAAGAGGCCTTAACATCAGTTTTGCAATAATTCCCGAAACGGGCGAATCCATCGGTACTCCTTCAACATATCTATAAAAATTTCCATTAAATATGAAAACGTTATTATTCGTAATTAAAATAATGCTTGAATTTAATTTAATGTCGTATTGATATAATTATAAACGGGGTTATTAGCAATGCAGCATTTTTTGATAATCTCAATTTCTTTAACGTCGATCAAGAAGTATAGTGTACTTTATGACGAATAATAAAGATTTCACATTTAATGGAAGATTTTATAGGAAAACTGAATGAGTCCGATGGGTTCGCCCATTTCAGGATTAATTACAGAACTGAAGTTAAGGCCTCTTGAACAGGAAATTGTATCTAAATTAGAATTCAAACCTCAAATATGGGTGTGCTACGTAGATGATATGTTCTCCATTTGAAACCATAGAATCCCCGCGTTAACAGAACTCTTAAACAATGCAAGTAGCGGTAATACAAACATATAGCTTATCTTAGAGACTGAAAAAATGGTAACTTACCTTTGCTAGATGGAGAGTTAATTAAAAGCAATACGACGAATAAAATCTATAAAAAAGTTTTTAGAAACCGTGCAGCTCAAACAATACAATATTTTATAATGTTCCTTTTAAATACAATCCGCAGATTATAGATTTTATATAAAAAGAACCATTCAAATCTGTACTGAAAATTACATAAAAGATGAGTTAGTCGTTATTAACCCCTTAACAGTGTGGCCCGAACTGGATTCGGGCAAGAACACTTTTGCTTGCTTCGTTATTAAAAGCATTTTGATACCACTAATTTGTAACTGTAAATTTGTCTTTATTGATTGTCAGATATTTTTCGATTTAGTAAGGTAAATATTTTAGTATGGAAAAAGTGGTGTCCAGCCCCATTTTTAATTTTTTTGTAAGAAAACAAATGTCACTGTTAAGGGGTTAAGAACACTGCAATAGAAAATGTATTTCCCACTTAATGTATTAGTAAATTAATTTTCAAAATTCAAGATAAATGCTCAATTGCAAGTGGTATTAAAAATGAGCTCATATTTTCAGTTTTAAATAACTGTCTAAATTGTTTTTTGAATGAATACGAGAATTCTCGTCGTGAATGTGAATTAATTTTAAGCCCAATTAATTTATGTTCACGAAAGTTATTTATCTTACTATGCGAAATTTCAAACACAGCTATTAGTCTTTTCAATGAGTTCGTTTAGTTTCTTTCATGAAGCTGAGATTTTGGGATGTATTGACCTTTTAGTTATTGTGCTTTCCCAGAGTGCGTTCATAGCTTCCAAAAAATTTCAAGGAAGTTTTTCCCTTTATTGTTCCCAGAAACATCTTTAAAAACACCATGATTAAAAGAAGTGATTTATAAATGTGGGATTAAATATTAAATACATTATTTAACTATTTGGAAATGGTTGTTGTTTTCGGTCGAGGATGGGGCCAAATGATTCTCACATTTTATTTATTTTTAACGAAATTCAATGGTGTTCTTTTCTTTTAGAAGAATTTTTATTTGAACAGGTAATAGAAAGGCATAAAATCGTTAAAAGTTGTTTGAATAGGAAATCGAAAGGCATAAAATCTTTAAAAATTGAAAAAGTTACAAAATGGGTAAGCGCAAATTATCAGATATGGAAAAATCCAAAGCCAAAGAGCGACGCCGAAATGAAAATCGTCTTGCAAAGCAAAAATCCAGGTCTTCATCTCATTATGTAGGCCATGAAATTCGAGGTCTTCAACTCATTATGTAGGCCATGAAAATCGATGTCTTCAACTGATTATGTAGCCCATGAAAATCGATAACAGAATAAAAGACGAACGCGAAAAAGGAAACAATCTAATGTTTAATCGATTGATAGCAAAAGACCATGTTTCGAGGAGCTCCAATCCACTAGCCACGGCGTTTTACAGTCGGTCGATTCTAACCGAAAAAAATTCCAAATGACGTTGTATTGTATTAAATTACATTTTTTTTTTAAACATGAAATGTTGGACCCATACAGTCTGAAATTCCAAGGGATGTACGCACCCGAGTTTTTCGCAATAATAAAATAATTTTCGCCCTCCGCTAATCCTAGTACGTACATAAGCGTCTTCAACTGATTCAAACGTCTTTCACTATACACAGAATAAACGGTATGAGAACTAAAGCGAAGATATTGTCGATGAGATATGTGAATGCTCCTTTTTTTTTTGGGGGGGGGGGGGGGCATATGGAGTCCCGTCCACGAGTGGAATTTTTGTATTTTGAAGTGTTGTATTATTTCGTAATTAATATGCAGTATACACAAAATTCGTGTTCTTATTAGCAGATTTCTACGCATATAATACTTTTATTAGAAACAATACCAGAGTTGCCATGTCTTCGGCTTTTTGCATACGAGTGTTATTTTTAGACCTTATAAATTTTATCCATATCTAAAGACTGAACCTAAATATGCTTACTGTTTCACCAACAAAAACAACAAGTCGGAAATTGCACAACAAATGACGTTCGTTCGCACTATAACTATTTTATAAATATTTAGATCTTGGTGCAATAGCTGTTGCACTCTTATGCAAAAATGCATCAATACAAAATTTATTATGATTATATGTATTAAATTAACTAATATGGAAATAATAAGACTACATCTTCAATAAGATGTAATCACTATGACAATCTAGAGACATTATATATCATGGGATATCATTGAATTAATTAAGTATGATTGGATTTAATAAAATATATAACATAGCAACCTAGAATCATTACCGGTCATGGGATATAATTGAATTAATTGCAGAGGATAGGATTTAATGGAACGAAGAAAACTTTTATTAATATCGTTTTAAGTTTTGATTCGATTTTAATAAAATCTGAAATGGCTCGAAAACATTCCGGAACGATTTTATATATTAAATTTCAAATCATTCGGTTGGAAAGTTTTTTCGCTGTAATATGCGTACATATAGAGAACGGACCAGACGACAATAGGTGCTACATATTTTTATTAATTACGAGCGCACCTAAAAATGAGTAGATTAACTAAAAAAAATACACTAAGCAATACTTTAACATAGCTGCCAACTTGTACGGATTTTTCATACCACTAAAATTTAATAGAAAATTTTAGCTAATCGAATTACCAAAATTCAAGCAATTTTAACGTTTACATAAGTCAAAAATTTCTACAAAATTTTAGTGGTAAAAAAAATCCGTACAAGTTGGCAGCTATGCTTTAATTTGTAATTTTAAATTTGCTAAAGTATGCACAGTCGTGGAAAAAAAAGTAAACACCCCCTATTAACTCTTCAACAAATTATCGTAGAAGAAAGTTACTGGTATCGAAAGATTGGAAATAAAGTCTACTTTTAAAGGACGTATATAAAATTTTCTTAGGAGGGCATCTACATATTAAAACGAATCCAAACTTAATATTTTCAATAGCAATACCCAATTTTAACGATATATTTCAAATCTTTGGTTCAAACTATGCCTAGACACCAAATTTCAAGTCATTTGAATGATAAGTTTTTGAATTATAAATATTCAAAATTTAGAGCTTCTAATGTTAAATTACTTTTCCATATTTTTATTTATAACTTCTGAAATTATGATCCTAATGTTTTAATTTTTTGTGTAGTAATAATACTAATATACCCAAACACAAATACGTTAAATTTGCAATTTTTATAATTTTATGATATGAATTATTAATTATTAAATTAATATTAAAAAAATTATGAATCGCACCCTGCAATTTTTTTTTGATGGATTCAGATTTATTATGTCCTGCTTTATGAAAATCCAAAATTTCACATTTTTCTTCCAAGTAGTTTTCAAATTATGCTTAAAAAACGGCAAAATGATGGTTTAAGGGGCCGTCTATGATAGAAGTGACTAGATATTTTGAAATTTCTTATGCTATCCTGCAATCTAACAGGCTTAATTGACTGCTTAGGGTGCCTTGATCAAGAAGGGGGCTCTCTCGGTTAACAATTGAGTGCCGAACTTCAATTTGGATACAGCCCTTAAAATACGCTCGTTTTAAAATAACTAATCTCTCAGAAACTTATGGTACGAATTGCATAAAAATATGTTTTTAGACTAATTAAAGGGTGTAGAGTTCATTTATGCTGTCAGAATTGTGTACTGCTATTGAAAAAAACAAAGTTATGGTTCGTTTTAATATGTAGATGCCTCCCTAAGCTAATTTTATATACATCATTTAAAAGTAGATTTTATTTCCAATCGTTCGGTACCAGTAACTTTCTTCTACGATAATATGTTGAAAGAGTTAGTAGGGGGTGTTTACTTTTTTTTCCACGACTGTACATGTTTAGGCTCATAAAATACAGATATAGGGTAACAGTTTGGCCTCCATTTTTAATTCAGGAAATCAGAATTCGCGCCAGAAATAAAAATATGTTTTTTTTGTTTTTTTTTGGCTTTATTTAAGGAAAGAAATTTTGTGATTACACAAAGTAAAGTGTGCTCTTTCAAATTTTTCGTATGAATTTGAAATCTAAAATAAAAATGGAGACCAAACTGATAACCCTGAATAATATATGAATCTCTGAAGACTGCACGTAATATTAAACGGTTCAATCGAAGTCTTATTCAAAATTTAAAAAAGTCCCTTTTCAACTTAAAAAAAATATATATAACCCCATCAGTTGGAAATACATTCTATTGAAAAAAAGTGAAGTGATTGTCTGCCAACAGAATTTACGTACAAATTGATTTGAAAAGAAAACAATGATTTTTTTTTTCTTTCACATACATTGCAAAAGCAGAATTACACTAAGAAATTCTGATGAAATTTGTGCACAGTGCGTTAAAATTAAATGGAATATATATTATACTACCACCCTACAAAACATTTAAATATTGTTTTAAGCAGTTTTTACACATTGATCGCCTATCATTCTTAGCATAATTGCTGAATTGTTTTAGTCGGTTTGTTTTTAAATGGAAAAACACGTTTCTCGTTCATATATATGTACCTCAAAAAATCGCATTTTTGTAAGTTTTAAGGTAAGTATGCCTCCTGAGACCTTTCACGATGAAGGTAATTCTGTTGGTAAAATTCTGAAATGAATCACTGTCACCTGAATTTAGGAACGAATTGATTAAAAAATATAGGTTTATAAATGTAAAATCTATATAAAACGTTCTTGTGCAACTTTACCAAGTAGGGATTTAAAAAAGTGTTCATATCTTCAAAGGCTTAAAAGCCGTTTATGTCAAAATAGTGTTTTTTGTCACTTAAATTTTTATGTGATCTCTATGTCCAATATATTACATTTTGACAAACATTCCCCGTGTTCTAATAAATACAACAATCTCAGAAAATATTTTTGTTCTCCGATTAAAGATGGTGAAATAAACTGTAAGAGATTAGTGGGGTCCAGACCATTTGGAGACCTGAGTCACACGAGAAAACTGGCAACACTGAATATATCTCACCGACCCTCAAGGTGCTAAAAAAGGGAACATAAATTACCACCACATAGAAATAAAAAACATTCTGTTGCATAATTTTCCTGGTCAGATATTATTTGACTTTAAAATACTTAATGTTACCAGATGTGAAGATCAATTCGTTTCAAATTTTTGTTGCAATATGTTTTTGTGTGCTTTTAGAGAAAGAAGCATATTTCTTAACTATAACTTATATGGCACGAGAATCTTGTAAAAAACTCATTTTATAAAAATAAAATTTTTTGACATAAATGGATTCAATTATTTTGGTGAGCACCAATCATTTCAGTTTTGCAATTGTAACTGAACCTTTCAAAAATTACCTATCAATTTGACCAAAGCAAAATAGACATATTTGAAACCAGAAATTTCTTATTTAAAGAAATTAATTATATACAAAAAAAAAAAATTCCAAATAACTATCTTGATTAATATTAAATATAAATTCTGTTTTAAAATTAGTGTATATAACTTATCTTATATTTGCGCTGTCTACGCACTGCTGTTAAAACCATTGAGCTCCATATAAAACGGGTGTTTTTGATCTCCGGTCAGCCGATATCGCTTGCCGGTACCAGCAAATAAAAGCATGCTAGGCAAAGCTGAAACATAGACCGCGTTATCAATATAAGATGTTAGTGTTCTTATTTATTATTATCCTAATTTATGCTCATCTAAAAAAGTTATACTTATTAGCCCTCTCGCTGCGTAAGTAATTCCTTGCGATCAGTATCTTTTACAGAATTTAAAATATTTTATCACCGGTTCCCTAAAGCAGAATTTTTTTACTATCGTAATCGGGGAAAATGTCCTGATTAAATCAGTCAAAGTTTTCGCAAAAAAATAACTGGTGAGAATAACCAAATAGTATTAATTAGACGGTAAAATGCATGTCCGAGTATTTCTCGGGTTGCGCAACGAGAGGGTTAAATTAATAAATTACTCTCTAAATAAGCAAGGGAATGCGAAAAGCGGCAATTTGTGCCATGAATGCGAAGTAAAATTATCGTCACTGTACCCTTCTGCGATGACCGCTGGAAATCATGCTGTGAAAGGGGAAGACAGATGTTCTGTTATAGGATGACCAGACAGTATTTGATCAAATAAGGTCGGTGCTACGGGGTTATTATTATTATTTCCGTCCTTTTAAGTTTTAGAACCAAACTAACGTGACTGCTACAACACTTAATGAATTTCCTATAATGAGCAAGAATGAAATCTTCTGAAATTAAAAAGCAACAAAATTGTTAGCAAATAGTTTCTTTAATTCTCATTTTCCCAGTACTTGATCAATCGAAGAAAACAATCGAAAATTCTAAAATTAACCCTTACCACTCCGTTGGCTCCGCTGCGGAGACATCATCTTTCTCTGCAAAATTTGTTTTTGGCACTAGTAATAAAGGAAAATAATACGTACCTTATTTAATCAAAGCTTTTTCTAAATAGTGTACTTGAAGGTAACTTCTTTTAAAAAAGTGGTGCCGATCAAATAAAATTTGTGTAAGAGATGCCGGAGTTTTAATTGTTAATATTTAAAATATCATACCTAAGCTGTGATGAACAATAATTCATATCAAACTATTATTTGAAATAAACAAGATGGAAGGGGATTATATTAACTTACCGTAATTGTCTCGAACTAATCAAAAACTAAATTTTTACATTTTCTAATAATAAAAAAAATCATAGAATGGCTTCTCTTTCAGAAGGCAGCTGTCAGCAATTTGACAACAGGTGCTCCAACATTCAAACAAAAATATTATGTCTAGTGCCGCTTGTAAAAGTCATTTCCGCCTGAAATGGCGCAATATTTCAAAAAATTGATCAACTACTGGAAGGGTATCAACTACTGGCGGTATCATCCTATATGGAACTCAGTGGTTAAAACTAACTGTTTAAAAATTACCATTTGGACAAGGTTGTCCGTTTGAAGAGCGTTGATACATAAGTAATATAAATTTTAATCCAAAACACTCACATTTGAAGCAGAATTTGGAAATAAAAATTTGTCATTATGGTGTACGTGCAGAAAAACGTTTATCTACATTCTGTTTACCAGCAACTTCTGGTGATAATCACTATGTTAACATTTTAAATACAGAATTGCTTTACTTTTTTAAGGAATAAGTAGGGACACCCAGGTTTGCCAGTTTGGCATTTTTTTAATTCAAAAATTGGAATTCACATTGAAAATTCCGAAAAATGTATTTTTAGTTTAAGCAATTTCCAAGTTTCTGTGATTAAATAAAGAAAACTATATTATAGAGTATTTCTGGTACGACTGCTCAATTTCGGAATAAAAAAAAGACCAAACTAGTAACGCTGATACAACTCTGCATATTACACTCATTAACCCCTTGAGGGGCAAGCAAAAATGTCTCTAAATATTGAGTTCTCACCGAAATAATCGAAAAGTTTTATTTTTAAACTAGCAAAACCCGCGGCTTTGCTCGCGTAATATTTGAAATATGCCAAGTGATATTTATATGTCTAATTTTTATTAAAAAAGTACTAACTAAATTTTTATTTTATTAAAAGGTAATATTTTATTTTATTAAAAGGTTACTTTGAGGAATAATTCAAAAATTGCTATTTAAAACACAGTTTGACTAAACATCATTATTACACTTCATTAGGCAGATATGAGACTTAAATTAATAAAACGAAATAAAACTAAAAAAAAATATAATTTAAAAAAATATTTTGAAACTTTTATGCTCAGTTAATACGCTCATTTACGTATTCATTTGAAGTTTTGAATTTTTTAGAAACCATCTTCTTGCATCTTAAAATTAACTACCATGTCAAATTCCAAGTCCTACCACCTTTCTCAACATAAAGGGCAATGTTGAAATAGGAACTGTCACCATTAATTTGCCAACATTAATTTTGAAATCGGTTTGTTATTTCCTAATAGTCCACAGAAACGTAATTTAGAAATCTTTTAAAGGCCTTTTTCAGAACGTTTGTTGTTCCTGTGAACTCAAGTGGTAGAATCATCGGCATAAAATATAGCCTGTGTAGGATCAGAGACTGTTACCATTGATTCGAAGCTATTATTACTTTTATAATCGATTTATATTCTCTGAAATTGCATAGAAATCGTAATTTAGGACTTTTTTGGAACGCTTTTCGCACCTACCCTTCCCTTCACCTCTTTTTAATTCGAATTTATTTTCGACAGTCCTTCGAGGGCATTTATATTTTATAACTAACTACCATGAAATATTTAAAGTTTCTAGCCTTTTCAGTATCACAGGAATCGCAATTTAGAAGTTCTTTAGCTCCTGCAACCCTCTGGAGGTAGTGGCACAGACATGAAATATAGCTTATATTTGAGCAGGTTCTATCACCAACAATTTGTCAGCATTATTTTTTTTTATCAGTTTGGTATTTTATAAGTTTGCTTAAAAATTGTAATTTATAACGCTTTTCGCTCACTTCATCTTTTTAAATTTGAAATTTTCTTTCGACTGTTCTTAGAAAGCAGTTGCATCTTGTAAGTAAATACCATGCCATATTTCAATGTGTTAGACACCTCAGTTGTGCAAAAAACGCAAATTAGAACATGTTTTACTTTTGCAGCATTCAGATGGTAGTGTCAGAAACATAAAATATAACATATGTTATAGCAGGGACTGTCACCATTGATTTGCAACCATTACTTTTGAAATAGCTTTGGTATATCCTGAGATTGAGTAGAAATCGCAATTTACAACGTTTTCAGAACGCTTTCGCACTTTTTCACCCCTTCTTAAATTTCCATTTTTTTCGAAACTGTTCTTAAAGATCATTTATATCTAATAAATATGTACCTTGCATAATTTCAAGTTGCTATCCCCTACCGATCACAAAAATCCAAATTTAAAACGCTTTTGTACTCCTGCAACGTCTAGGTGATAGTGATACCGACAGAAAACAGCGTCTATGTTAAAGCAGAGGCGGTCAGCATCAATTTCCTACCATTACGTTTGAAATCAGTTTGATTCTTCCTGAGATATTGCTGACAAATCGGCATTTAGAAGGTTTTTAGAACGCTTTTCGCGCATTTTGCTCCTGCATCTCCTTTGGGGTGGTGGAAACAGATATAAAATATAGCCTACCATGGAGCAAGATCTCTCACCTTCATTTGTACGCCATTATATTTGAAATGGATTCAGTACTTCCTGAGATTGCATAGAAATCGCAATTTAGAACGTTTTTTACAACGCTTTTTGAGCATTTTGACCAACTTTTAAATTTTTATTTTTTTAGAAAATGTCCTTAGAGATCATTGATATCTTATAACTAACTACCATTCCAAATTTCACGATTCTAGGCCCTTCCGTAACGCAAAAACCCTCAATTTAGAACGTTTTTCTCCTGCACCCCCTTTTGGGTAGTGGCACCGACATAAAACATAGCCTATGTTGGAGCAAGGGTTGTCACCATCATTTTGACGCCATTATTTTTTCGATCGGTTTGGTATTTCCTTAGATTGTGTAGAAACCACCTATTAGAGCGTTTTTTAGAACGCTTTTCGCGCATTTTCACCCCTTTCACATTTCGAATTGTTTAAGAATAGTTCTTTAAAAAACTTTATATCTAATAAGTAGGTAATATTTCAAATTTCATATTTATAGGCCCTTCAGTAACGCAAAAATCGCATTTTTAGACCTTTTTTGCTGCTACACCCCCTTTCTGGTTGTGGCACCGACATAAAACATAGTCTATGTTGGAGCAAGCGTTGTCACCGTCATTTCGACACTATTATTTTTTAAATCGGTTTGGTATTTCCTGAAATTGTGTAGAAACCACCATTTAGAACGTTTTTTAAATCGCTTTTCGCGCATTTACTCCCCTTTCAAATTTCGAATTGTTTAAGAAATGTTCTTAGAAATCCTTTATATCTAATAAGTAGGTAATATTTCAAATTTCATATTTATAGGCCCATCAGTAACACATAAATCGCATTTTCAGAACGTTTTTTGCTCCTGCACCCCCTTTGGGTTAATGGCACCGACATAAAACATAGCCTATCTTGGAACAAGGGTTGTCACCATCATTTTGACACCAATATTTTTTAAATCGGTTTGGTATTTCCTGAGGTTGTGTAGAAACCACCATTTAGAACGTTATTTAGAACGCTTTTTGTGCATTTTCACCCCTTTTAAATTTCGAATTGTTTAAGAACTGCTCTTAGACATCATTTATATCTTATAAGTAACCAATATTCCAAATTTCATATTTCTAGGCCCTTCAGTAACGCAAAAATCCCATTTTTAGTACGTTATTTGCTCCTGCACCCACTTTGGGGTAGTGGCACCAACATAAAATATAGCCTATGTTCTAAGTTGGACTAACACCATCATTTTGATACCATTACTTTTGAAATCGGTTCGGTAGCTCCAGAGATTACCTCTAACAAACAAACAAACTTTACTTCTTTATAATATTAGTATAGATAGATAAGGAAAAGCAATTTTCTTCCAGAGCTAAAATTATAAAATTTAGTTAAAATTTTCTGGTGAGAATCTCGTTTAAATTAGGAGGGACATATTTTATCCCACCGACCCTCGAGGGGTTAAGAGTTGATATCGTATACTTTTCGTATGGGAATAAACTAAATATGCCCATTTATATCCATTGTTATTCTGCATCGATCTCACAAACTCTTGCGTGAACACAGAGCTCGATTGCTTGATTGTTCCTAAAGAACGCGCCTTCGCTATTCTAAAAAGAAAAACCTAATTATGTATTTCTAAATTTCCTTATATTCTATCCGGGAGCAGTTGAATATTTGAAATTCAGTTTTTTATTAGATGGTCGTATATAAGTTAATATTATGAAAGTCTACCTAAATAGGGTTGCCAGTTGGGCCACCAATTTTAACCCGGGAGAACGCGCGCATACACAAGGTATGAATGGTTTTTACTTTGTCACCAATAAATACAAAGTATAATCGTCACCTTATTTCATCGGAGATAACTACGCGATATAAGAAGTTGAAGATTACTTTTAAAAAGATAGTGGTGACAATTGTAAAAAGCGTACGCACTCCGGGTCTCTCAGGCCCGGCGCGCGTACTCCCGGGTTAATCCGAAATTTAAAATTCACACCTAAAATTTTTGAAAAAGAATTTTTACTTTATGGGATCGCTAAATACCTTTCATTAAAGAAAGCATAAAATACTATTCTTCATTTCTCGTACGAAATCCAAATTACTAAATAAAACTGGATGCAAAACTGGCAACCCTTTGCCGAAAAGGTATTTAGTATATATTATTAACCATTAAATTAATCAAAACTTTTTTAAATATATTTTTTATCATTTTAACTATTATGAACCATACAAAAGATCTCCCAATAAAACAATTTATTATATTTTTATACATGCATAGGTGCCAAGTTCGCACTAATCTTCCGTAATGCGTAGATTAATTTAACCCAGTTTAACAACGTTTCGAACCAGAAAAATTATTTGATGAATCTTTATTTATTTAGTTCCAGTTTTCTACGTGGAACTTGTTTAATTTCATCTCTGAAAAAAATTCTGGTGTGAAATGTATTAAACCAGGGTTAAATTAACCCACATATTACGGAGGATTAGTGGCAACTTGGCACCTATGTACATGTAAATTTTTATTAAAGTAAAAAAAAAAAAAAAAAAAAAAAAAAAAATAGTAATCTATAGTAGGGGTGTAAAATTGCGCCCCACCGGATACCACTAAAATAATATAATCATTACCTTACCGAATCATAGGAACTCTGCTATTCAAGAAGTCGAATACTTCTTTCAAAAATTTGTTGTGTCGGGTGGGCCACATTTTGACACCCGGGATCTATAGGAAACGTATTTAAAAACTGTTCGTTGTAAATCACAATCTTGATATGAGACCCACATTAACCCTTTATCTACTGCATTATGATCTAGTGCAATTTTTTTCATGCAATGTTTTTTTTTTTTTCAGTTACTACAATGAAAATTAAAGGATAAACATAAAAAAATATTCATCAGAGAGTAATTTAATTATTTAGAGGTAATTAATTAAAGTGGTACTTTAAAGTACCGTCAGTACACTATGACTAAAATATCGTAACAGAAAACACACAAAGTATTTCAAATGGCACCAGAAATTATTTTCGATGTAATAAGTGTGTGAAATATAGGCTTTTTCTTAGTTAGAAATAAATCTTTGGCAAATTCCGGTGCTAATCATTAATTTCAACACTTTAGAATTCGAAAATGTTTTGTCCTTAAAAGGGTTACCCCCCCCCCCCCCTTTTTTTAGGTATCGATCTTGTTAGCAGTCCTTTAGTTATGCGACGTCTATATTCCAGGGACAACATGTTCGCTCGCTTCTCTAAATATGCAATATATAAATTTACATATGCCATTTCCATAGCTGCCAACCTTCCACTAATCTTCCGTAATGTCTGGATTAATTTGACCTAGGTTAACCATATTTCGAACCAGAAGATTTTTTTTTCATGAATGCTTATTTATTTAATTCCAGGTTTCTACGTGGAACATATTTAATTTCATTTCTTAAAAAAATTTCTTATTCGAAACTTATTAACCCTTAATTGCACAGTGAGGTAAATCCTACCATCACCTTTTTATTTAATTTTTAATACATAAATTAAGTTCTTACAACCACTATATTTATATAGAAATATTAATCCTCTAAAATGTGTAAAAATATACTACTAAATAAAGTTAAAAATCTGTCTTAAGATTTCTGGTGTCAAATCCTTAGTATAAAAATAAAAAACACAATTCTAAAAGAATAATTCATGCAATTAAGGGTTAAACCGGGGTCAAACTAACGCAAGTATTACGGAAGATTAGTTTGAGGTTGGCACCTATGCATTTCTAGCATACCGAAAACGAGCTAGTGCCACAACATTTTCAATTTCCTATAAAATATAACAATGAAACAGAAAAGAAATACTAGGGAAATCATTACTACACAACATTTTGGTAATTACATTTTAAGGCAGATAAAAATGATGGATAACTACACAGACGAAAGGTAGACAAGCAGTTTTTCTCCTACACCCAGTGTACTGACGGCACTTATAAGTTCCACCGAGTAATTCAACTATTAAAATCAAATACATACACCGTTCACCTAAAATAGCTTGTCAAACTGTATTCTAAGATCATAATGAACACATAAAAAATCCAACACTTATCTTATATCCTTTACTGTGTTTGCAGCAATAAAAAGACGAGAGTGACAATCTATACAAAATGTCGGCACAAAACCCAATCGTCTGTGTCAAAGACAGCCTTCTTCCTCGCTAAAGTAACAAACCTAGAACAACTGCTGCCATTTACCTGGATAAAGTGGAGTTAAAATAGTGTTTTTGCAAAGTAACATTAGATTATCAGTAATATTCAGTATGGAATGAAAATTTAAAGTGAGTGGTACTTATAAGTACCGTCAGTAAATAAAGTGTTAAAGTTGACATTTTCACCTTCCCAAGTAATATGTAGCTATAGGAAGACTTTGTATGATCTATGCTATGGAAAATGTAATCTTTGACGCAAAGCATACACGCTAGAAAAATAAAATTTTAAAATCGGGAGGGATGTTAATAAATTGTCACATATTCACAATCAATATTAGCGCCAATGGTATAACGCCTATATGCAATGGATTTGAACTTTTTAAATTTATGATTAATCCTTTTTCTACAAAAAATATGATAAATTTCATTTTTTCAGACACTTGTTTAAATATATCTTTTGATTATACTTTACTTGAAACTTATAAGATATTGTTTTCATTACATTCTTGCAACAGATAAAATTAAGCATACCATTTCGAAGATATCTCCGATTATTCCGCGATGCAACCACTAGATCGCGACCCGTAGTTTCGGAATAGCTACTTATAATACCTATTTTTTACGCCGCCGGTTAGTACAGGATTGGACACAGGTCAATTTTTTTTTACTATTATGTCTACCACTATTTCCATACAGTAATTTTACCACGTATTTTTACTGCAAATTTCATATTTCTTGTAGTCATTTAGAATGAAGTTCTTGTTTGCTTATGGTGGTCGCAAAAGTAGTTTAAAAAAATAATAATGGAGTTTGTCTACCTTAAGGGCAGCACATGTGTACCGTGGTTCTCCTGTTTTTCGAGGCATGGTGAGAAGTCAAAATTATTTTATTCAACTTTAGACAATTTAATGTAATCACATTTTATGGTTCTTGAATGTTTCTTCGTTTCTTAAATGTTTTGTACATTCTAAAGCAAATTTTAGAACATAAAATATGTACCGGATATTTGTATGGCATTGCTCTAATTAACAGTCTTCTTTATTATTTTTTTTTAATCGAAATTTGTCAAGTTCATCGTCCATAGCCGTAATTGTTCCGTATATCAGCCGAGCCGTACACATTTCACGTGAAAAGGAATCATAATTATAAATGTTAAATATATTATTCCAAAAATTTACATAATTATTTTACTATTAGAAGTTCTTTCCCAAAAGTTTTTTTATTCTCAAACGTACCCATTGCTTAGGCCAGGGGTGCAAAGATCTAGGCGCCAGCGGGCAGTCTCTCAACACTAAATTTTACTATTTTTCTGCGCTTAAATTTTATTTGCATTCTTACAAATAATTTAGACGAAATAGTAGAAGAAAATTAACGAATGAAATTTAGTGGTGAGAGACTGCCACCTGGCGCCTAGATTTTGACACCCCTGGCTTAGCCTTTTATGCATAAATACCATCCATTTTCTCATAAACTAGTCCCCGTTTCTACCCATGTAAATAAATGCTTGTTTTTGTTAGTTGATGAAGATTTCAATTTATCTAAATATTGAAACGACATGAAACAACTTAACGACATTAAAGAAAATTAATTCTTTGTTACAATTTACAGTTTATTTTAATATTTTATGCTAACAGCCTAACTACATAAACATCCTAAAAGTAATTTTAATCCTCATTAATTTGTGTTCACAAAAATAGTTCATCTTAGTATGCAAAAGTTCAAACGCATCTATTAACCATTTTAATGGGAATTTTAATTTCCCTTCATGGAGATGAGTTTTTTAGTTGATAAATTAAACTTTTATTTCTTGTGTCTTCCGAGTGTGCGTAAGAATGCACCATAATTTTTTAACCCTTTCCGGCGCCGTGCAATTTTTGTTGTAAAAGGATGAAATGATTGACTGACACCGGAATTTTAAAACGACTTTTTTAGAAATTAAATCATGTTACTTTAACTATTCATTGTAAAAGCAAAATTTTACTAAAATATTCTTGGTACCGTTTGTAAGTTTCGAATTAAAATTAGGTATCCCGATCCAGGCACACTCTGCCGGAAAGGGTTAAACAGGAACTTAAACTTTTATTAACCACATAAAAATATTATGAGCTTTAAGGTTAAACAAAGTCATTGCAAAAGTACATTTGAAATGTTAAATCAAAATTGTAAAGTTTAAAATAGTAGTGCTAAGCTACTTCTAAATTCCAAGGATCTTGTTTCTCCGCATATACTAATATTAATTTCAATTCTAACCCTGATACTCATATAAAAAGTTCAAGCAGTTCAATCGACTTTCATCATTAAAAATGAATACTCAGTATAATGGTAAAAGTTAAGAAATTCAAGTAATCGATATGAATACTAAGTTACTAATAAAATAAAACATTTTTGTATAAAATAGTATTGATTCGAACCTGTTAGACGCAACCCTAACCTAAGTGATTGCCCCAAATGGACCACCTCCTAACCATAGATGTGCACTTGGGACAATTTAGAAACCCTGTACTGGATGAAGAAAGTATTCAACATTGAATTCGAGTGCAGGTTCAAAGGGTGCTCTTAACCCCTTGAGGAGCAAGCAGTTACGTTTGTGAAATGCTGAATTCTCACCGGAATCTTTGAAAAATTCTATTTCAAAATAAGTAAAAGCAATTTTACGGCTTTTTTCCACCAAAGTTAGAAAAGTAAAATTTAATAAAATTATTCTGGTGTAAAACTTCATTAATCGTAGGTGGTATATAATATATACCGGTGCCCCTCAAGGGGTTAAATGTTACTGTGGGCCGAAACAACTAATCCCAATTATGGAAATCGATTTAAAAGGGTTGAACTCTTGAAAATAATTGTAATTTAATGGTTATATGCAAGGATTGGTTGAGAGAATTTCGAACACCTTTTTTTTCCAAAAAATAATTTCCTCCTCGTTTATTATCACAATGCTGAGATTGAATAAATCGAATATTAATTTTCTCAAATAATAATGGATATCTCCTAAAATTAAATCCCACCCTGGCTTCATGTCCAATGACTTAATTACTTCTAACTTTATTATTTTAAAAAGTATGTCCTGCTGAGTCTTAACCCCTTCGCGACGGGAACCTTTTACGAAATGTTTATTACTTTGCTACCGGTTTTAAAAAACAGAAGTTTGTGGCTATTCAAATCGGGAAAATGCTCGGATTAAATAAGGCAAATTTTACAGTAAAATTTTACTGGTGAGGATAAACGAGGATCCTTAGGCCTATTTCCGGCACGTATACGTGTCGCTCGTCCCCAAGGGGTTAATATCGTCGGTAACATGTCAAACTAACCAATTTGGCCAATGAGCTATTTTTTTTTAAATTCAGATTTCTGGATTGGTACCATTTTTTTGAAATAGTAACATTCGCCTTATTTAATGACATATTAATTAAGGCGGAAATCAGGGGAATTTAACCATTTCAGAAAAGTGGTGCCAATCATGAATCCTAAAATTTAAAAAAGTAGCCTATTGGAAACATTGTGTTTATACTGGACTAGTTCCATGGGATTTGTACTGTAAGACTGTTAACTGCAATATTTGTTGGCCACCATTATTTTCGAAAAAATTGCTTCGTCTTATTCAATTAATGACATATCTCCCACTAAATATCCATATTTCCGTTTTAAAACACTGGTAGCCAAAAATCGTAGCATGTGACTTACACTACAAGTACTCGTGGAAATATCCACTAGATAGTTTGTCATGCTACCGACAATATGTACATATATAAAAGAATTCTGAGAAGATTGCATGCAAAATTTTATAATGGTTCACGACAAACTTGAACGAAAAAAAAGCATATTTTCAAATATTAACAAATTCACGACGGAAAACGAAAATTCTCGTTTTCATTCAAAAAACATCATTGATTAAGGGCATGGCTTCTGCCCTACAGAAAATGCATTTATATCATGTTGTCCATATTTTTTTTTAGATTTTAAGACATTTTATATTAAATTTATACATTGAAATATGTTTACCTATGCATAAACTTGTGAAAACTATCTAGAATACCAATTTACAAAAGACTTTCAGAACAGGGAGGAGCATCTAATGTTTCAAAATTCAGATTTGATAAAAAATTGCCCGTAGGCAATGTGTTAAAATTAATTACCTTAAATTCATTCATTACATAGGCATCACCATATTTGTTTACAGCCATAACGAGTTTGGTCGACCTTTTTACAGAAATTTAGAATTCATACCAGAAATTCTCACTTTATTTAATGACAGTTGATATTTTTTGATGAGCTTCTCATTTTTTATATGAGTCATAACCATATAGAAACAAGAAACAATTCATTGAATATGTACCGTAATTTCCGGCGTATAATCCGCGGATCAACCAATTCTGTTTGGACCCAGAAATTTTATTTAGTAATTGAAGACAAATATTTACCACGATCTGATAAGTTACATTTAATTTAAAAAAGTTTCTGGGTCGAAAAATGATTGTTTGGGCTGCAGATTATACGCTGGAAATTACGGTATATCTTTCTGTTTTATCTATAATTACAGGCCTTTAAAAAGCCGGACGTTTCCACCTATGAAATGAACTTTGTTTCAAATTGTATTGCAATACAAAATGGTTTGTGTTGTACTTTTATAGAAATAAAAAACTTTTGCTGTTATAACTGAATGGAACTGAGAACGAAATTTGAATTTTAATTAAATAATAAAGTTTTCCGAAAATAACATTTTGACATAAACGGATTTTTATATGAAAGAGAATAACACCCGGATCATTTTTTGAATAGAAAAAATAAGTTTAACTTGTGTTGGGCAGAATAAATAATTTTACTATTCAAATGAATTATTCAGACATGCGTAAAAACATAGTTTCCAACCTTTGTACATATTTTTAATCAACTAGCAACAGAAATTTCGTAAAAAAATAGAAGCAAAAAGTCGGATGTTAACCTTTATAATTTTTTTAAACAATTATCCTCAGAAATTATTAAAATAAAAAGAATTTTTACATTTTTATGGGGTTCATCAATTAATTTAATTAAAAAATGATATTTCTTTTTCGATACAAAATTTCTGGTGGAAATTGAATTTTAAAAAACAAAGATTGGCATCTATTATTTTGTGCAAGCCCGAATGATTTATTCTATTAGTAAAATCCCTTATTCTGCCTATCACTACTTTTAATACTATAAGGTATCCGAATACCTTCGGAGGGCTTTTTTAAAAGTATTTTAAAATATGATTTTTTTTTTTTTGCATTGTATTGCATGATATGATTAAAAAAGTAAAATAAAACAGAAAAAGTTATAAATTTTAATTTTTTTTTTATATTTTGGGTGAAAAATAAGCAAAAAACAGGGAAAATAATCACTTCCGCAAAACATCATAACTCAACTTTAAATCAACTTATTTTTATTTTCTAAGCATTATTATAGTTATTAAACCTTTTTCTAGGGAATGAACTACTCTCATATTTGTGAGTCAAATATTTAAAATTATAGGGAAAGTTATTCAGTGATGAAGCAAAAATTACTGAAAATTTATTGCAAATTGGAAATTTTATCAATAATAATAAAAAAAAAAAAACTAATATACTTACTGTTACGAGTGTAGTTCATTCCCTTTATTGCACTTTGCAAAGCATACAAAAAGATTGAAAGAGATTCATCCATAATTTTTTCCGTTATGATGTTTTGCGTAAACATAAAATGTTAAAAATTTGACTTTCAGAAAACGCAAAAACAAAATTTAATTCAAAATCTTACTGTAAAAGACGCTTTGAACTTGTTGCCAAAAGTTTTTTAAAAACTTATGTCGCCACAATCAAGATCTTTGCTTAAAAACTTTCTTTCTAATTAGTGTAAAATTTATAATAAATAAAAAAACGAGTTTTGAAGCTCATATTAAAACAAAACTAAACGTAAACAAACACTTCAGCTTACTTCCGGTGAGCAGAATCATACTTTCGGTTTTAAAATACTGATACTTAGTAATTTTAAAAAGACAGTAACTTGACTTCTATATTATAAACAAAATTCAAACATACTTGGAAAGATAAAGAATCCGGCTATTATATAGTACCAAAATCTAAAAATCGATATTTTGATCGAAAATCGGCTTTTAAAGGTATTTGTATACCATGATATTTCTTTTTCGATACAAAATTTCTGGTAGAAATTGAATTAAAAAAAAAACAAACATTGGCATCTATTATTTTGTGCAAGCCCGAATGATTCACTCTAATAGTAAAATACCTTATTCTACCCATCACTACTTTTAACACTATAACTACCATAACCATCGTTCTGACCGTAGCATAATCGATATACAGAGTGCCCACAAATTAGTTGTGTAATTCCGTAAGTTAAGATCTTCCGAAATATTGAACGTAATTAACTAGTTGAATGTCAGACTAGTAGTATTGCCGAAGTTTATTCATAGATGGCATTAGGTGTCATAACTGACGCTATCGCTTAGCGACCGAAGTTGTTTCTTAATGGCCACCGCGATCAGAAGATCTTTACCTCTTAATTTCGGTGTATGGTATTTTTTAAAGGAACAAGTGTACAAGACACTCCCCGCACACCCATTCCTGAACTAAAATCAAGAATCTAAATTGCAGTTAATTTCATCGACGGAAACATGCTGTCAAATCTGTGGCAAGAAATGATTTACCAATGGGACATTTGCAGAGTCACGAAAGGAAGTCATATTGAACATTTGTGATAATTGTAAACTTGAACAATTTTTCTATCTTGCAACAATATGTACATTATTTTTTTTTTCCTGTCAATTCCATTCAATAAATCGTTATTTTTTCCCAACTAATTTGTAGACACCCTGTCTTTAAAGCCTGACATTCTCTAATATAAGAAATTATATAGATACTACACGGCTAATTGTTAAATAATATTAATTAAAAATTTTGATTTAAAATAAGTGTATATGTGTTTATAAATATATATTTCCCGCGGCCATTCTAAAAGTAGTTTAAAAAATAACGGTATAGAAATTATCTGTTGGGCAAAGCTAACTTTTTGAACAGCAGTGATATATAAATTTTGTCACATAATTGTCATTTCCAACTAAATTTTAAAACGGCTTTGTTAAGAACGGTGATATATTATTTATATCACTTAATTTCAGTCCCCAACTGCATTTTAAAACAGAAAAACTTTTATTGACTTTAAAATCAATTTGTTCGTAAATCCTGGTGAAATTTAATATTTCAGCCTGTTAACAAGGGGACTACTTTGTCCCTGATAGGTATAAGAGGCGACCCCTTATGTACTCTACATATTATAAGTCTATGTTGTAAAAAGTTTCAGAAGGAAGTAAAGTTGCAGGTTTCGTCAGGCAGTTTCCGTAATGTATTACTTGCCTGCTCCAATTTCTGCAACTAAATAATGCGACTATTTCTCTAAAAAACTTTGGAAATAATAATAAACGTATAGAATTATCTGGCAACAGTTCGTTTAGGAAGCATATCTACAGTTTCATACTTTTAAACCACAAACTCACGTGTTAACACGGAATTTGCTTTCTTGATTTATCACAGAACCAACTGAGAACCTAAGGCAGCAAAATAGTATTGTTTTATATATTGAAAAACCTTTATATTATTTCTGGGGCAAATTAAATATTTTTTGACAAAATTATTACATGGCTATTTCCATGCGAACTTGTCATGTCTATCACACAGCTGAAAATCGTTATGCTTGTTGGCTACCGTTATTTTCGAAAAGTTTGATTCGCCTTATTCAATTGATCAGATATCTCCGATAAAACAAGTCACGTTTTTTCTTTCTAAAATACTGGTAGCCAAAATCGACATGACAAGTTCGCATGGAAATAGCCATATTGAATGAAAGGATATGCGTAAGTAAATTTTGTGTGAAAGTCTGAAAAAAATCTTTTTAATTATTTTGATAACGGTTCAGGACTGGCGATCACATATTTTTTAGTGTTCAATCGTATTCTAATTTACAAAAACTTTCATTTGTTGTACATTTATCGTGATGATATTCCAGTATAAGTATTAAAACTATTAAATATTTCTGGGGCAAATTAAATAATTTTTGACAACATTATTGTATGGCTATTTCCAATTTTGGCATTATTATGTGGTAGTACAAAAATTAAATATTTTGTGCCAACATTATTATGTATTAAATTAATGGATATGCGTAAGTAAATTTTGTATGAAAGTATGAAAAAAAAATATTTTAACTCTTTGTTATCTGGTCAGGACTGGCGATTATTTTTTTTTTATGTTCTTCGTGTCTCAATTTACAAAAATTTAAATTTTATTTAGATTTATCTTGAAAATATTCTAGTATAAGTGCATGGCAGATGATATATTTTTAAACAGTACGAATAGAAAAAAAATCAACGGAACACATATATACCGACCACAGTCATAGGAAATACTTAACTATGGATTATGGAGCATGAAGTTAATTAAAATTTGTTAAAAATCTTTTAAACTATTCTGAAGAATATAATAGATCTTTCAATGAAACAGTTTATTATATACTTATAAACGTAAATATCTAATAAAACTGTGCAAAAATGTTTAAAAAATCTATAACGAATTTACTTAAAAATTGCTTGAACTATGAAACCATTCCATTATTTGTTACATCTTGAGGTCTCTTAGAACAGCACTTCACAAACTTTATTTTAATACACAACTGCTTAATTCTACAATAATGTTTAAATATTTTTTTTTACAACATGCAGTGATGTAACGACTGCACACCAGCTAGCAAATTGCCACCATTAAATTTTATATTTTCTTTTTATTAACCGCTTCAGGGACAAAGAACTTCTGTAGTTGAAATGTTAAAATAATTGCTTTACACCGGGATTTGTGAACAAATTTATATGAGAGTAAGTAAAAGCGTTTCTTCGCGTACATTATACAAATAAAAATTTAATTCCTCAATTCTGGTGTCAGTGTGGCATTTGAGAATTAAAATACGGTGGTATATATTATATATCGGTGCCCTTCAAGAGGTTAACACATTGTACGTGGGCAATTTTCGAAAATGAGCACTAAATTTACGTTCACAAATGCCACTGTAAATTAAAACCTGCTCGCAACTAACAAGAAGAAACCATTCTTGGATTACACCTTCTTTTTTTGTCCATACAAAATTTCTGGTACCAGTAATAATTTCTGTCCCCAACCCACAAAAACGTACTAGTACGTGTCCCGCATACAATGTGTTAAATGGTAGATTTTCCGAGATTTGATAAACCGAAGAATGGCCGTAAATTTTAGTGGTGTCAATCGGACCACTGATTTGTGTAGTTCCAACATTGTCCATAATGTAGGTTCAGAAATTCATTTAATTACTCTCAAATAAATTTGTTTGGAAATCCTGGTGAAATTTAATGTTTCAACATGTTATCGTGAAAATTACTTTGTCTCTGCTATCGTTGAGAGGCGACACTTTGTATACTCTATATATTATAAGTCAACTCGTTATCTACATATTAGACCTTTAATGCCTAGAGTAGAATGCGTTTTAGAAATTTCGTAATTCGGAGAATCTGAATTCATACCAGAAAATTTAAATAGTAAATTTCGGAACAACATGTCCTCTATTAAATGAACTGAAAATTTCTTTTTTAAATTTCCGGTGGGAATACTGAATTCGTGAATAAAAAAATCCAATAAATCGGGTAATTTGATGGTATCATAAATGATAGCATAGTATTTCACAAAATTCCATGAATGAAAAGACATCACGTTTTGCTGGGTGTGTATGCTATTGCGAAATCTTGACGTCATATCCATACATTTCTATAGATGTTATTTAAGACTGTTCTCAAGATCCTAAAAATCAAATGCGTTAGCGGATGCAAATGACGTCATTTTATAAAGCAAAGAGTATATGTTTTCCTTTTTGGTGTATATTTAAGAAAAACTTGTACAAATGGAAATCCAGGTATCTCTTTTTCTCCTCCGGAAACATTTGAAATAGACAAAATTGTCTGAGTTAATCTTTCGTATCTCAGTGCTTTATGATACTCATTGTTATGTTATTGCTTAATAACATAAAATACAGCTCAATAAAAACCTTTGTACCTGCTAAATGGCTTATAACAAATGACTCTCTGTGGTTTATTTTATCTGCCATTATTTTATTTATAGATAAATAGAATTAAATATGACGATAATATCGTGTAACGCCTCATTATAACAATTTACGATGATGTAGTAATCCTAATCACAATTTATAACAAGATGATATTCAGAGTTTCCGGTATATGTCTTATCTGTTTTTGAATAGTTTTTTATGATTTTTATGGTACAATTTTAAATTCTTAAACAGAGTCCAAGTTCGGATAACAAGAACTATATAATATATATATATATATTTTAATATGAAACGGCTAAACGTGAAAAAACAGGAAAACGTCAAACGTGCGCTATCACTAAAAAACAATATTTTTTTACTATTTTTTTCAGTTTAAAGTATAAATTCAGACAAAATTAAGTTAAAAATATAGAATAATACGAATTTGAGGTTCATTTAAGGTTATTATCACGGGTCCGGGCATCGCCAGGTATAATATTCTGATACTTTTTATTTTTCAACATTGAGCTTCTTTTGGTTATATTTATATAAGTATATATTTTTATAAGCTAGATATATCTTATATACTAAATATACTTTTACATACTAAATACATTTTTACACTCGGAACTTATCAAATACATCTGGAATATCTGAATAATAATATCTTTTATTGATCTTTATTAAATACTGAAATAACGTTTTTAGATATACCATAAAATGCGATGCAGACAGAAAGCGTTAATATATTTTTTCTTCAAGTGTAAAATAATGTCACGCTTCTAGCAAAGCAAAATAAAGATTTTAATTACTTTCTCATCCTAATACTCAATCTAATAATGGGCTCGAAGTAGCTAGGAGTCGTTCGGTAGCTCCCAAACCTTCCCGCTTTTCGGTGTCTTTAATTTGTGTAATTTCCCTTTTAAATTTGTCCGGTTTCACTTTTTGATTTTTTTTTCAACCTGGCTTTCGCTAGAGAGTCTTTCACTCGGGACGTGGCTGGGGACCTACGAATCTTGGTTCCGCAAACGAGTCGGACTAGAGTAGGAGAATAAAGGGCTGCGGACGAAGATGGGCCGCTCGCCGCGGCGGTGGATCATTCTCTGAAAAGTGGCTCATAAAAAAAAATGCGGCCTAATAAAATTGCCTCAAAAATCACAAAATTTAGCCTACAAGTACCTTATTGCTATATTTATCACAAAATAATATCAATCAAACTGAGTCTGGTAGATCTTCAGAGATTTAAAATTTTTATTGCTAAAATGTTCATATAAATGATTGGCACCGAAATTTAAGAAAAAAAATTATTTGTAAATAAGAAAAATGCTAAATATCACATACATTTTAAATAGAAATAAAGTTTATAAAAAGTCTAGTGCCATTGTGGCGCTTGGGAATTCAAATTAAGTGGTTTCATAAACATATCACAGTCCTTGAAAGGGATAAAAAAGCAAAGAAATTATAATTAGAAGTCATACTTTCAATAAATAATATTTCTTTTTACTCTATTTCAAATGAAAAATAAAGATAAAGCATTAACATTCATCAGAGTTAATGTTTATTTGGTTTAGTACAATATATTTTTTTAATTTATTTTGAACATATCCCAGTAAAATAATAAAAATTAAAAATGTATTAACTTTACTTACTCTAATTAAAAAACCTTATGAGCTTTTTAATGTGTATTTTATTGCATTAGATTTTCTTATTTTACTGTTTTGTACGTATATAAATTAATTCAGAACATTCGCTTATATATTAAAATTATGAGGGAATGATTGTGTGGGAATGACGAAATACCTCTGAAAACCATATTATACTATAATGATTAGTTCTAAGGTATATTTTCAGTTACTAAATATCTTTTGAAACACGTTTCTAATAATATAGCATCATTACAAAAATTTTCATTAGTTTTTATTAAATTTATAATATATGAGGGAATGACGGTTAATAAAAATACGTGCTTTGATCTAGTACTTCAAAGCCGTGTGCTAGCTATTTAGGAATATTTTCAAGCAAAAAAAAAATGGCTGCTTCACTTTATTCATGTACAAATTGTCCTAGACCTATATATTGCATGTGCTACTTTCTACTTAGTAAATAGGGGCAAATTTATAGTTATGTGAGGAAATGGTGACAAATACTAGGGACTTCATTAAAAAGTGCCCTAATTTTTTTATTATATAAAATATAAATATAATTAAAAGGCTAAATATTTATTTAAGTATGTTTAATGGATTGAGAAAAAAATAATTATAAATATACGTGCTGCAATGGCAGAGAAAGCATTTTCTTTCCTATGTGTGTGACTGCTGACATAGCAAGGGAATGATATTTGCATTAAACAATATTTATTTCTCTAACAATGCGATCTGTTTTAAACTTTGAGATAGTTCATAACACATAATCTATTATCTATTCTATTATACATATATATAAAATCTATTATCTATTATATATATAATATCCAAACGGAAATTTCGTTCCGAACGCCTAGATTTCGAGTTCTACTGCATGGATTTTTACGGAACCTATACCGTTAGATAGGTATTGTTTCTGGGAAGGTTTTAAGCTATAACACATTATTCTATATTAGTTTTAGAATTATGACGGAAAATTCTGTTATTTTGGGCGATAAGGTTACCATTTTATTTCTTGGCGAAATTCATCGTTGATAAAAAAAATTCAAATGGCTATTAAACCTCGAAAAATAAAAGAAAAACTGTTACTACTTTTATTTAAATGAAAAAAAAAAAAGAAAAAAAGAAGAAGAAAATCCGTTTTAATGAGTGATAATATTAAAAAACAGAAACATTTAATCAAAACCTGAAAGAAATATTTGTAATGCTTAAAAATTAATTTAATAAGAAATACTACACTTGATACGCAATATTTGGCTCTTTATCGCTTGCGTTAGATATGGAAACGAATCTGAAAATTTGATTAGATGAAATTTTAACGACATTTTCTTTCTGTTCTGTTCTTTTTTTTTATATCTAATTGTCCCATCACGTGACTTATAGAAGAAACAAGCAGATGTAATTGTGAGTCGCATGTGTAATTACTATTTGTTTCTTTACAATTTTTTATTTTTCTTTTGTCGCCAAACAATGTGATTTTAAGCCAAAAATGCATAAGCGTGACATTAGCTTGAGGATGTTCTAACAAATGGTGTTTTTTTAGGTGAAAGAGATCATATTTTGAGTACATTTTCAACTGTATTTGAGTATTCAACTGTAACTTATATAGATATCAGTTAATATTTTAAAAATGGAATCGAATACTTAAATTTCAGTGTGAATTTCTGCCACACATACATATTGTAAAATAATTTCATACTTTTTAAAATGTTTTCCGCCGTAATTCCGAAAGCATGTGATATTTATAAACTCGAACTCAGATCAACGAATATTACCCATTTTATTTAAGCAAATATTATCTATTTTCTCAAGTCATATCGCCAATTTCGTTTATAGGAAAATTCACAGATTCGAAATCTAGGAAATAAAGATAATTTTTAAGGAAATTTGTGTTTTAATACGTTATTACTATGGAAAAATTCAACATTTTGAAAAAAAAAATTACAAGTCTTTTGTAATTCGTCATTTCTTCTTCGTCTTTCTTCGTACTTTCTCCTCTGTTATGTAATATTTCAAATGATATTGGACTGATTTTCGATCATCGATTCACCGCAAAATCGCATTTCTAATATAGTATATAAAATAAAGTCTGGATTAGGGGACTAATTAACGCACAGCGCAAACTACTGAACCTAAAATCTTGAAAATCGTGGTAAAAATACTTCTTATGACATTAACTTCTGCTAAGAAAGGATTTTCTAAAGTGTCACCCCTAATGGTTTTTGCACGTGGAGGGGGAAAAAATCGAATATCAAAATTATGCGTCAAATGATAGCATATTTTAATGTAGTTTTGTATGCTGAATCGAATGCTACCAAATAAATTTTTATAAGTCCAACAGTTCATGACAAATTTCATATTTTTCTAATTTGGCGGTGTCTTTGGCATCTAAACCTCCAAATATCTATCATTACATCAGTTACTCTAGCAACGGAAAAAATTCAAATCAACCCTTTTGGTTAAAAAATAAAAACGGCTCTATGAGTTTGAAATAAAAATGCAAGCATCTTAATTTTTTTTAAAAATAGTGATTTTATGTAAAATAAAAGGGAAAAAATTACTGAGAATTTAGCGTTATAAAACAAAAATGGAAAAGGTACTACTTAGATATTCCGTCGACCGAAAATCTATCGTCAAACTATAAGATTAAATGCCAATAATGGTTGATCGTAAATATCAAATTCACTTGAATTTAAACAAACTACACGTGTTTACGTCATCAAGTGATTTTAATTTCGACGTTTTATTTGTATTTTTATTAATGTTATACTAATTTATTTGTTATTTCGTTATTTAAAATAAAGATTATGTCAATTTATATAATTTGGCGAATGGTTTGGCGATTTATATAATTTGGCGAAATTGGTCGACGGAATAACAAGTAGTACCAATGAAAATATTTAAGTATGAAAGTAATGTTTGTAACGACTTAAAAATTATTTTCATATATATAAACTCGGTTTATGGCGTCAGATGCCGTCATCCGAAGAATCTACAAGAGACTTTTTCCATTTTTTCCGGTCATAGGTTCCTCAATGAAAGAAATTGGAATTGGAATAATATTGTGCGATTTATAAATTGCTCCTCGATAAGAAGAAAAAATGGGTACATTTATAACAACCGTACGCACATCTCGCTGATAGCATTTTTTTAAATTCCCAGTAGCAGTAGTTACATATTGCGTATGTGAATTAAAAATATTTTTTTGCTTTTAATTATGGCATTATTTCCTGTTATTGTTTATCTTTTCAGTTTTTTAAATGAAATTAGTATAAGGCATGCATTTTAAATTAAATGAGTGAAAGGTTTGTGTTTTAAATGAAAATAATATAATAAGAATATGCTATGAAAACAATCTTTATTGATTTATTACCTGCGCCCGGCTGACATAAAAATATCACAAAAGCCACATATTCACTTTTCTTTGAGTAGTTGCTCATGAGAATTCAAGTTAACCTTCCGTAATCGGATACTTCACATATTGGTGTATTAGCTTTAATGTTGAAAGCATCGTTTTTGTTTGAAGCGAAAACTTTACTATGAATTCTATTACACAAAATCGCATCATCATCATCTACTATATATTTACAACGGAAATTTGTATTTCATTCCGATTGTTTATAATACTTTCGTAGGATATACCACAATTAGTTAGGTAATAATTTTGGAAAGGTTTTAGTGTATACATATTGTTCAAGGTACTTAGTTATAGAGCAACAGTAAAAGTTCAAAAATTAAGTGAACCTGATTATGAAAGTTTAGCCTTTTTAAAAAAATCTACAGAACATATTTTGTTACAAGTGGCCCTGTTGCATGACTTTTAGGAATGGTGTTAGTATATACGATTTCATTATATGTTGATTAGTTACAGAGGTAACGGTCTCATTACCCGACCATAAGTGCGCTGTTTATAATCAACAAAAACAATTACTTCTTAATTGCTAAATTTTGTCCAACGCTTAAGATAACATTATATTGCAATGGCGTTCGCATCGTTTTCAGTCATGTGCAAGGTCAAGCTGAAGATCCATATTGTTTAAAATACAAGTTCAAATTCACCATTTAGTTTAATCCAAGGTTCATTTGGAAATATTGACCAGCGCAGCGGGCATAGCCTGCTAGTTATATATATAAAATCCAAACGGAAACTTCGTTCCGAACGCCTAGATTTCGAGTTCTACCGCATGGATTTTTACGGAACTTATACCGTAAGATAGGTATCGTTTCAGGAAAGGTTTTAAGCTATAACACATCATTCTACCTAGATTAGTTATAGAATTATTACGGAAAATTCTGTTATTTTGGACTTTGTTACTTCATATTCACTCGCGCCAAAAGTAGCTCCGAGGAACCCAAGCAAACTTTTTCCCGTGATTATTTTGCCGTCTTCCGATTTCCTCTATCTCTATTAGGGGCCCGCGTAGTGCCCCTTTAAAACATTTTTCGTAGTAATTTCAGCAATTATCTTAAATTATTGGTTAAGACCGCCACCCTCCCGATTCATGTATCTACGGAAAGGTTGCATGAAGGAGTTTCGTTCAGATACGCTTTCGTTAAGAATAGAGTGCGCTCCCTGGTGGTGGAATGTGGAACTAACATAACGCGATATTGTTAAAATTAGGTAATCTAACAATGCGATCTGTTTTAAACTTTGAGATAGTTCATAACACATAATCTATTATCTATTATATCTATTATATCTATTATATCTATTATATATATAAAATCCAAACGAAAATTTCGTTCCGAACGCCTAGATTTCGAATTCTACTGCATGGATTTTGACGGAACTTATACTGTTAGATAGTTATTGTTTCAGGGAAGGTTTTAAGCTATAACACGTCGTTCTGTGTAGGTTAGTTATAGAATTATGACGGAAAGTTCTGTTATTTTGGGCGAAGGGGTTACCATTAATTTATTGGCGATGAATTTTTTGATAAATGAATTGAAATGGCTGTACATCGCGGAAAAAAACTTTTACTAATTTTATTTAAAAGGAAAAAAAAGAAAAGAAGAGAGAAAATGAAAAAAAAAATGACGAGTGGTAATATTGGAAAACGAAAATATCGAATTTAAACATGAAATAGAATGTCCGTAATGCTTAAAAATTTATTCAATATGAAAGATTGCAGTTTTAAACTATATTTGGCGTCCGGTTAAATAAAATGCATCAGAAAATTTTATAAAATAATATCTCAGTGACAATTTTGTTTTTGTTTTTGATTTCTTTTAAATTTTCTTTTTATTTTTATTTAACTCGACCATCATGTGACATACAGAAGAAACTAGCAGATGTAATTATAAAAATGACGATACTTGTGAGTTACATATTGTATGTTTTTTGCGATTTCATTTTATCGCCAAACGATTTAATTTTAAGCCAAAAATGCATGAGCGTGCCATCGGTTTGAGAGACGTTCACAATATTGGTTATTTCTCAATAAACGACAGCATTTTCTGGAAATACCCAATTCTACTTATATATATATATATATATAATTCAAATGGAAATTTCATTCCCGCTGCTTATAACTCGAGTTCTGCTGAACGTACACTGTTAGATAGGTAATTTTTCGGGGAATTTTTTAGTACATAACACGTCGTTCTACGTTTCTTGGTATTGAATTATGGTTTAAAGATCTTTAATGAGATGAACCTGATAATGGAAAATTAGCCCCTTTAAATGATTCTGCCCAATGTATTTCGATGGAACTTGGACTGTTAATTAGATAATTTTCCAGGGGCGTTTTCAGTATACAACACGCCCTTCTATATTGTTCAGCCATACCGTTTTTGGGGAAATTCTGTAGTCTGGTGTACGCAATTATCACAATAGCCTTTTTAAAAATTAAAATAAACGTTTTTTGATAGAATTTGCATTATTAGTTTGACAATTTTTCAGAGATAGTTTTAGTATATAATATATTGTTCGACACTGTTTAGTCATAGAGCAATGGGTTAAATTCTGTAATTTCGCAATATAGCTGCGAGTTGGAAAAAATGGGCTTGGCGAGACAAGGAAAGTTTTTATCCATATTTTCTGTTCAGTAATTAGATAATTTATTTACTATAAAGAATACATTTATCTCTTTTTTATATAAAAACAGAAGTAAATTGTATATAAATAACAAAAATATTAATATTCATAAATAAAAATCTATATAGGAATATATATATGAATACATATTTTAAAAAGCTTAAAGTTCATTTTATTTGTTTTTATAGCTGTTCATATCATTTGGCCACAAATCTCACTTTCTTAAGCCCGAATTGCGTCAAGCTTTTTAACATCTAACAGTACCCATTGATCTTAAAATCAGAAAAAAGTGGAAAGTAGATGTAGTTTGTAAAGTATGCATAAATTAAGGAGATAAATTACGTTATCGAATCCATAGACAATTGGCATATTTGGTACCGATAAGTTACATAATTGAATCTACTGACAATTGGCGTATGTTACCTGGCGTGGTTTGGCGCATAATTAACTTAGGAAAAGGTTTAAACTGATTCTGTGTTTTTAAAGCGGAGCTATTCTATAACCGAATTAACACAGAATTGGCTTGATTTGAAAGAAAACTTTTTGGCGACCTTTTCCTATTTTTACGTTATACCAACACCATACCAAATTGTATGCTATTGCGCCATTTATTTCAATCCTAAATGTGCAAAATTTTTTGGTAATTTACAGTATAGGGTACCAAATCTTGGCAAAACAGAGAAAATAGCCTTGGTGAGAGAAAATTTGGAAACATATTTTCTGGCAACCTATTCACTGTTTCATTTCATATAAACAAGCATTTTTTCTTGTTTATGGAATTTATTTAACATAAAGATGCAATTTATCTAATTTTAATTAGAACCAGAAGTAATTTGTATATAAAAAACATTTATAATATACATATATAAACAAACAAACAATTTCATCAAGTTTTTTTTTCCTTAACTGTTTATATCAATTGGCAATAAATCTCACTTTCTGATGCCCGAATAGTGCCAAGCTTTTAAAAAAACGCCAAGACGCCTGTAGTAGAAAAGAAAAGTACCAAATTTTATTGCAAACGATGCTAAACTTTGGGGCTTGATATTTATTGAACGCTAATTTCTCTTGGCTTTAATTATTATTTATTCGTAACACTGCAAAAAAGTTTAATTTACTATTTTTTAAAGGTGAAAGTATATTTTATTATCAAGTAAAATTAAGTTATAACTTCATTTTTCGCTGAATAAAACATGGAAATGTTTACTTCAGTGCCAAGAGACACTTAAAATGTCATGCGCGTAGTTGGCGATTTTGAAAAAAAAAATATTTTATAATATCGGAACCCACAGCAAATTGGCTCATTTTAACGACAATGTTTTGGTACAAAATGAAATACATTTGTCGTAGACATAATAGTAAATCTCAATACTCGCCGATTGAAAAGTCTTTAAAATAATTCAGCAGAGACAACGAGAAATAACTTGCAGTTTCATAAATTTTAATAATCAATATTCTTATCTATCTATCTATCTACTTCTGCTTCTACTATATATACTAGAGTAAAATGGAAATGGGAAATTCGTCCCGGTTGCATATAACTTGAGCTCACCTGAATGAATTTTGATCATAATGATAGTTAGATAATTTTCCAGGGAAGATTTTAGTATATAAAATATCGTTCTACGTTGCTTATACATACAATTATGTTTTAAAGTTATATAATCAGACGAACCCGATCATGAAAGATTAACCTTTTTAAAAGATTCAGTCGAATTGATTACGATTGAATTTTCACTGTTAGTTAAATAATTTTTCAGGCAGAGTTTTAGTATATACTATACCCTTCTGCATTGCTTAATAATAGAGGTGTGGTGGAAAGTTCTATAATCAGTTGAACCCTATTATGAAAGTTTAACTTTTTTTAAAGTTCTACAGAATGGATTTTGATAGGAATTTCATTTTAGTTAGATATCTATTCAGACATGGTTTTAGTATTTTGCATATTGTTCTACGTTGCTTAGTCATAAAGTAATGGCGGAAATTTCCATAATCATATGAAACCGATTATGAAAGATTAGGCTTTTTAAAAAGTTCTAGATGGCGGATATTGATAATACTTTCTTTGTTGATAAGACAATGTTTGCGGAGATTTTAGTTTATTGCGTATCATTCTACGTTGCTTAGTTACAGAATTATGGGGGAAAGTTCTATAATCAGATGGACCCCTTATGAAAGATCAACCTTTAAAAAAAGTTTTACTTGATGGATTTTGTCCGTTTGTTTGTTTGCATTATTACAAGTAGTTATATAATTTTTCAGGGTTTGTTTTATTGTATTGCGTATTGTACTATCTTTCTTTACCAATCCTACTGTTATTGATCAACTAAAAGGGTAAGACCTTAATAGCTGAAAATTTGTCTACACATTAGAAAATATAACAGCACATTGGCGTTCTTATCGTTTTCAGCAGTGCGAAAGGACATTCCAGGTAAGGTTCCATATTGCTTTAAATCACAATGTCAAAATCAATGATACATTTTGTTTAATTCAAGGTTCATTTGGATAAGCAGACCAGCGTAGCGGGCAACTAGTCTATTATATATATAAAATCCAAACGGAAATTTCGTTCCGAACGCCTAGATTTCGAGTTCTACCGCATGGATTTTTAAGGAACTTATACCGTTAGATAGGTATCGTTTCAGGGAAGGTTTTAAGCTATAACACATCATTCTACCTAGATTAGTTATAGAATTATTACGGAAAATTCTGTTATTTTGGACTTTGTTACTTCATATTTCCTTAAATACCTGGGCTCCTAAGCACGGTTTACAATGCCACCGCTAATCCTGATTCAATCCACGCCGATACCATCATTGTACTTCCGACCCCGTTTCCAATGAAAAAAGCCAGTTTGAAGATGAAACTAGCCTAGGTCATTTTCACTCCTGCTAGCTCCTAGAGCAGTAATCCAGCATTTACGCATGATTCCTTTCGGGTAAACAAACATCGCCAGTTCACTCGTTTTAGCGTGTTGTTGTTTCCATCGTTTGAGAGTTTTGTCAATGTTTTTTTTTTTTGCGCTATTTACTGTTTTTTATACAACTTTATCAAGTTTTTTGATTTTTTACCGATTTTTAATACGATTCTTGGCGGGGTTTTTTTCGTGCTGCTGCGATTTTTTACAATCGCTAAGGAAAAAAAAAATCAGTTTTAAACTTTTAGCCTAATATAGTAAATTTTGTCCACCACGATTTTGGAAGTTTTTGTAATTTTCAGTGCAAGTTTTAGCCTCCCCCCCCCTTTTTAGGTGCGTTCGTAATTATATAAATACGTAGCACCTATAGTCGTCGTTCAGTCCGTCTGTCCGTCTGTCCGTCCGCATGTAACAGAGCAAAGACTACCCAACCGAATGGACTGAAATTTTAAATATATGATTGTTGCAAAAGTTTGTCGAGTCATTTCAAATTTTATGAAAATCGGATGCATAGTTTAATTACAGGGACAGTCAAAAGTTTTTCTTTACATTACGGCCAATGGGAAAAATTATTGCAAGTGCATTTTAATGATGTTAAAGCTTTCCAAATGGTCTGAAATTTTAAACATATAATTATTGCGACATTTTGTCGAGCCATTCCAAATTTTATGAAAATCGGATGTATAGTTTAATTACAGGGGCAGTCAAAAGTTTTCTTTACATTACGACCAATGGGAAAAATTATTGCAAGTGCATTTTAATGATGTTAAAGCTTTCCAAATGGTCTGAAATTTTAAACATATAATTATTGCGACATTTTGTCGAGCCATTTCAAATTTTATGAAATTCGGATGTATAGTTTAATTACATGGACAGTCAAAAGTTTTTCTTTACATTACGACCAATGGGAAAAATTATTGCAAGTGCATTTTAATGATGTTAAAGCTTTCCAAATGGTCTGAAATTTTAAACATATAATTATTGCGACATTTTGTCGAGCCATTTCAAATTTTATGAAAATCGGATGTATAGTTTAATTACAGGGACAGTCAAAAGTTTTTCTTTACATTACGGCCAATGTGAAAAATTATTGCAAGTGCATTTTAATGATGTTACAGCCTTCCGAATGGGCTGAAATTCTAAATATATAATTGCTGCAAAATTTTGTCGAGCCATTTCAAATTTTATGAAAATCGGATGTGTAATTTAATTTCAGGGACAGTCAAAAGTTTCCCGTTACATTAAGGGAATGGGAAAAAATTATTGCAAGTGCATTTTAATGATGTTACAGACTATGCACTTATTAAGTGCAAACAAATACACATTCAGTACAATATGGGGTGCAAAAAATAATTATAAAACTAGTTATAGTACGAACGCACCTCATTTGCCACGTTTGACGAGCAATTTCCAACTTGTTTTTTCTTTCCGCGATGATTTTTTGATGACCACAAAAGTAATTCTGTTTTAAACATTTAGCATTATAAATTAAATTTTGTCTCCCGCGATTTTCAATACGATTTTTTGCGTTGTTGCTCTTTTGCGCCAATTTTTTTTACATTCAAAAACGAATTCCTGTTAGAATGTTTTAGCTCTCACTGTAGTAAATTTCAAAGTAACTGTAGTAAATTTCACTGTAGTAAAATTAAAGGGTTATTTATTTATTTATTTATTTATTTTATTTTTTTTTTCGTTTTCTCGACGATTTTTTAACATTAATAATAAGGAATCCGGTTTTAATCTTTAAGTTTAATTAAAAAAAAAAAAAAAAAAAAATGTTCTCTTTTCAATAAAGTTTATTCGGAATTACGTACAGGGATTTTTGGAATTTTTTCCCGCGTTTTGCGGCGATTATATTTTCATTTATTTATTTTATGTTCGTTAGAATAATTTGGTTTCAAGATTATTTTCTATATTGATTATTGTGATATAAAAAACTCCTTTGACAAAGAAAATTCAATGTGAATTTATTATAGAGTTAAATACTTCATTGTTGATAGTTGTGTTTTTGAAAATAGTATTACTATCGTAAAATTAAATATTCATACAGATAATTTGAAATGATAAGGTAATTTTCTCTGCATATCATAATTTTTCTATTTAATTTCAATAATATATTGTGAAGTTTGCTCCAGTATGTTTATCTATTTATTTATTTATTTATTTTTAGCTTGATAATCTGCTTTATAATATTGATTCCGATATCGTAATAAATGACTTCCCCAAAGCAAAATAAAGGGAAATTAGGTCTTAAAGATTTGCCTTATTTTTAATAGCTATTTTCTTTTAAATATTACCAATATGCGATTTTTGATAGTTTAATAACAGAAAAATCTGCTTTTTTTAATGCGCGTATTATAATTATATGTTAATTGATATAGCATGCTATCAGGCATTATTGTTATTATGGAGAGCAACATCAGTACAGACACTTCGTCTTTTTTGATATAACTAAATATTTTTTTAATGAGAGTCAAAAATGTAAATTATTACAGACTATATAGAAGACTCTTTTGAGAGAAATGGTGTGTCTTTGTAATAACCAAAAAATATAATGTATAACGAAAGGTTTGTACTGATGTTGCTCTCCACAATAATAATAAAGCCTGGTAGCATGGCAGAGATCTGCACGGGCCGAGCTCGAGCCTATTTTTATTCACGACACTCGGGCCGGGTCGAGCCCTGCCATACTTTTTCGGAAAGCTCGGGCTGGGCCGGGATCGGGCCTTACTGTTTTCCTGAAGGATTGGGCCGGGCCGGTCTAACTTATTTTTTCCGTACCGAGCCGCCCCACCAGTGGCCGAGAGATTATGCCCTCGAAGCTGGTAGATGGGAGGTGCTGGGTTCGAACCCAATCGCGCACGTCGGCCTAATCGTTCGGAGTTTTCGTGGTTTTCTTCGAACCTCGGATTTTCCAAGCATAAATACGGGTTAGGTTCCCTTATAAAGATCCCCATGGAGGGCACTCCCCCTTCCCTTAGAGCCTATATCCCTCGAGTTGATAATTGGCCGTCATAAACACAACCAACCAACCAACCGTACCGAGCCGGCACTGGTTTCATTCTTCCTACTCTTCACGGTCCAAAATTTTAAGTCCCGTTTTTGACTATGAAAATCATTGTCTTGGCTCGGCGTCCGTTCAAAGGTCAGTAAAATTTGGCCTGGAACAACAAAAAAAAAAAAAGGCATACATTTCTAAATCGCCATTATTCTATAATTAAACCTTAAAATTTATTCTTTTTAAAGAATAGTGGATTTTTAGGCTTATTAAAATATAACTGAATTAAAATATAGTAAAACGTGTGAAAAAAGAACCTGCTTATAATGAAATCCTGTCTTAAACAGAAAAATGTGTTGATCCATACAAAATGAATTATACTAATACGTAAGAAAAGAATATTTAATATATTTACACCTGCGAAGAAGGGAACATGTCTATAACGCATTTTTTTCCTTTCCTGTGCAATTCCGTCTTAGAAGATTTTACTGTACAGCATTTTTCGGATTTTTAAATCTCTAATACATGGAATATGGATTAACAATATTAATGATAACTGAAACATTTACATACAACAAATAGAAATTCATTAAAAAAATAAATAAATATCGCAGCTACGACATTTCTATAAAAATGAAAATTATAAACATGAAAAAAAAAAAAAAAAAAAAAAAAAAAAACTAGACAAGTGTTTTTAGTCAGAACTCCCCGTACGAGACAAATTTTTAACCAAGTCAACGAAAAATCAACATTTTGTAGAAATTAGTTCGGGCCAGGCCGATGAAATTTTAACTTTTTTCTAGTTCGGGCCGGTCTCGGGACAAACTTTTAACTTTTATACTGGGGCGAATCGGGCTCGGGCCGAACTTTTAATTTTTATACTGGGCCGAATTTTTCTTTCTATGGGTCGGGTTGGCCCGTGCAGACCTTTATAACATATTATATCAATTAACATATAATGGGATTTTGTTTCGTGTATACGATTTCAAAAAGATATTTAACTTGTTACTGATATCATTATTTTGCTATTTGAAATTCATACACAAATTTTATACATAATTTGATTGATTAAATGTTTGACATGTTTTGGCTCAATACTGTTTATTAAACTTAGCCACAGCCCTCGCTAAGGGCGGGGGGTAGTCTTCCCCCCCCCACACACACACACAAAAAAACTTTGCTGTTACACTTGGCAAATTTTCAAACTTGGTTGGCAAATTTGTTTAAACATTAATAAAAACTATAATACACTTTCTATTTCTGATAGACTTGGCCAAAAATTAAAAATATAATTGTGAACATTATTAAGCTTTTTACAAATAAAAACTGTTTATATTTTCTAATTGTGGTAACTTGGCAAAATTATAAAACTAATTGGGAAACCTCAAGAACTATCTATTTTTGTTTGCCAATGGGTAGGCAGATACTGAAATTTCACTTGGTAATTTAAGGCCCCCTCCCCCCTCCATTAAAATCTCGTAGCGATGGCCCTGAAAGAGCCGTAGCGACCCCATGGGGGCAGAGTCAGGGCCGAAACAAGAGAGGGTCAGTTGGGGCTTGTGCCCCAGGCGCCAGAATTTTATTTTCATAGATAGTGAAAATGAAATTTGTCAAAAATGCTTCCACAGTTTTAACATTAGCTTGCCATTAACTGTTTTCGCTTAACATTATCTGTCTTCATTTAGATAGATAATGTTTTTTAATTAAGATGAAAATATTTTATTTGTAATAATTAAAATTCTAGTTAAAAAAATAAAATGGAATTTTAGTCTTTTCTGGGACCCCCTTATAAAAGGGATTTTGAAGTGTAAGTTTTACTCTTTGTATGAGTCTTTCTTGTAAATACTAGTAGAATATGATTTATTCATTTAATGCTAAGTTAGCGGTATTAGTAGTATTTTTTTTATGCAAAATATCTTACGTAGTTTGATTATTTTAAATATCTTAAATGTAAACAAATTTTATAAATATTTGTTTTCTTTAAAAAAAAAAAAAATAGTTATTATATTATTTACTTATTTTTAAAAAAAGTTTGTGTAATGGTGAAAAAACGATTGCGTCATAAGGGCGGCAAAATAATGTTCGCCTCAAGCAGAAAATTGGCTAGAGGCAGTCTTGGCTCTGGTGTTACAAAGAGGTCAATCAAAGTTTGCATTAACATTAAGCGGTCAAACATTTTAATCCTCAATAAAGCAAAAGAACGATGATTATCACATGCGAAAATGACCATAAACGGTTTCTGTATATGTTTACACTGGAAGTTTGTGCCGCAGTACCCTAATCAGCCAATCATAATTCAGAAGAAAAAATTACGCAGCTTCCGGTTTTTTGCAAGGGAGGGGTTTTAAGCTTGCGTTTGTAAATGGGTGCAAAAGGAACGCAGGAATGATAGCGGCATCTGTAAATCCGGTTTGATACGAAGTGACATTCTAAACGCTGCTCTATTGGTCGTAGAGCTTAGATCTCGCGCCAAAAGTAGCTCCAAAGCACCCAAGCAAACTTTTCCCCGCGATTATTTTGCCGTCTTCCGATTTCTTCTAACTCTATTAGGGGCCCGCGTAGGGCCCCTTTAAAATATTTTTCGTAGTAATTTCAGCAATTATCTTAAATTATTGGTTAAGACCGCCACCCTCCCGATTTATGTATATACGGAAAGGTTGCATGAAGGAGTTTCGTTCAGATACGCTTTCGTTAAGAATAGAGTGCGCTTCCTGGTGGTGGAATGTGGAACTAACATAACGCGATATTGTTAAAATTAGGAAATCTAACAATGCGATCTCTTTAAAACTTTGAGATAGTTCATAACACATAATCTATTATCTATTCTATTATATATATATAAAATTTATTATTTATTCTATTATCTATTATATATATATAATCCAAACGGAAATTTCGTTCCGAACGCCTAGATTTCGAGTTCTACTGCATGGATTTTTACGGAACTTATACCGTTAGATAGGTATCGTTTCAGGGAAGGTTTTAAGCTATGACACATCATTCTACCTAGATTAGTTATAGAAGTATGACGGAAAGTTCTGTTATTTTGGACGATAAGGTTACCATTTTATTTCGTGGCGAAGTTTTTTGCTGTTGAAAAAATTGAAACGGCTCTTACACCTAGAAAAATAAAAGACAAAAAATAGTTGCTAATTTTATTTAAAATCTTTAAAAAAGAAAAAAAAAGAAATCCATTTTAATGAGTGATAATATTAAAAAACGAATATATTTTATTTAAACATGAAAGAGAATGTTCGTAATACTTAAAGAATTACTCAGTTGAAATATTGCAATTGAAATAATATTTGGCGATTTTTCTTTTGCATCAGGTTAAGAAAAATGCATCTGAAAATTGATAAAATGATATCAAGGAAGTTCCCCATAAGCGCATGCTCAGCATTATTTGAAACAAATTATAGAATATTCTTCTCATAAATATATATTTATCCATAAAAAAATCGGCAGAACCTCTATTTGGCATTCCTAAAAAAATAATGAACATTTCATTTTTTGCGATTTAGCGCTGGATGGCGACACGATAAAATTTTGAATAATACTATGATAAATATTCTTTAAGAAAAACTTTTTCAACTCTCGATACGAAGTTAGTTTAAGTAAGTTTACCTTAAATAAATACATATTTATAACTGCAGTTTTGTCATATACATTTATATATGTAACAATGAAATTTAACGATCGTATTTATGCCGTTTACAATGAAATTTAAATGGATTAAAAGTGTTTCAAACTCAAATTAAGGTCCGATTCTAAGCATTGGCAATTTGACTTCGATATTGTTAGTGTCAGAGACAACAAGAGAGTTTTATTGCCATGGAATCAACAATTTAATATCGAAAGGTTTAATGATAGCATTCTTAATTAAAATACCCTTAAAACTTATCCAGTCGGTGACACTGTATAAAATTAAATAGCTCAATACAAGTAACACGCAATTTGCATATATTATATAAGCTTACAGTAAAAATGGTAAACTAATCCACAGTTTAAGTTTAATTTCATTGAGCATTAGGCATTTAATTACTTATTTAACAAGGGATTTATAAATGCATTTCAATCTCTTGCATTTGGCGAGGAAACCTATTGGTTCGCCAAAGAGCGTCGAGCGTTCGTCTGTTCGCGCCAAATACTCGAAAAAATATTTTTTTACGGATTTTCTACTGCGATTCGACCGCTATATTTTTACCGATCTTTTTTACATACATGAGTCATTTTATTAGCATTTCCTTTTTTAAAATATTTTGAATATGCGTTTTAAGGAGACCTTCCTTGTGAGTAACAATTATTATTATTATTATGTATCTATTACAGAAAAAAACTAGCAGATGTAATTATAAAAATAATGATATTACATAAATAGCAGTTAATATTATAAAAGTGGAGTCAAATATTGAAATTTTAATGCAAACGTCCCCCCCCCCCCCACACACACACACATTAGAAATTATTTAATGTCAGTTATTTAAAATATTTTTCGCGTACTTTACTACAGATACATGCTATTTTGTTTTTCCCCAAACTTATGACTTTTATAACCTCGAACTCAGATCAACAAATATTGTCCACTCTGTCTTTTTATATTATTTGTTTATTTATTTATTTATTTTAAACATATATCTTCAATTTTTCTTTTAGAAAAGTCTACTGTTTCAAATGTTAAGTACTAAAGATTATTCTTAAGAAAATTTATGCACAATTTTGTGTTATTAATACCACAAAAGAAAATATTTTGCAATAAAAATTGCTTACTGTAATACATTTTCGATTGTCTTTTTAATTCGTCATCCCATTTTCAGTTTTTTTTAAGGTTTTTGATATTGGATTAATCTTCCGTAAACAGGTTACCTGCTAATTAGTGTATTTACTGAACTATTTAGATGTTTCTTTTATATTTGAAAGAGTCAGATCAGTGATCAGACAGTGATCGCGATTGTAGAAGATTACATGAAATTTGTACTTAGCTATTAGTAAATTTATGTTTTTTCCTTATGAAGCAAACGGAGAACAGAAGATTTAGTATTATATATGTTTTTATTTGCAGTTATTTTACTGTCACTAAAAAATAAATACTTGGGAAAAAAATTTGAAATTCCAATGGTGGCTGGTGGAACAATATTTGTTGATTTATCATTTTAGCCTAGATAAGAAAAAAAGTACCTGAAATGCAGATAAAATCGAAAATAGAAATCATTATAAAGCAAGTTCTTCTGACGCACAATCCTATTCCCTAAACTGAGGAAAAAATTAACGATTTCAGGTTTATTTAGGCAGCAGACTGAAGAATAATGTAATTTTGAAAATAAAAAGTGTATTTATTTATCCGTGTTATTGCACTCTTTAGATAAATGAAAAAAGGTCTTCGGTGCATCAAAAAGATTATTTCGTTATATTATAACGTGTTAGGTTTTTAAGTTTTGTATAACTGACTTTATTTGTCATTTACAAAGAGTATTTTTGGCGAAAGATCTATAATTCAGCCAACAGCAATTTGACTTTATTTAATGGGATGTAGTCTGGCGCATAATTACGTATGTTTTACGTGTGTTAACTCTGGTAAATTTGTAACCATATAGTTTGCGAACACTTCTAATGTTTGCCGTAAAACTTAGCTGTGCACCCGATTATGGACGATTGGGAAGATTTTGATTGGATGAAAACAAGAGGTTTATTTTTCTATCATAATGAGTTATCGAGTTTTTTTTTTCAGGTTAACAGTTAGATAATTGCAAGTGGTATATATAAAAAGGAAATGGTAATGAAAATGACATTATTTTAATTTTATTCAAACATTTCATTTTTAAAAATCCATTTTTATGTGATTTACATTTCTTTTAATGAAAGTTAAAGACTTTTTGTGTGAAACAATTTATTACATTTTTTTACCGTATTTACTCTGCTGTAATCCGAAGATAGAAAACTGCAGTAGACCTGCTAGAAGACATGTATTACAAAATATAATGCAACGTAGAGAGAAATTGTATTTAAGCTACCAGAACCACACATAGCACCAAGCTGAGAAACCCGGAGTTCAAGAACTATCAAACGAAAGTGAATAATCCGAACATAAGTAATGTTCAGTGGTCACTCTCTGCAATCATTGTAATTATCTCTCCTTTTAGTAGTGTGGTGACTAGAGAACATTTTAACATTTCTGATTATCATAACGGCCGTATTTTCTTCCCAAACTCTACTTTAAATATATACTGTAAAAATAATTTCTTCTGAATAGTTTGAATTTTGCCTAACCCATAAGATATTATAATAGCTAAATAGCGTTCGCATAGTATTCAGCAAATGCGGAAAGATTTTCCCGGTGAAGGTCCATATTAATTTAAAATACAAGGTCGAATTCATAATTTTGTTTGATCAATGATCATTTGGAAAATGGACCAGCGAAGCGGGTGCAGCCTGCTAGTTATATATATAAAATCCAAATGGAAATTTCGTTCCGAACGCCTAGATTTCCAGTTCTACTGCATGGATTTTTACGGAACTTATACCGTTAGATAGGTATAGTTTCAGGGAAGGTTTTAAGCTATAACACATCATTCTACCTAGATTAGTTATAGAATTATGACGGAAAGTTTTGTTATTTTGGACGATAAGGTTTACCATTTTATTTCTTGGCGAAATTTATCGTTGATAAAAAAATTGAAACAGCTATTACACCTTGAAAAATAAAAGAAAAAAATGTTACTAATTTTAATTAAAAGAAAAAAAAGATGAAAAAGAGAAAATGAAAAACAGTTTTCACGAGTGGTAATATTATAAAACGAAAATATTTAATTTAAACAAGAAAGAGAATATTCTTAATGCGTACAAATTTATTCAGTAAAAAAGATTGCAGTTTTTAAAAAACATTTGGCGATTTATCTATTGCGTCAGGTTAAGAAAAATGCGCCAGAAAATTTGATAAGACAATGTTAGACTTTTTTTTTTTACTCTTTTTTTTCATCAAACGCATCCATCATTAGGCTTAAAAATAATGGTACCTGTGTGTTACATGTTGTATGTTTATTTACGATATTGATTTTATCGCCAAATAATATGATTTTAAGCCAAAAAGGCATAAGCATATCATTGGTTTGAGCTACGTTTACAATATTGGTTTTTTTCAAGCGGATGACAGTCTTTTTGGAGTAATCTAATTCTACTGCACACACATACACACACACATATATGTATATATATATATATATATATATACATATACATACAATACAAATGGAAATTTCGTTCCGGTTGCTTATAACTCGAGTTCTGCTGAACTTGCACTGTTAGATATGTAATTTTTTTGGAAGGTTTTAGTATATAACATATCATTCTACGTTGTCTGCGTTGCTTAGGTATTGAATTCTGGTTTAAAGTTCTTTAATGAGATGAACCAGATTATGAAAAAATAATCTTTTGAAAAGATTCTGCCGAATGTTTTTCAATAGAACTTGCACTTTTAATCAGATAATTTTACAGAGAGGGTTTAAGTACCTAACATATCCTTCTACCTTGCTCAGCTATTCAGCTATGGGTAGAATTGTGGAATCTGGTGACCCCAATTATCAAAAATTTACCTTTTTAAAAAGTTCTAATATACTGTTATTTCTGGGTTTGCATTGTTAGTTTGATAATTTTTCAAAGACAGCTTTAGCATATAATGTATTGTTCTACATAGCTTAGTTATATATCAATGGGGGAAATTTTGGTAATTTTCCTATATCCTTGGCGATCCTTGGCAATCCCTTGGCGAGATGCAGAAAATGGGCTTGACGGAAGAACTAAAGCTTCAATGAGTGTTTTTTGTTCAATAATTATAGAATTTATTTACTATAAAGAAGCCATTTATCTCTTTTTATATAAAAACAGAATTAAATTGAATATAAATAACATTATTAATAATATATTTCATTAAAAAGTTTATTATATGAATGCGTAGACAAAAAAGCATAAAAGTTCATCATATTTATTTTTCATAGCTATTCATATCATTTGTCCACAAATCTCACTTTTTGAAGTCCGAATTGCGCCATGCTTTAAAAAAAAACCCGACAATGATCCCTATACTGGAAAAGTATAGAAAATTATGTAATCAGGTGAACCGTTTATGACAGATCTCAAATGACAGCATTGCTATATGACTAACTATCGTCGATTTGGGGAGAAATATTCGTTAAATGGGTTTAATCAAACAATTCCTGACTGATATTTGACATCAAACTTGATTGTTCACTAATATAGGCGTCGGAGTGGTCTCTATTTCGACTAACACAATTTCCTTACAAAATTTTTCGTTTTAGATTTCACTTACAGATTTCGTAGAAACCAGCTACGCGATGACGTTTTTCTCGGTCTTTTAAGTTAGCCGGGCACAAATCTCGCCAATAGCATTTTTTTTCAGGGCAGTAGCATATTTTATTTTTCACATGTGTAAATTAGAAAAAATACATTGATGATGAAGTAGAATATTTTTGTTTATAGCATTATTTGTTATTTTTATCCTTTTGAATTTTTTATGAAATGGGTGAAAAGCAACTATTTTAAAGGTATGTAATATGTATATTTAACATATGTGTATTTTAAATTAAAAGTATTTTTTAAATGAATGGCAATGAGAACAATACTTTGTTGTTTATAAGATGTGGCCGGCTAACATAAAAGTACCGTTTTTCCTTGAGATTTTTCAGGCAACCTATCACAGAAATAATTTTTAAAAAATATTGGGGACCCAAAAAAGACCGCTTCTATGACTGTTAATAATATCAGAAATAGTGTTAATATTGAATATTATAATAATATTTCGCAGATCAAACTAAAATACCGCGACAGTGACAAACATATATACATCTAACTGCAACTATTGATAAAAAAAATCAGGAAAATTGGAAAGTAGGTTTAGTTTGTAAAGTATGCATTAATTGGGAAATAAATTATGTGATCGAGTCTACAGGCAATTGAAATATTTGGTACCAATAAATTACATAATCCGTCTACAAACAAATGGCATATGTTACCGGTCGTGGTTTGATGGATAATTAACTTAATAAAAGAAGTTAAGTTGATACTTTGTTTTTAAAGCGGACCTATTCCATAATCGAGTTTTAAAGAGAATTGGGGTAGTTTGGGACACATTTTTTGGAGACATTTTTCAACATTTACATTAGACCAACAGTAAACCAACTACCAAAATGTTTGCTATTGTGTCATTTACTTCAAACCTGAACATGCAAAGATTTTTTGGTACTTTTTCAATATCGGTAGCTTGGCGAAATAGGAAAAATAGCCTTGGCGGAAAAGGAAATTTCGCAATATATTTTCTGACAACCTATTGACTGTTTCTTTTCATATACACATACATTTTTTTCAATTTTTTTTACAATTTATTTAACGTAATAACGCCAATTATCTAATTTTATATCGAAACCCATTTAATATGTATGAAAAAACATTAATAATATACATACATTTAAAATAAATATATTAAAGCGAAATAGCCCATCAAGTTTTTTTTTTCATAACTGTTTATACCATTTGGCAACAAATCACACTTTCTGATGCCCGAATTGCGCCAAACATTGTAACTTGCTATTTTTTGAACGTGGATCACTTTTGGCTTCAATTATTATTCAGTCGTAACAATGCATTATTTCATTTACTATTTTTACAATCGAAAATATTTTTTACTATTAAGTAAAATTAAGTTATAATTTCATTTTTCGCTGATTCAAAAATGGAAATGTTTACAGCATTGCTAAGAGACACAATTTCATTGTGTAGTTTAAATTGCTATTTAAAACAAAATATTTTATTGTATAATATTTATTAGTGTTTTTATTTTCAGTATATACTTGTATTCATTTAATAAAATAGTTCTCGAAACACTGTAATTTTGAAATGATATATTTTTAAAAGGATAACTTTCGCGCCAACAATGTTATTTTTTTCAAATGTTTCGTTTGGTGCCAACAATTGCGCTTGGCGACAATGGTGTTGAAATACCAGAAAAGCACTACACATTTAGATTGCACATTGCCGCATTGAGGCTATAATGTATAACATGGGACAATGCACAATTAAAAAAAAAACTGGTTTAAAGCTTCAGGTTAAATTGAAACTTTAAAATACATTTTCTTTAAATAATTTAAAAATATAGATGAGGAAAATTCTGTGATCTGAACTCTCACCATATTGGCTCTTTCTAACGAGAATGCTCTGATACAAAATGAAATATCGTATATTGTGCTATCATTCTTTAGCAAATCCTACTGTGAGGAATAATCTTGAGTTAGACCGTAACAGCTGAAATTTTGTCTGCACATTAGAAAATATAATAGCACAATGGCGTTCATGTCGATTCAACACTACGGAAGGACATTCAGTTAAAGGTCTTATTTCTTTAAATCACAAGATCAAATTCATCATTCGTTTGATTCAAGGTTCACTTGGAAAAAATGGACCAGCGCAGCGGGCATGGCCTGCTAGTTAATAATAAAATACTTTCATTTTTTTATGATAATTCTGAAAAAAAAAATTTACACGGAGTAATGGTCTTACTTAATTCATTTCAATACTCTTATCAGTGAAAAATGAAATTTGTAACTACCGGGTGTCCTAAAAAGGACTGACTGATTTTAATTTTCAATAACTTTCAAACGGTGACAGATATTTAAAAAATTCTTGCAAGAGGATTATGCTTAAGGTCAAAAGTTTTTTTTTTTTTTTTTTACAGTGATTTTCAATTTTAGTTCGAATTATAAACAATAGATGGCGCTGCAGTCAATAGATGCTAAATTTAGGGTCGATTTTTCGTACTTCAAGACCCACTCAATACATTTTAACCTCCTTTTTCAGCATGGAAGAAGAGAAAAGCCAAAAAATCGAGCCTGTATTTAGCGCCTATTGTTTACAGCGCCATCTATTGTTTGTAATTCGAAATAAAATCGAAAATGTAATCACTGTAAAAAAAACTTTTGACCTTATGCATAACCCTCCTGCAAAATTTTTTTAAATATCTGTCACCGTTTGCAAGTTATTGAATTTTAAAATCAGTCAGTCCTTTTTAGGACACTGTTCATTAACACTAGAACGCCCGGAAATTTTACTCAAGTTTCATAAAAAATATTTGACTCAGAATTTTTATTTAAAATCATTTGACTGATTTATTTATCGTAAATCTGCGTTGTTTAAATTTAATTTATTTTATGAAAGAATTTCTGGTTCCAGATGACATTTAACCATATGGTAGGAGTCGGATCGACTCCTTCCGGGCCTTCTAGTGTTAAGCAGTAAATTCGGATAATTTATTTTGTTTCGAAAAAATTACAGTGACCCCTCAATTATACGACTCTCTCAGTTATACGCCGAATTCTCTTGGTCCCGTCCACGCTTTATGGGCAATAACGCTAAAATTCACTAAGTTATACGTCTGCTTCTCTCACTTATACGACGCATTAAACTTTTCAGGCAATTTTATATTTCTAACTCAAGAATTCATTGTTATAATCGTTAAAGTTCAAAACAATTTACGTTTTCATTCCTTTTGCCTTTCACTATTGTTAAAGTGTTTATACGCACTCATAAATGAATGTATGTTAAATTTATATTAATACTAGAAAATGTATTTTATAAAACATATATTGCATTTACATTAATAATAGAAAATACAGCACTCCTTTTTTTATTTAGCTTTACTTTTAAATTTCTTTAGTCCTTAAAATTTGACGATTTGATCATGTAAACCATTGTTTTTGAATTATACAATCTCAATTATAAAATAAAGCTTTTTTTTCAACAGTTTTGAGATACAGGCAAAGTAGGTTTAAGCACATAAACTCTTTATACAAGCAGGTCCTTATATAAGCTTTATATAAAATATACAAGCAGTAAAATTTATCTATATTGAGCTAGAAATATTTCAAAAGACCTCGAATCGCATTGTTATTCTTGGGAGTGCGATGTCAAATCACATATTTCAAAGTCTCATAATCCAGTATTTGATTTTGTGAAAACTCAAGTATTTTTATTTATTTAAGCGATATACTGTTTACCGTGCTTCAAAAGAAAATAAGATTACTGGATTTTCATAAAAAATGTTTTCAAAGTTGTGCATCAGAAGTCTTGAACGGCTAAAGAAAATAAAGTTTTGAAAATTTCCCTCCCACGCTTCAGAAAAAATAGAAATTAGAATTTCTCGACTATTCACAGTCAAATATATTTTAACTTATGAAAAGTTTTATTTAAAATAACAGCAGATAAAACTAATGCATATAAATCTGCATTCCTTAGCTTTTCAAAAAGAATAATAACAAATTAAAAAAAATCTTTACAGTTTGGCAAGAGAACTTTTAGAGATTTTAGAAATTGTCAGCTTTTAAAGCATTTTAAAAATACATATCATTCATTATAAAATGTTTTATAATGATTATAAAGCCATTTCAACTTTTTTCTTTTACTTAAGTCAGCGGTGTCAAACTGTCACCCCGTAGCAGTGTTGCCAGTGGACTAATTTTTTTTTAATTCACTTTCCTTGATTGGCACCACTTTTTTGAAACGGTAAAATTCGCATTATTTAATAACATATTAATTTAGGCGAAAGCAGGTGAAATTTTACCGTTTCAAAAAAGTGGTGCTAATCAAGGAATCTCAATTTTAAAAAAGTAGCCCACTGGCAACACTGCGCCGTAGAGTTCCATTGGCAAGAGTATATACTAAGGCTTTCTTTAACCTTATTTAACCCTTATTACTTAATTATAGGTACTATGTCACTTCCCCCGTGATACCGGGACAGCATGCCTTACACTAATTTTATTCGGTTTGTAGTACTTTTCTTTTAAGAAGCACTGTCAATTGCACTTTGGTAACATACACAAGAGAAATATACTAAAAAAATTATTTTTAAAATATAGTGGTGAGAATAGAATATAAAAATGGGACATGTATAAAAGTATAGCGTCCGGATAAGGATTAAGTGTCGAGATTTTGTGATTAACCCCTTGAGGGGCACCAGTATATATCATATACCACCTACGATTAATGAAGTTTCACACCAGAACAATTTTATTGAATTTTACTTTTCTAACTCTGATGGAAAAAAGCCGTAAAATTGCTTTTACTTATTTTTAAATAGAATTTTTCAAAGATTCCGTTGGGAATTCAGCATTTCGCAAACGTAACTGCTTGCCCCTCAAGGGGTTAAATAAGGCATTGATTTATTTCTGAAAATATTGCTGCCACCAAGACGTCTAGTTCCAGAATTAGACGCTTCTGATCTAACTCTTTCGGGGGCAAAGCATTTTCAATACTAATAAATAAGTAGCACCGGAATTTACGAACAAATTTATTTGTTAATAAGAAAAAGGCTTTATTTCACGTACGTATTAAATTGAAAATATCTCACAAAAATTCTGCTGCCATTCTAACTTTTGGTAATTAAAATTATCTGGTTTCATAAACCAACCCTCGCCCCTGAAAGGGCTAAAGAGACTCGTTACCTTCATTGTACGAAAAATGTCGAAACATCAATTTATATATTTTTTGGCTTAATCTACAACAACATGTGAGACTTGAAGTCTTGTAATCGGCCCAAAACTGATAATCACGGACCTGTTTCGTAGTCAATGATAGAGGCCAAATGTAAATTTTTCTTACCACTAAAATTTTATAGTAGGTATTATCTTATTTAATCATAGATATCTCAAGATTAAACTAGGCAAAAATCTCTATTAAATTTTAGTGGTAGTTATGGATTTGCCGAACCGTGGAATGGCTCGAAAGCTGTGCGATCCTGTTTACGTTTTGGGTCCAGGCTGTTGAGACGTAAATCGTATATTCTATCGTACCACAATTGATTTTTTTTTCGGGGGATATTTGAAAAGCATCCGAGCATAATAGTGTTGTTGGATAGGGGGTTTTGTCCTCATTTTTGTGAATTTTAAACCTTCGGAGGAATATTTTGGGAAAAAATATCAGCGGGGAAAATTTCGGGGAGTATCAACATTTTTGGGGAAAATCTTGGGAATTTTTTTCATTATTTCACGTTTTCAAGTAAATATTTACTTTTTGTCATCTGGCAACAATGGATCTCAATTGGTGGACTCAGAAATAGGAATTTATCGTGTCGTTCACACACGTATCGGACACGTGTAACCCTTTTCGCTGTGGTGGGTGATTTCTTCCCACTTAACCCTTTCGACTCCGAGGTCTCTTACACAAATTTTATTCGATTGACAGCACCTTTTTAAAAGATGTTTCCTCCAAGTACACAATTTCAAAAAAGCTCTAATTAAATAAAGCAAATTTTATTTTCCTTTATTACTGGTGCCAAAAACAAATTTTGCAAAGAAAAATGATGTCCAGTCAGCCTGGCACATGACATACGAGTGCAAAGAGTTAATTTTAATTCCAAATGTCACAATGACATCAGAGTATACTGTCAACTGTATGTGAAAATAACAAATTGCAGTTGTTTGAAGACTTAATAAATCGAAAATTCTGTTTCAAAATTCCGGTGCCATTCTGACAAATTTAAGTGGGAAGAAAGTAATCCACTACCGCGAAAAGGGTTAAAGTCTAATTTATTATTTAACTTATTCTAATATCTATTTATTACATTTATTTTTTCAAGATTTCGATTATTTTCCTCAAGAAAGTAATGGATCACAAGAAAAATGTCGATTAGCATGTTCGTTATTTCCCTTTCCATTTATTATGTAAAGAAACATGTTTTTAATATCTAAAAATGTCGTTTTTAAATTCCGGTGTCAGCCAATGATTTCATCATTTAACAATAAAAATTGTCTGTGACAGAAAGATTTAACACGTTCACGCCGGCGCGGTGGGTGACACTAGACTGTCTCAGAGCTGACAAGTCTCCGGCTTTTTGGATACCAGTACTTTAATACAGAAAATGTTGTTTCATTTAATTAGAACAATTGGGCGATTTAAAGGAGCAACATTTTCTCTAAAATAATAGTGGTGTGCAAAAAGCCGGAGACTTGACAACTCTGAGACAAGCGAGTGTGACCCACCGCGGCGGCGTGGTGAACGTGTTAAAAACAAGTAGTTACACTTGGAAGAGCAGGTAGAAACAAAAATGAACCATGTCTTATTTATTGAACCCTGATTATTTATTTATTTTTGAAAATATGGAATTCTATTTAAAAAATGCTTGATTTAGGGTGAAATTGTGCTATTAAAATATTTTTTTTTAATAGTGGCAAATTTCAAATTTATTTTTTTGAGTAGAAACCGAGTTGGGCTTCTTTTTCGGAAAAACACTGATTTGTGGGAAAATTTCAGTACTTTTGGGAAAAATCGAGTTTGTTTTCCTGAAAACACCGTGTCAGTGATTTTTTTTTCAAAAAGTGATAGCAATAGAATAAAATCACGATCGTTGGTGCTTACAATGTCCCAAACGACTGTTGTAAGGTCTTCCGCATAAACCAGGGTTCCAAATGCTTTGCTGAACCCCATAATCTTAAAGAGAATGTAGGAATATTATATTTTCACAAAGTGTCGTAAAAGTCCCATAATTAGAAATATGCGAAACAGTTTTTTTACTGCATTCATTTCCTTTAAATGATTCAAAAATACAATCTTATACTGAAGCATCTCTTTTATCCGAAACTCTTTTAACCGAAACTCTCGTTTAACCGAAATCCATTTTTAGAGTTTTTTATTTACTATCAGATTCTTTTTGTGCAAAATCCATGTTGAAAGCTTTTTTTTTTCTTTTTTTTTAACCTATCATATTCATTGTCTGAGAGAGGTTCTTTCTTAACTATGAGTATATATTAATATTTTCGATACCCTTTTTTAGAGTTCCTTTGAATTTAAGTTTAGCTCCAGTAAGCTGCGGGGTGGAAGGATGACAACGAACAAATTCTGAAGCTTTTGAATATTTTGCAAAAGATTTGGCATGGCTGATGCAGCTGAAAAACTGTGATACTTGAACTAATAATATTAAAAAACTCCGTGGTAGAGTTTCAAAGCAAAAGCGATCGAAACTGCGACAAACAAAATATTTTTCCAAACCCTTGTGATATATCTAAAAGATACTTAATTTCAAAATTAAAAGTCAGGTAATTTATTGTTTTTATTTTGCTATTGCTTTATTTTATTAAGCATTTGTTACCATAATAAGAAATATTGCACATATTTCTACTTCATCTTAAAATGGACGCTTTCTCGATTATCCGAAAATTCCGATTTACCGAAAGAGAGTCTTTTCCAATTACTTCGGATAATCGAGGTTCTACTGTACTTTTCAATTAACTCTCTATTTTTATGGATATTTTATTAAGATACATTTAATAAAATTAAGGATAGGATTTTCAGAAATTGAAAACTACTGAAACCTCTAAATAACAGACAATTCCACTTAAGTAACTAATTGAATGAGGTTATACGCTTATAACCAATAAATTTCATTTACACATCGTTAAAAAAAATCCTCATTTGTTTGATGATTTGCACAAAACAAGGTAGAGACGGCACAAATTACCAGGTCCCGGCTCTTCTATACGGGCGCGGTTTCGAATCTGCTTAAAAAAAAAAAAAAAAAAAAAAAAAAAAAAAAAAAAAAAATACTCGTGTTTTTTTACGTTAAAATTTTAAATTAAAATAGCTAATAAGTAACGAAAATCAAAAGTGAAAATTTTCTAGAATATCTCTAAGTGTAGGGCTCAGGGCCCGTATTTCTGTGTATATATCAAGTATTTGAAAGGATAATCATTTTATATCAATAAAGTTTTGAAATGGTGCTCTTGCTTTAATGATGCGGCTAATTTCAGACACGCGAACAGAAATCAAATGGAAAATTGGGTAAAGTTACAGGTTAAAGTTTCGAATTCTTTTATGCTTCAAACATTTTTACTCAAAATTAATTAAAGAATGCATTTAAAATTTAATTCTGTTTTCAATATTTAAAATTTTTACTTAAAATCTTTAGAGGAAAAAATGTTACGAATGTGCATAAACTGTAATAGTATTGTAAAATAAGTATAATGAAATTGTAAGCAAACACTATACAGAATTTTTTAAAAAGGTAGTATCAAGAAAATTTATTTTCTGATAGAGTAAAGCCTGTTTATAACGGAATCCTGCAATGAACGAAAAACAAATATCGACCAGCCCTTCACTCATACTCCAACATAATATATATAATGTAATTATACTTTCTAAAATAAATATAATCTGCATAAACCGTAATTTTTCCCTTGCCGTTTGCGTTTCCGTCTAAGCATGTTTTATTGTATCATACTTAAGGTTGGCGTGGGGGTATTGATATTATTACAGGGGCCCGCGGTCTCTATGTGTAACCCTGCTCAAAATAAAACTTTTTCGTTAAATTATTTATTTATTAAATTATTTATTATAATTACTCCTTCTTTAATTATTCAACTTAATTAATTAAATACTCTCTTTGCGACCTTTTTGTAGTGAGTTTGAAGAGATCCAGTCATGAATATTTCGAATAAAATTTTTGCTAAGTAAAATTTATCTCGAGAAAGTGATCTTCTAAAAATCACTCATTAGATACAGAAATTCAGGCGCAATGAAAACACGTAATTATCATGTACAGCTAACTCATCGTCAGTACTTATTAAAATATTGCAATATTATGATACATAAATTTTTATTTGTGCCTCCGTATGCATACTTCTTTTAATTCCTTCCCTTTCTAAATTCAACTCATTTTTTAAAGTTTAAGGGAAATGCTTATCGCAATTGGAGTGTCTGAAACGTTGAATATTCCTATAGCAACGTTATGACTTTCAAATTAATGCCGTGTTATGCTGTTAGAAAATAAAATATTTAATAGATTGTTTACTGGAAATTCATTGAAAGAAATTTCAACATTTGGCATAAATTAATTTGATAAAGAATTTTAGAAACATTTTAAATATTTGCTTAAAATTTAAGTGCTTTCGAATGAGGTAAAATTATATAGACGAGGTTAGCATATGATATACACTATGTTGAACTCATAAAAATAATTTTAGAGAGACAATTTTAAAGTTGTTCTAAATAACACTAAAAATAGCTTTTTTAACCCCTTAATTCTCGCTCCCGTCATATTCACGGGCCGTGTCTTTTATTCAGATTATTCCGATTTGTTTGATTCCCACCAGTTTTATAAAATAGTGTAATTGGCTTTATTATTGTATCATTTTACCTGTCATTAAATAAGATGAACATTTCTTTTTCAAAAAATTGGTGCCAATAAACAATTTAAATTTTTAAACCGCAATTTAATGCGACCGTTAAGTGGTAAAAAACGCTCTTTTATAAAAATTCAATATTTATCTTAAAAAGTACACCTCATCACCTAAATGGATTGCATGTAGTTTAAAAAAAAAAAAAAAATCCGGTAAAAAAAGTTAATTTTGCGTGTGCCCCGATTACTGAAAATTCATTGCAGTGATTTAAGCTTGATACAAAGCTCGAAATATTCAATTTCTTAAAAAAAATTCTCTTTTCTTTTTAAACACTAAAAGAGCCGGTAATTTTACTCAAGTTTTATAAAAAGTATTTCACACCAAATTTTTTATTTCTAACTGTTTAACTTATTTGAGTAGCCTATTTTAGTGCTACATGCATTTAACATATTTTATGAAAACAATTTTGGTTCGAATAGACCATTCTCAATTTGGTAGGGGTCAAACTGACCCCCAAAGGCGGTTCTAGTGTTAAGATATTGCAAAAGGAAAGTTCTAAAAATTTTGAAATGTAGTATTCTAATCGGAAACACACCTGTGCATAACTTTTATAATTCCAGCATATCTGTTAGCTAATCAGCCGGTTTTACTTGCGACTTATAGCTCATATGGGTTTTAAACCTTACCTAAACTTATATTGATTTAATAACTTTTCTTTCTATATTTTAATGTTTAAAGGATTTCTTTGTTTTAACCCCTTGAGGGGCAAGTAATTCCGTTTCTCTATGTCCAATTCATACCGCAATCTACAAAAACATTAATGCAAAATAAGGTAAAGCACTAGATCAATATTAACACAATTATTCTAATTGGTAAACAAATCATATTAGATGTAAATTTCCAACTGGGCGAAAAATGTCCGGACCAGGATTCGAACCCGGGACCCCCTGGCTGAAGCCGCCAGTGCTCTGCCATCTGAGCTATCCCGGACGATTCTGGTCGAACTTTTTCACCCAGCTAACCTTGATGATTACAGCATCTGGTCTGAAACCTGGTTCAGCTCAACAGAATAAATCACAGGTAATGGAACTCCAGAAATCGCTGGATACGATATTACACTAGATCAATATTAACACAATTATTCTAATTGGTAAACAAATCATATTAGATGTAAATTTCCAACTGGGCGAAAAATGTCCGGACCAGGATACCCCGATAAAGTTCGACCAGAATCGTCCGGGATAGCTCAGATGGCAGAGCACTGGCGGCTTCAGCCAGGGGGTCCCGGGTTCGAATCCTGGTCCGGACATTTTTCGCCCAGTTGGAAATTTACATCTAATAAGGTAAAGCAATTTTACGCCTTTTTTCAGAAAGGTTAAAAAAGTAAAATTTAATAAAACTTTTCTGCTGCAAAACTTCATTAATCGTAGGTGGGATAAAATATATCCCACACCCCTCAAGGGGTTAAAAGTAATACCACCATTACCTAGGATACCATGTTAATTGTTTTCTAAACATAAATTAACTTAAAGAATCGGTACTAAACATTCGTGTTTCATAGATGACGTTAGTTGATCCGTACTTCCACCATTCTGAAACCTACCTTTTTATATAGTGGAATCGTCCAGTTTAATTTTTTCAAATGCATAAATGCCTTTCGATATTAAAACGTAACAGCATTCTTTTCGTTTCTTTGGAATTTATTATCGTTATGATTTTAATCTACTTAAGTTTGTTTGGTTGAGTTTCTGAAGTTACAATAAGATATTTTTTGAGTTTTATGATGTTTAAATTTTAAATGAACTGTTCTTAGTTATGATTTAAAATTAAGTTGTTTAGAAGAACTGATTCGTAGCATTTCCGGAGGACTGTTTTTCTTTAAACTCGTATTAACATAAAGCCACATATATGAATTTAGTTTACTCCAGGTGTAATAATGTCCTGTTTTAATCAAAGATAATTTTAATCATTTACTTAGTTATTTTTAACAAATTTCGCTCTGAATCATATTCAACTGAAAGCTGTTTTAGAAGTTTTTAAATGAAGGTTACATTGATTGAAATTAAGTTTAATAAAGAAATGCCGTCCAGACCAGGAGGCAGCGGCATAGACAATCACCTCATAAAGTTCACGGCTGAAATTCCAGAATTAGTTGAATCTCGATACGCATATTAACCTCTTGAGGGGCATGCAATTACGCTTGTGTAATGCTAAATTCTCACCGGAAATTTAGAGAAAAAAATTTCAAAATAAGGAAACGCAATTTTCCAACTTTTTTCCACCAAAGTTAGAAAAGTAAAATTTCATGAATTTTTTCCGTTGGTAATCTTTTTATCCCACTACCCTTCAAGGGGTTAAAACGAAATCAGTCTGCCAAGTCATATCTTGGTGGAAAACACTTGAAAACCCAAATTTAGCGGCTAACTCGTAGGTTTACCATTGTGTTTTGCTGCACCCAAAGGTATGAAAATATGGAGGACTGGGTGCAAGAAAACACAATGGCAAACCTACGAGTAAACCGCTAAAATCGGATTTTCAGGTGTTTGCCACCAAAATAGGGCTTTACAGACCGATTGCGGTTTAATATGCGAATCGAGTTTTAACTAATTCGGGAATTTCAGCCGCGAACTCGATGAGGTGATTCTCTGTGCTACTGCCGGTCTATCAGCAATATTTGACGTTTCGATGTCTTATGAAATCAATGCACAATTTTACTGCAATCTTCCAAGGAACGTTTATCTTTTCTCTGATAATTATCTGTGTATTAGACATGTATTGATAATACAGACTAACAATATCAGGAAGTGAGTGTAAAATCGATTACAAAATTTTGCATACAAAAAGCAAGTTCAATTTTATAAAAAATTCCATTATAGATTAAATATTTTATTGAATGTAGATATTTTATAAAATAGACTTAAAGGAAACCACTATTTCAAGACAGCACGATGCTTACTAAATTCTGACTGACACACCTATTGCATTGAGCAAAAAATGGTATTTTGCATAATATAAAAAAGCATTATTAAATGCAATATTCAGAGATTAATCTTTAAAATTTATTTTTATGTATTCTAATAGAGAGCATCATATTTATTATCGTTATACCGAGAGAAATTAATTTCCAATCACCTAATTAGCATGAGTAGCCAATTTATTGGCAGTATTTCTTTAAATAAAATAAAAGATAATACTTAACATTTTGATTTATACTTTGCCATGCGAATTTATTTTTCTTGTCTGCCTAAATTCAAATGAATTTTAAAAATTAGAGTTGCGTATCATTTATATTGGAGTGCAAGGTGCAAGTGATTCAGAAAAAGGATTATTTCAACGGAAAACTCAAGATAGTTAAAGTAGTAAAGTGTTATGATGCTAGAATAAGTATGATATTTATTACATGGTTTATTTAAAAATCGTTGAGAGGATTTTGAAACATTTGCTATAACTTGATTTGATAAAATATTTTAAATATGCTCTAATAGAGCTGTAGAAGTTTGCAGTCATGCATATAATCTAACACACGGGAACCCGGAAGTTTTAGAGTTCAAGCATTCGAAGTGCATTATTAAGATACTTAAAGATTTATTTATAAAATTTATACATAATTTATTTTAGAGGTTATAACATTTAGATATTCGATACTTAGAGAAATTCATTTGCAAGGAAATCACGTAATTAACTGTTATAGATAATTGATCGACCGTAGTTAATTAAATAATATAAAATATGATGCTTAACATTTTGATTTATGCCTCGTAGGCAAACTTTTTTTTCTTCTCAGAACTTGAACTGTGGAAAGATGCATATAACTTTTAAAGAGTGTACGATTCAGAAAGAGGAATAATTCCATGGAAAAGTTGTAACAATGTAAGTAATATTATATTAGGTTGATAGAAATGAAAAAGAATATATGTTTTGCATTGTTTATTGAAAAGTCATTGAAAGGAATTCAAAACATTTGTCATAAATTGATAAGGTAAAATATTTTAAGCACGTACAAATCATTAGTACTTTTAAATCAGGTAAAATGGGATTGAGAAGGTTAAGTATACCATAGACCATTGATTGAACTCATAAACATCATTTTAGAGAAATTCTTAACCCTTTAAGCATCCTACAGAATTTAACATGTACGTATGTTTAGTGATTCATAAAATAATATCTATAAAAAAGTATTTGTATGAGGATTTGTTTATCATTACCTCGCATATTTATTTATCCTATGCACTGCAAAAAAATAACATTAATTTCAATTTTATCTAAATCAGCCGTTGAATTTAAATATTACGTGGCGGCAAACACGGTTAGGACGCTTTAAGGGCTTAAATATAGTCCAAATGCTACGAGGATGGATCAGATAGAAAAATGTTACAAACAGCAGCATTTGAAAATAAATCATTGTAGAGTGAATATTTTTTTTTTTTTACCGGAGTGGAGACAGATGGTACTATTGTGTCGATCGGAAAGTCGTGTCGTGTTAGAAAAATCAATTCGTACCCGAAAATTCTGCCAGGTAATTATTAGACATTAGATACCGGAATCAATGTCTAATAATTAAATGATAGAATTTTCTTGTGCGAATTGATTTTCCCAATACGATACGACTTTCCGATCGACACAATAGTTAGTACAAATGCACGTCTTACAGTGCATTTTTACTAACACTGTTTCGTGCAAATGCACAAAAATGAAGTGATGTACATATCTTAAAGTGGTTGTAAGAGTAGTTTAGTGTAAATTCGGGAACGCGTCAGATTGACTGAAATGGCAAGACGTTTAGAAAAGTGGTCTTGCTTGTTCCACTTTCAACAGGTTACATTAATACATCCAACGCAAACGCCCTGACATGTTAAATGATGGAGTCATCATCCTTCATGACATTACCAGCACCATACCGCTCACCAAAACCAAGAATTACTGCAAAAGTTCAAGTGGGGAGTTTGCCCCCTCCCCCTCCCCCCCCCAAAAAAGCCAGGTTTTGGCACGCAGTGTCTATTTCCTGATCCCGAAATTGAAGGAAATATCTGGAACAGGGTTTTCTCTAAACAGTTATGTAAAAAAAGCTGCTGAAAACTGGCTCAATGGGCAGGTGTATGATTTCTACAATACTTGGTTAAACAAGTTGGTCCTGCGTTCAGATAAATGCCTAAATAGATTTGGCGATTTTGTGGGAATGTGATTGGCAAGTATGCCACTTAATTGCATTTTATATTTTCTAACCATTACTAAAAAATATCTTTTTATTGCCCTTGTAACCTTTCTTTCTGATCCGTTCTCGTAGTTTTAAATAAAATAAAAACCGCATGCTCTTTGTTAATCTGTGACCTATACAGCAATTGAGATCGCGAAAGTAGCATTTTAGGTATTTAGCTAAATGCTGCATGAATAAATACGTGGGGGCGCATTGTAGGGTAACTCCGAGAGAGTCGCCGCATACGGGATAGATGCCGCACCCCTTGTATTTCTTGTAATTATCGATAGATGGTCGTCAAACGCACAGTATAGGTGCGCAATGAGATTATTTTAAGCCGTGTATAGCGTGAATCCCATTTCGATTTTTACTTGTAGAAGTACAATCCTTAATTTGACGTAAGTGCATGATTTCACTTTCTTGATTTCACATGATTTCACTTGCATGATTTCACTTTCATGATTTCACAAACTTTTAAACACGTTATGTTTAAATACTTTTCATACACTAATTACTAAATGCATGCATGATTTCGAAGTCAAAACTAAGTGTAGCGTTTGTATAGAGTACTGTGTGTATGGTTACGCCATTCTCCTTAGTGATGGCAGGTATCTGTGATGGCCGACGTCTGCACCATGCAAAATGGGATACATGCCGCACTGCTTTTCCGGTATGCATGCCTCAGTTTCTTTTGCAAGGGATGATTAAGTGTTATTAACTTTTCCTTTTCTTTTTGCACAGACTAACCATGTTAGGCATGTTATCAAGTTTACTAAAACCGAAGGAGAAAAAGGGGAAAATAAAAAGTAAGAACGGCAAGTCATGATGATAATAACGCAAAATTGGATTGCGTGTAACGCAGACGTTCTTTGCAAATTACTCTAAAAAAGAGGAAGTGTAATTGGCTTCGTTGCATCATGTGTTTAAATGTAGTTACATAAAGACTGTACTTTTTCGACACTTTTTCTGTAGATTGTAGTCGAAAAAGCAGCTCTTTTAAACCATTCGGGATCATAGATGCATATAAGCACCTTTATAAAGAGCTTACATAATTTGTTTCTGGAACCAGTAAAAAAGAAAAGTAATATTTGCTTTGTTTAATTGGAGCATTTTCATGATTATTTAAGCAAAGATAACTTCTTTTAAAAAAGTGGTACAAACGGAATAAAATGTGTGTAAAAGCCACCGATCCAGAAAGGGTTAACAAAAAATTATGTAAACACAATTTTACTTTTTTTTTCTTTTCCCTTTCTAATACATTAATGTTACGTTAATGCTGAAATAACAATTAAAATTTAATGTAAAAAAATAAGTCTGTAATTTTAATAGTGAAAGTAGGCAACAATTATTAATTTGAATCTACTAATACGTTTTTTTTGTTCTCATTTAGTTTCATTTTGTTATTAATTCGTTAATTATAGTCCAGATATGAATATTTTTTTTAAATATTTTTATTTATAATTTCATTCTGTTCCTATTACAAGGGCGGCATTACTACCACACAAGTGCGGCGTCTTATCCTGAATGTACGGGTGACGCGCCGCAGTGTAATGGTTTAGAAAAAAAACTGTTAAAAAATATTAATAATTTGTTTTGAATTTTTTGTCACACTACACGCGTTGTATATTTAACATTAAATTGCACAGCGTGATTTTTTTTTATTTTATGTCCACCATGGGACTTTATACACAAATTCAAAAAAAATGTGCGGCATAAATCCCGGAATTACCCTATAGGGAAATTTTATTGTTCCTACCAGAACTCTTAATCAGTAAACTTTATTATCATTTTATTTAAAGTATGCGGCTTAAAGGTACGATGAAGATTATTTTCAAATTATTGATAGGAACTTTAAAAATTTCCCCTATAGAATGCGACCCTTGAATACGTTTTCGATCCTTCAAGAAAAGTTAACAAGATATGGGAAATAGATAAACAGAGAATATAAAAAATCATAAATATAAAAATCCCCACAAACAACTTTATTCTTCGAATTATAAAATTTGAGTTATGACCGTTGTTCGGGATGGAGTTTTATTGACATACTGTAATGCAAATATGCACAGCAGCAAAGTGCTACAATTTTCTGTCACAACTGTAACTGCATAATAATTGTCGTTGTTTTGAATTTCGGTTTTATTTCGAAGGCTAAATAAGCTGATGGTTTCTATTCGAAAGTAGTGGTGATAAAAATCGTACTAGTTGGCAGCTATGCATATGCTAAAAAAATATAACAAAGTTGAAAAATAACCATAATAATTTAGGATATAAAATTAAAAGATTAAGATTTTTGATTTGTTTTCATAGGTATACCATGTACGGTCGTGGAAAAAAAAGTGACCACCTCCTATTAACCTTTACCGGCGCGGAGTAATTCTGTTAATAAACTGAAGAAATAATGAACTGACACCGCAATTTATAAACGAATTTATTAGAAAATACGAACTTGCTTATTTGCATGTACATTATAATAGGAAAATTTTAGTTAAATATTCTTGGTGCCATTTGTCAGTTTTGGAATTAAAATTAGGTGTCCTTCTTTAAGGACACAGCGCCCGAAAGGGTTAACTCTGCAACTAATTATGATAGAAGAACGTTACTGGTATCAGTCGATTGGAAATAAAGTCTATTTTCAAATGATGTATATAGAATTTCGTTAGGGGGCCATCTACAAATAAAAACCAAACTTTGCTTTTTTTCAAAGGCAGCACCCATTTTTGGCAATATAATTTAGATCTTCGGCTCAAACTATGCCTAAAAACGAAATTCCTAGTCATTTGAATGATAAGTTTTTCAATTATAAACATTCAAAATATAGAGCTTCTAATGTTAAATAATATTTTCATACTTTTATTAATATCTCCTGAAATTAGAATCCTAATGTAATAATTTTGTGTGTGGTTATAATACTAAAAAATCCAAACATAAAGACATTGAATTTGTAATTTAATAAATTTTATAATATGAATTATGAAATTAATATTCGAAAAAAAATATAAATTGCAACCTACAATTTTTTGATAGATTTACATTTATTATGTCCTGCTTTATGCGAATTCTCAATTTCAAGTTTTTTTCTTTCAACTAGTTTTCGAATTATCGTTAAAATTATGGTTTAAGGAGCCGTGTATGATATGCAGAAAAGCACAATTTTAAAAAATATATTTTACACATTTTATTAAAATATTTTTACTGCAATAGTCGAAACATATCAAGACAGTGAAATGGTCATATTGGCAAGAAATAATACATTAATAGAAGTGACATAGTCATTATGTTGCATTTCATCAATCGAGAACCAAGCTTCTATATGGATACAGCCCCTCAAATATACTCATTTTAAATTAATTAATTCCTCGGAAACTAATCTTACGAATTTTATGGAAATTTGGATTTAGGCTTATTGAAGGTGTAGAATTTATTTATCATGTAGAACTTGGGTATTGCTATTGAAAAAAAACAAAGTTTGTGTTCATTTTGATATGTAGATGGCCCAGTAATTAAATTTGATATATATCTTTTAAAAGTAGACATTATTTCCAATCGTTTGGTACCGTTAACTTTCTTCTACGATAATTGGTTGCAGAGTTAGCAGGGGCTGTTTACTTTTTTTTTCAACGACAGTATATCATAGAATCGACAGAGTTTCTCGCCAAACAAAAGAAACAACATTGCAATGAACTGTAAAATGAAAGGAATTTCTGAAAAATTCATGCCAAACGATTTTGCAATGTTTTTTTAGCACTCTGTCTAGTTTATATTTACCGAACTGACCAAAACGGGATTTTGACACCTCTATAGCTCAAGTTTTATTTATGATAGAAACAAAATTCTTGTTTCTGTGGAATGGGACGTGCCGCGTCACTCAAAAAAGAAAAGTAAAGCGGAATTCGGCGAATATGTTTTTAGTAAATGCGATCGTAAAATTGCTGTTATTTGCACTTTTAAAATTCTTATTCAGACCAAAATCTGTTGACAGGGCTACAGCAATGTGTAATTATCGAATATTTACGCGGTTTACGGCATTTGAATTGTTTTTATGAGTAGTTCAAACTTTTGAAAGTTTCATGTAAAAATACTAATTAGTTTTTGATTTATACCAGCTTAAAGTATAACTAATTTCTATATTACAGCGTGGCGTACGTAATATGTATATTTCTATTTATATTTGCATGTAAGCTAAAAGAATTATTGCAATATCCACTATAGCTTCTTAGTATTGCAGCGTGGCGTACGTAATATATATATCCCACATTGCAGTAAACATTTAGAACTGGTAATAACTCACGCGATTACAGGTTGAATATAAAAAAAGGCAAAAATTCGTCAAAAACATTAAAAAAAATCTATTTAAAATTATCGAATTTTTGGCCCAATTGTTCATGAGCTCCATACAATTACCCCGTGTTTCAAACTTCGTAGCCCTGCGCCCTGTGGTTTTCGAGTTTTCGAGGTTACATAGATAGATATGCGCACGGATTTTAATAGAGTAGAGGTTATGACAATCGACCCTGTTAAGATCTCTATTGTAAGGTAGAATTGAAGCATTTACGATTCGTTTATAAGGTCACTTAAAACATCTTCATTACATTACAACCAATGGATATTTACTGAGTGTCATGCATTTTAATGAATTTATGCTATTTCAATCTCTAGAATTTTTTATCATGTTACTTGAAAGTTGAATATGAATTCAATTTGTTCATCTAAAAGCTCAACGAGCCAGGTTTCTACTTTATGAAATATGTTTTTACTATCAACTTTATTAAAGATACTTTTAGATCTCAGCACACACCCTTTTAAGATTCCTATATTATGGGTATTTTTGCACACAAAATTTAAGTAAAAATTAAATTAAACTTTATTTTGCCCGAAATCGGAATGATTTTTGACGAAGGCACTCCGCACATTAATCATCACGGAATGTCCTGCTGATATTTCAGGAGAAACTAGATAATAGAAACGTGCCAGTGGACCTCGATTATGAAAAGATTCTAGGAAAATACCGACTTGGAGAAACCACTGAACATGATCAGAAAGATATGTAAGTGCATTAGTGAATCACAGAGTCATTCAATTCGACAGAACTTTAGGATTACTGATTATCATATTGAAATAAGCGGGAAAATGTTCTCTTCTATATTACTTTTATGCTAAAACGCACATATACTCAAATATTTTTTAAACACTTCAAACTTTGCAATTTATTCAGTTTAAACCATTTTACAAAGGTAATACAGTCAATCATGTTTTTTTTTTATTACATAATTAATCTTATTCTATTACATATTTTTATTCCCTTTTTTACAATCATTTTACATAAAATAACACTTTGGTAGTTTTATTGGAATTTTTCGTTTTTCTTTTCATTTAAAATGATTAATAAGGGGATTTATTAAACTAATCAACTCTGTTAATTTTGGACTCGGTAATTAAAGAATGTCATCAATATGTCATCAATAGCTTTTAGTTAATTTTTAATCAGATAACAGACTTATAAATTTATAAATATGACCGAAATTAGGGAAAATTATTTTATAACGGTGAAATATCGAATTCTGAACTTTTATTGAAATGAATTATAATTAATCGTTTGAATTATTCGAAATATATGAGAAAATACTTGGAAAGCATACAACTTAGTATGTCCTGTTAGTCACGTAAAAAAACAATTAGGAATTTAGAAGGTACATGCACTGAAAATTCAGAAAATCCAACAAGTGTTAGAGATTATGAAAACATTTAAAAAGAAAAAAAAAACTTAATCAGATAATCTGAGTTTCTGCGGTGCTTATCGCGGTGACGTTGGATTTCTTGAAATAAAAAAAAAAACTTATTTTATTTAAAAATTACATCAAGCACATCCGGTGATAAAACAGATGCTCATTATTAAGTCTGTTTTTAAGTCTTTACATATTTTGTGTAAAATGATGTGAATTTTCAAAATGTAAAGGCAGTTTTTCAAAAGTTATTAGGATAAGGTCCTTGCTGAGTTAATAATGAATCACCATATAACGTATAGAACAACAGCAAAAAATATTGCTGGTTAGTTCGACACATTTTATCATTTCTAAAAAATAACTGATTTATTCTGAGATTAGTAAGGATCTATAAAATGGTTTTGGATTATTTTAAAAAAGTCCAACATTATGTTTTACTAGATATAATACACTTTTGAAAAGTTTATAGCATCATTATTAAATTATTTTTTTACTTCTACTATCTTTCGTTTATCTTTCCTTTTCTGAAATAAAATGGGATACGTATAATGAAAATGAAATACCTTACAAAAAGAAGTAATATTTAATCAAAAACAACTCTTTGTAAATGATCCCGCCATGTCAAAAACTTAAAACGTCAGTGATAAAAATAAGTGATATCACATAAAAAGAAGTGATATAGAATTCCGAGTGCCATGTAAAATCTATCACTACTCGTTACGTTTCCAAAGGACTCGGAGTGAGGTACAGTATGTGAAAACTGCTTCGCGACCTGCAGGCGTATATTTAATATATACAGTACCTATATCAATTTCAAAAAATTGTGAAAGTCGAAAAAATGTATTTTAAATTCTCATTATATCACTCCTATATATATATTTGTAGGAGGAAGATGCCTAATAAATCAGAATGACTTGTAAGACAAGCAGGAAATAGTATGTAATTGTGGTAATAATATATTATTACGATAATACTTTTCAATATTTTAAACATAATTTTTAATTACATAAATACATTTAATAATACACTGTTTCAAAATTAAAGGGAAAACTGGTAAAATGAATCCTGTTTATGACAGAATTATTTCTTAAACGTAAAATGTTGTCTTTCCAACATAAGGAATATTACTAGCAGGGATGACCGAGCTTAGCTCGGTCAAAATCAGACTTGTGTTCAATTCGATATTTTATTCTCACTGTATCATTCTTGCTAGTTAGAAACAATTGGCTTGATCCCGAGGCATTGTGACCCAAAAAGACTCACTAACCGATTTTTCTCGAACACGCGACCTAACCAATGCTCTTCTCGAACCCGAAAACGATAGAATACAAAATATAGTCAAAATCGTTAAAGTCGTTAAAGGCGTTCCTAAATACCGTTTTGAAAACAAAAATCGAAGAAAAGCGACCAATATTGACCAGTTGTCGAGGTGTTGTGTTCCAACATGACAATGCTCGACCCCACTTTGCGATGAATATCAGGTAATGCCTTATTGAGTATGCCTGGGAATATTTTGTATCTCCCTTTATATTGACCAGACCCATACCCCTGAGATTTTCACCTTTTCAAGTCAATTTAATATTCTCTTAACGGTAAGGAGTTCACTTCTTTGGAGACTGTCAAACAGCACATTGATAACTTCTTTACGATTAAACCTGTTGTTTTTTTAAATGGAATTTTTCAGCCGCCAGAACGACCGCAAAAAGTCATATAATATATGGCTACATATGTGATATGGCACATATAAAATGGCACATATGTGATTCAATAAAATTTTCTTGTGTTTCTGTACTTATTCATTGAAATTTATCATAAAAAAAGACCGCAGAACTTTCCGGATAACCCAATATTTTTATTTACACCGTCTTATATCGTAAATGAAAAATTCCGAGGAAATTCTTAGCTATTTGGCTTAATTTACATTTCTAAAATTAAAATGCGCCAAAACATGAAATAACGTTTTTGCTTTATAAAGATGCAAAAATAATATAAAAAATATTGTTACTTTCAAATATTTATCTTATTAAATAATTCTTCGAGAATCCAAACAAAGCATGGCTTTAGCTAGTTTTTTGTAAACAACCATTTGTCTACTTTTGTATGCAAACACAATTTAAGCCGAGATCCCTACACTGGAAAAGTACAAGATTAACAACATAGAAAGAAAATGAAAGGAGTTACTGTAATTAGAATTAGAGGCAGCATTGTTGGTTCGATGTATTTTCATGGTACATAACTTAAACATCAGTAAACATAAGCATAATTGCGACAGCAAGTCAGTGAGCTACGCAGTTGTGAAAATATCTGAATTGTATCAAGAAATGAGAGCTTAAATTTATAGAGAAATAAATTTTAATCAGATTGCACGATAAAAGCAAAAAGTGCGCGATTACTAACAGCAAACATAGTTTAACCCCTTAACGCTCGAATTAAATCACGGTTGAAAAATTCAAATTGCTTATCGGCACCACTTTTAATAAAAAGAAATATTCATCTTATTTAATGACAGGAAAAACGATACTAAAATACAGTAGACGCTCGTTTTTACGAATCTCCTTTTCACGAACACTTGCGATTTTACGAACCATAGAGTGGTCCCGAATACACTCCCGTAGAAGCAATGTAGTTTTTCGCTCCTATTTACGAACTACAGATTATGAAAATCTCGTTTTTGCGAACTCATTTTTCCTACATGTGTAAATTATTTTAAATATCGGAATGCAGTGCCAATGTCAATTAAACTCTATACAGGTGCAATGAGAAATCAGGCGCATTCCAAGAATGCGTTGTTTTCTCCCGTCTCTTTCGTAAGGAAGTGCATAGCAACAATTTCAAGTAGTAGTTGTCAGGACTAAGGCACTTTTTTGAAGAGAACAATAGCTGTGAAAGGATTTCAAGCACAGATAAAATAGAAACATATTTTCCAAAATGTGATTTAAAAAAAAAGATAAGAGACTATTTCCAATCCAAATTTTTTATATATGTATTTCCATCTAAGTACTAATACAGTCTGTGTTTGCATGTGTAACGTTTTCAAAGCATGGCAACGTACGTTTCTGTGTACTAAAATTATTTTTTGTGCATTAAATTTGCATTTATTTCTTGTATATTGAAAAATACATACATAACTTTATTAAATAATAAATAATCTTGAAATGCTACTTCATCTATCAAGAGGGGTCAGTTTGATAAAAATAGACATAAACCGGGGTGTAGTGGAGGGTATACGGTGGTATACGCCGTATACCTTCTGGATTTTTTTAAGGAGCACCGTATACCCTCTGTTTCTCAAAAAAGCTATAGTATATACACTGTAGGGTATACCTTCTGTCTTGAGCGTATACCCTCTGCTTAGAGCGTGTGCCCTCTGCTTTTTTTACGACTACACCACTGGACATAAATAATGTGCGTATTCATATCATTTTTGGTGTTTTTCTATTTTACGAACTATTTGGGTGTTCCCTACGAGTTCGTAAAAACGAGCGTTGACTGTATAGCCAAATACACTATTTTATAAAACTGGTGGGAATCAAACAATTTGAGTAAAAGACAGAGCCCGAGAATATGACGGGAGCGAGAATTAAGGGGTTGAAGGAAATGCGAATATCATAAGTTGCTTCCGAAATTTCTATGTTTTGCAGTATTATACTACTAAAATACGACAATTAGTATGCAGACCGATGACACTTTAACAAAGATTATTAAATGAACATGACGATAAATTTCTAATCTTCCGTAATCGAGCCCACAGTTAAGGCTAGCCTGAAACAAAAAAGATCCCAGTAACAATGCGGTTTAACGTAAATGTGGCTATCATAAAAGGTTTATTTCACTAAAACGCTTGAATGCACCAAATCATATTAGCACAGAAACACTAATTGGCAGTGGACCCAAAAACGGTAGATTACTTAATAGTTTTAAAATCTCCACTACCCATCGTATTGCAAATGCTGATGCAATAAGATGCATATATGCCTAAGTGAGTTAAGCTGTTTTTGTCAAGAAAGATGAAATACATAATAACCAAAAATAAACAAAATGCCGTCATGATGCAATGAGTTCTCGATTTCTCTATCAGAATCTTTAGATTTGGCGAGAAATTAAGCAAATGATTTAAATTATGAATAAAAGTACCATGCTGCAATGCTTAACATACATTTAAGCACATTGGTATGACATATACCTTATAAATTACATATTGGCACTTGCATAATATCTCCATATAAGGAAACATTAATGCCACCAAAAAAGAAATTGTTTTTAAATTTTTGAAGCCTCAAATGAATTATACGTAAATTCTCTTTTGACCCTATAGAAATTTCATCAATGACCAGCCATATGAGGGAACGCCATTTGAGAATTTCACGCTGTAGTTTTTTCACGATCATTTTTTTATAAGTCATTGGGTTGCCATGTGCCCTAATGACTTGTATATTCCGTCGTGGGTGCGAAGTCCTCGAAGTTACCTATGAATTATACCTCTAAGTTTCCTTGCCAGGTGAAGGTCTCATCATCAAATCAAGCTTCTAAATTACGAGATCAACATGAGTAGCAACGCACAGGTGCTAAAAAACAAGATATAAATGTTAAGTAACCGGCATAAAAAAGTTCATAATTAATAAATAGGCACTGCCTATAGGAAAACGAGCTAGGCGATCATCAAGTGTATTGCCGCTACGCGGCGATAGGCGGTCACCCACAACGATGCCAAGTATCAAATCCGTTCATCTAGGGCAACCCGGAAGATAGGGGCCTGGTCATCGGTTAGAAAGCTAGAAAGATAAGTGATTGGGTATCCCTTCCCTATTCCATAGAGCATTTTTAGTAAGCCGAAGAACTTTTTATTGTCAGTTTCCAAAGTTCGATAGTTTTTCATGTGAGCAACATGTCTTGTCGTTCTACCCATGTCCAAATAGAGAAACAAAAATATTTATATAACATATACTGGACAATTGCACCATAAAATATAATAAATAAAGACGCAATCTTGCTTAATGGTACTCAAACCACGAACTTTAATAAGCTAAAAGATAACTTCTACGTTTCGAGCTGTTACTACAGCCTTCTTCAGGAAAATATGATGGCAAAATGGCTCAAAGTTCAGAGACGAAGGCTTTCGTCTCCTCGCAGTTCTCCTGCAAATTCTCCTTGCAGTTTTTAAATTCAAGAAAACCAGCAGTCTTTTGTGGCTGTTTGTGCTATAAAAAGCTCATATAGACGTTCGATTTTCTCATACACTCTAGCACCCCATAGAACAATGAATAATGAACACATATCTTCGGTACCGTGCCAAACTATCCAATATAAAAACAGTGTTGCGGTGGGCTACTTTTTTAAAATTCAGATTTCTTGATTGACAGCACTAAAAAACCTGCTGTCAGTGGGAGTGAAAGAGATTTTAATACCCTTATCGACCTCCATAAGTAAAAATTAATAGATATTTTTACCATATTTGAAGGAGAAATTTTGCACGAAAAAGCCGCTAAAATAAGGCGAAATTTTCTATTTAAAATATACTGGTGGCAGTTTACCCCGACGGTAATCGGAAACTGTTTATCCGATGTTAAAAATCTGTAGCCATCTTCTGATAATCTCTTTAGTTACTTACCTCGCAAATCATAGACTCTACACTCTATATCTCTTCCTCTTTATTCATAACTACATTAGCACCCCAGTGTTAGTCGACTCTACACAACCCCAACTAGTGCCAGAATTCACAATGGTTCACACTTTTAAAGATTTTTTTCAAAGAAATGGAAAAAAGTCGGAAATTGTACGTCAAACGTGGCAAATGAGGTGCGTTCGTACTATGACTAGTTTTATATATATTCAGATCTTGGTGGAATAGCTGTTGCACCCTTAAGCTACAATGCAGGAATACAAAATCTATCACAATTATGGATATTAAAATTCAGTCATACGGAAATAATAGGACTCCATCTTAAATACGATGTAATGACCAACCTAGAATCATTACCTATATTGGCACATCACTGAATTAAGTACGTATGATAGGATTTTATAAAATAATCACTATGGCAGCCTAGAATCATTACCTAACATGGGATATCATTGAATGCAGAAAACTTTTACTAATATCTTTTTAAGATTTGTTTCTATTTTCATAAAATTTGGAATGACTCGACATTTATAATAGATGAAACAAAACTTAAGAAAAATTTTTTTTTTGAGAGAAGCAAACATAATACAGGTGTTGTACGCTTAACCCTTAAATGCGCGTTTTTTTTATTTTGTTTGGAAAATAATATATATTATTCTCTGAAAGGTTTGTTACACAAGAAAAAAATCAGAGGTACATTTTTCATATAATACTTCAGCCATTTCTTCTGTTGCACATCTGCAATACAAGTAAAAACTAGTTTTGTGTGGCTGTTTTACGCCAAAACATTGCAAATTAGTAAATATTTTAATACGTATGTTTCCAAATATCTTATTTTATATAATTATTTATTTTATAAAGCTTAACCTTTAACCCTCATATTTCCATGATTGAATAGGTTCTAGAAATTCCATAGTCCAGAGAATCTGACTTTATGCCAGAAAGTTTCAATGGTTAATTTTGCTTTATTTAAATACGGAAAGTCTGTTATTATTTACAGCAAATATAGCTATTTTAATTTTCTGGTGTGAATAACGTGTATACGAATAAAAAAATCTATTAAATTCCAAACACTGTTGTTTGCATGCATGCAAAGCTGCGCACTAAAGGGTTAAGGGAATTTTTCAGAACAAATATCACTATTTGTTTATAAAAAAAAATAAATCTAGGTTAAACGCGCGAAATTTCGCCTTATTTAAGAAGAGAAATTTCAATAAAAAAAAAATACTGATACCGAAGAATTTCCTGGTCATGAAATTTCAGGACAAGTACGACGCCTGATAATATTATCTACAAAATATTTAAATTTAGCTATATTCTCGGCAAAAGAATGCACACCATGATTACCTCAGAGACAAAGTTGATTCCTGTTTCAAAAATTAATTGTATCCATACCTGTCAAAATTCCATATTTTCATTGCCGTTATTTTTAAATAAAACTATTCACTTTATCTAATAAAAATTCTAAAAATTAATTACATAGAATGCTATTCAGAAATATTGGCACTTAAAATATGGCAAATGTTTTAGCTTCATATCCGTCGTCTAGAAATTTGGATATTTCCTTCCAATATATTTCATGAATCGCTTTGTTTTTATAATTAAGGTATTTTTTATCTGATAAACAGGAACTTCTTTCTACTAATCAACACAAAGTATTCAAGTAAAATTTTTAAACGATTATTTAAACAAATTACACGAGATAAAGGGGGAAAATGTTCCATTCAATACTTCAAAAACGAAAAACACAGCGAGACGTGTGGAATGTCGTAACGATTACAAAGGAAGGTTGGCTGTTCAACGACAAAATTGCTCGACAATGATATCGTCTAACAGGTGACAAGAAAATCGTCATCGAATCGGTAGATGGAAAAGCGCGTACATATATGAATGCATTTTGCTCGTATCGATGTCGGATAACAACAATCGTCTATGATTTATCAGTGTTGTGCCGATAACTGGAAAAGCGCTCTTACGCGGGAGGTGATATAGGACAGATAAGGGTTAAAGATATTAAAGGGCAAAAATCTAAGTATTTTACCGTCATGTCAGCGCGAAGCACTAGTGGTGTTTGTATAAGGTTAACACTTAATTTTAATTCTAAGCTGCCAAATGGCGCCCAGATTTTTTTAATAAAATTTTGCTGTAGTAACATTTTCATTTTGTACACACGAAGAAATGTTTTCAAGTACTTTCAAATAAATTTGTTCGTAAATACTGGTGTCATTCATTTCTTTCAGCAGTTTAGCAACAGAGATTATTTGCTCCGGAAAAGGTTAAATACTGCAACAGAAATATACAACAAAGTTTGCTATTTTATAATCGTTGTAGAAAAGAGAGGAAATTTTAGGAACGCTGAGATTGCACATGGTATGCATGGTATAGTATAGGGCAAAGCGATATAGGTAAGCGTGCAAACTCAATGCTGGAATCGGGAGTAGATTAACACAGTTGCGCCATCTTGTAGACGGAGTGATAATTCACATACGCGGGCTTTTAGTGCGGCGCGCATTTTCTAAATCTTTATTTACTCATGGAGATGGATTTTGTTTACCACATTTATTGCAAAATAGTGGCGTAGCGAGAGGAGAATCCAGATGCACTTTACACCACGACGTTTTATTCGCCTTGCCAGGGACACTTCAGTTATTAATCAAGCTGAAAAAAACTTTACAATTTTAGTGGTGTGAGTAAGAAAACAGTTACGTATCTACCGTTAGTTCACACTCCATCCGCAACGTGGCGCATGACCTTGATTGATATGACCTCGCTTTTAATCTTGCGGTTATTTCTCCCATTTAAGATAGGACGCTTACTTATATCGCTTCGGTATAGGGGAGATGGTGGATGAATGTGACATTTTCACAAAAATATTTTTTTTATTTTTTTATTTAAGTTATTATAAATTTTAGATATCACATTTCATACATTGGGCATTTGAAAACTTATATGAACAATATTTATTCTAGATTATGATTTATTCAAAAAAAATTTATGAAATAAAAAAAAAAACGTTCCTGTCTGTCCCAATCATCCCCACAGCAGGGATGAATGGGACACTAATAGGGATGGATGGGACACAAAGATTTTCCTCCCTGTATTCAACTTTACCAAATTAAAATTTATAATTTTAACCTTATATGTAATTATGTTTGTAATATATGATTTCACAGCACGAATCGATATGTTTTTTTTTTTTTTTTCAATAACTTCTTTTATTGCAGTTTTAACTTTTAATGCAGACTTCGGCTATCAATCTATTCTTTTTTCTCACTTATGAGGCATTTTAGATTTGAAATGAAAGAGCAAAATGTCTTTTAAATATGGCATAGCTAATAATTTTCAATCATAACTTATTAATTAATATTAATTAAATGTATCTTAGAAACATGCAGAACGGAAATTATTGGGTCGATCAGAAAGTCGAGTCATGTTGGGAAAATCATTTCGTGCCGGAAAATTCTGCCCACTAATTATTAGACATTAAATATCGGAATCAACGTCTAATAATTAAATCATAGAATTTTCCGGTGCGAATTGATTTTCCCAACACGTCACGACTTTCCGTTTGACCCAATATGTTACGGATGGGGATTTATTTGTGCAGCATTTCGAAATTCAATATAATTTCCCCCTTTGATCAAACATATACTATTTTTAACATTTTTATCTATTTTGATTAAGTTTTAGTACCAATTTTTTGATAATACATTAATAATTATTACAATACAATAAATAACACTCAGAAATTTTAAACAATAACAACTCATATAATGCTATTTAATACTATTAATTAACGTAAATTATTAATTTATCAACCTATATAATACTATTTAGTTATTAAATAAAATTTTCAACATCTGTAGGGATGAATGAGAATGTCCCATTCATCCCCATTTGAAATTTCCGAATCATCTCCATGATGCATAAACTCCCTTCTCAGCCATTTTGCCTCAAAAATTATTTTGTCACAATGGATATTATTCATTCATTTTAATTATCGATATTGAACCTTAAAATGAATAACTACAACATAGCTTTTTTTTATATTGTATAAAATATTTCACATCTTCAAATGTAAAAAAAAAAACTTACTTTTAAGCAGAGATTTCAGAAAATGAAACTTTGAAGAAAATGAAAACAGCAATGTGGTCCTACATTTAGTTCTGAAGCACTCTGTGGTAGAGCCTTATATGGGGTAGGAAGCAATTTAAAATAAATGTTTATTGCCTGAAATATTGAGAATGTCCCATCCATCCCTTGTCCCATTCATCCCCTAGCTCCCCTACATAGTATAACCAAAAGGGAACAAGTTAGTTTAGAGCAAAAATTATTTTTTTAAATTTTAAAATAATGTATGACAATAATAATGCGAAAACATAAGCGCAATTTAACACTAGAACGGCCGTAGTCTTCAATTTCACAGGTAACCGACATATGTATTTCGATTCGAGCAAGAACTTTCTTTTTAAAATAAATCAATGTTTACACAGAAATAAGTTAAATAATCATGTTAAATAGTAGTTTAAAAAAATGTGGTTTAAAATATTTTTATATAACTTGAGAAAAAATTCCGAATGTTTGAACTTAACGAACACAATTTTTTATGATTTTTATTTTTCTTACAAATTTTAAAGTAAAGAATTTCGAGAAAGAACAAAATTTTGGCACCGTTCCATTCACTGTATTCAAAATAAACTTTAAAGCACATAATGTCTGTTTCTTTTTTTAAATTTTTCGCTAAAAATGACTACAAAGCTTATCTTAACTCATTAAAGCCAGTTGGCAAGAAAATTTGCCATGTAATGTGAAGAAAACTTTTAAATTTGAGTACCAGTATTTTGTTTGGAAATCTTCGCATTATCCAATCTCAAATTTTTAGTGATTAAATAATTCAAAATTACAATGTGGAAAAAACTGGTGTCGAAGAATTAAAAGAAGTGTAAAAGAGGCTCATTTTTAATGGGTTAAGAAGACTAGATTGACAGGTTATTTTCGTAATCAGAATATAAGAATTGTTGTCAAATGGCTATATCATGCAACAAAGGGTTAAATATTGGGCACAATTTGTTGTGCACAAGAAATATCAAAGATCTCGAAAATTATCCATGTATTCCAGGACACCTTGAATTTGATTTATAAACATGATTTTACACTAAGTTAAATCAGCAAGTATCTTTTCTGTAACGAAGACTTACGTTTTAAAAATAATGATGATAAGATCTCACATATCTAACTTGAATGTTGAAATAATCGATCTTAGTTTTTTTTTAATAAATATGTTTCCTCATTTCATACGAAAAATGGGGGAAAATATATTACACTTAGCTATAATTATTTTTCCTATTAAACTGTTTCACATTATTAAACTGCTACCAGAAAAAATTTGTTCCTTATATAGTAAATAGTTTTAAAAATGTCAGATGCACATACGAAATAACTCCACGTTTTCTTGAGTTATCAAGATCGGAAACTTGTTGTCACTCGAACGCACGTTTCCAGAATAATTCAGTTAAAGCATAACGCGTCGTCTACTGAGGACTGCAAGTTTGGCATCTCCTCTAAAGACCAGTGTCAGACGGGCGTCTTCTTTGCTGCTTTTTTGCTTAAACCCTTAACGCTCGAATTAAATTACAGTTGAAAAATTCAAATAGCTTATTTGCACCACTTTTATGAAAAAGAAATATTCACCTTATTTAATGGCAGGAAAAACGACACTAAAATATAGCCAATTTCACTATTTTATAAAACTGGTGGGAATCAAACAATTTGAGTAAAAGACACAGCCCGAGAATATGACGGGAGCGAAAATTAAGAGGTTAAGTATCATCCATCAAAGCGATATAAGTAAGCGTCCTATCTTAAATGGAAGAAGTAACCGCAAGATTAAAAGCGAGGTCACATCAATCAAGGTCACGCGCCACGTAGCGGATGGAGTGTGAACTACAGGTAAATACCTAACTGTTTTTTTACTCACACCACTAAAATTATAAAGTTTCTTTCAGCTTGATTAATAAATGAAATCCATTTGACAAGGCGAAGAAATCCTCGTGCTGTCATGTGCATAATTATACCTCTCTTACTACGCCGTTATTTTGCAATAAATGTTGCAAAACAAAATTCACTTCCATGAGTGGCTAAAGATTTAGAAAATATGCACCGCTCTAAAAGCCCGCCTATGTGGATTATCACTCCGTCCGCAAGATGGCGCGAGTGTGTTAAATTACGCCCGATCCCAGCATTAAGTTTGCACGCTTACTTATATCGCTTTGATCATCCATTCACATTCCTATAGCATTGCATCTTATTAAAAAAAATTCGTACCGTACCAGCGAATACGAAATATTTATTCATACCAGAAATTTCTTTGAAATAAACTAAATAGATACAAAGTAGACAAAAATAAGTTAAATAGATTTGAATAAAATTTCTGGTGTAGAATATTTTTATAGAACTTGAGTAACATTTCCTGTAGTTCTAGGGTTAATCACGCTTGTTCGAAAAAATGTAATCTTAGTTATTGACTTTAATCGTGCTTCATGTTAACCCTTCCGCGGGTGGTGTCCTTAAAAAAGGACACCTAATTTTTATTTTACTGTCACCTAGAATGTTTAATTATTTTTTTTCTTTTATAACGTACTTGAAAATAAGCAAGTTTGTAATTTCTATTACATTCGTTTATAAATTCTGCTGTCAGTCCATCATTTCATCTGTGTATAAACAGAATTACACCACGCCGGAAAGGGTTAACCCATTACCCGCTGGTATTGCGTTGACGCAACGGTCAAAACAAATGCACATTTTTAAATTATTTACGTACCCACCACTATTTTTCAATTAAAATATTGGTCTTACTTAAAGACACAAAATTTTAAGATCAAATAAAGCGAGTTTCTGGTGGCAAACAACATTCGGCTAATAAATTAAAAAACTCAACATTATACTTTTGGCGGTTAATGGGTTCATCAAACCGTGATATCATTACCAAACAGAAATGTTCCCCAGCGTATTACTTTACGTTTATTCATATTGCTTGATTGATATATATATATATTTTTTTTTACATTTTCCTTTTTAATGAAAAATTAAAAATGGGAAAAGGTATTCAACAAATCGGCCTTTGTCGGGCCCTGTCTATTTCGAAACCGGCAGGACTATAGTGAAACAAAAATAAGAATGACATAAATATAGGATTGATAAGAAGTTGATTGAAATGTGTAGCAGATTTTCCATAAACGCCAGAGATGTTAAGTGACAAACGGCACCAAGAATATTTTAATATTTTTTTGCTAATAATGAAAGCGTAGAAAAGCAGACTTTTAATTTCTGAAAAATTTGTTTGAAAATGTTGGTGTCAGTCAATTATTTCATATTTTTACGAATAGAATTTTTCTGCCCCTGAAAGGGTTATGTCGATGGACATGATTACTGAAAAAGTTTTTAACTGCTTTAGACGAAAATTTTTGAAATTGTATCTATTAGAATTATCTTGACATGGACGGAGGAATTGAATTCAGATTAAAATTAATAATTTTCGTGCACGTTAGAATAGCCAAATTTTAGACCAAAAAAAAAAAAAAAAAAAAATATTTCTGCTTTAAAAGGTCGCCATTTTGTTTACAGTCACCATCAATTAATTTCCTTCATTCAAGGGAAGTTCATTTAATGCATTATTAAAATCAATTGTTTTTGTTTGTTTCAAATAAGCGGTTTCCAAGTTATGTTGTCCACCGCAAACCACTTAGACTGAGACATGTCCCCAGAAGAGAACTCCTCTATTTTTTTTATTATTTTTGTACAAAAAATTTCGTGAATGAAGTTTTAAACCGAAGTATTAGAACTTACTTGTTGTTTATATCTACTGAACCCTTTGGGCAAAAATAAATGCCAAAAATTATATCCGATCAGACGTCAGGACTGGAGGTAACCTATTAAATTTCATCCACCCTCGTAAAATATTATACTCCGTAATTATTTGTTGAATTGCAATAACGAGTAACTGAAATGGCTGAATCTAAGTGTAAAAGTATCTTCTTATTACATTCGAGTCAGACATTCTCTGTTCCTTTGTGTTGAGCGGCACGCTTAAGTGCCGTAACGTACACAGGTAGAAATAACATTTTAAACAATCCGTTTTTGAATAGAAATATTTCTTAGAATTTTTTTCGTACTAGGCTCTTCCACATTTGCAATAAAAATCATGTTCTTGGTAAATTCTTACAAAATTTAACCCTTAAATGCGCGATTTTTTCTTTTGTTTCGAAAAAATTATATATAATTTTCTGAAAGGTTTATTACACAGAAAAAATAATGAAAAAATTCAGAGATAAATTTCTCATATAATACGCCGATCTTTTCTTCTATTGAACATCTACAATACAAGTAAAAACTACTGCCGTGTGGCTGTTTTACGCTAAAAGGTTGCAAATTAGTAAATATTTTTATAAGTATGTCTCCAAATACCTTATTAGGATGAGCGAAGCGAATCCTCTACTAGTCTACTCAAATTTCATTTTGTCGTACACTTTACAAAAAAGCTATTCAGTATTTCGCTTTGAAATTAAACTTAAAAATACATTATGACCTGTAGATTTTCACAATGTTATTTTTTTTTCTACAGAATAACCTTAAAAGAATTATTATTTTAATTAATTTATTTTACATGTTTTTCCATTAAGGATGCATTTTTGAAAAAAAAAATGATACACGTATATTTTCTGAAGAAAAATTACTAAATCATGGAGTCAGTACTTATAGATAGAATCATTATTAATTAAATAAATGAAATATACTTTCATTATTCCGCCAAAATATTTCAAAAACTGTTTTTTTTTAATTTATCTAGCTATTTAACCCGTTCTATGCACGGGAGTTCATGAATTGAATTCTAAAACCAAAATTAAAAATAACTATACGATTTAGTAAAATATTTTTCTATTACTGCTCATTTTTTTAATAAAATTTAATTTTTCATGTTACTATGGCAGCAGACGATAAAGCTGTATCTTTGGAATAAGGAATAAATAGAATAAAAGTTTTGTTGGAGTTTGTGATAAAATGTTTGCGTTTATCTATAAAAAAATTGCAATAATTAAGCGGAATTAAATAATCTCTAATTATATGCATGTGAGGTAAAAGAATTATCGTAATATCCGCTGGAGCTGTTCAATATTGCAGCGTGGCATACATAATATGTATATATCTAATTATTTGCATGTGATGCAAAAACAATTTGCGTAATGCCGGCTACAGCTTTTTAATATTGCAGCGTGGCATACGTAATATGTAAGGTAAAAGAATTACCGTAATACCGGCTGCAGCTTAAAACTTTAGTTACATTAAACTTTCTTACATTAAAAATGTATGTTATTTGAGATGAAAATATACATTTTAATAGAATACTTTATTAAGATTGGTTGGAGATGGCGCATATTTTGGCTCTCATTCCTTTTAATTTTAATCGTATAACAGTTTCACGATTTCTTTTTTGAAATTTTTTAAATACTTTTTTTAGGAAAATTATAGCATATTTTTAATGAATTAAAATTTGTGAAAATTCAATTATTTAATTAAATTAAGTATTTTTAGTGTTAAGAATTCAAATACACAACTTATTCTTATTATGTGAAATAATTTACGCAAACGAAACTTACGCATTTTAAAAGAATTATATTATGTTTTTTTTTTTTTTTTTTTTTTTTTTTTGTAAAGTGACAACAAAAAAATTGTAAACAAATAAAATTAAATGTTAAATTCGTTATATAAAGTGTTATTCGAATTCGAAGGTTGAAAATTTAACCAAATGAAATATATTTACTATTAAGAAGTAATTACTATTAGTATTATTTTAATATGCTGGTCGTTTAAAAACAATTTATGGAATGTGTTAGTTCTATTATAAAGAATGCCGAGAAAACGTATACTTACTGGTCGAATAGAACGCGAACATGATTTAGCTTTAAGGCAAGAGACTAGATACCAGCGCAAAAAACGACGACATGACGAATCTCTTCTGAAGGTTAACCCCTTGGGGACGAGCGACACGTATACGTGCCACATGAAGCGCTCAGAATCCTCGTTTTTCCTCACCAGTAAAATTTGACTGTAAAATTTGCCTTATTTAATCAGCGCATTTTCTCGATGCGAGAAGGCACAAATTTCTGTTTTTAAAAAATGGTGACAAAAGATTAAAAATTTCGTAAAAGGCTCCCGTCCCGAAGGGGTTAATGCATGTGCTCGGAAATATGCTTTAAATTTCGAAGATTCTCAAAAAAAAAATATATATATATATATTTATATAATTTGTCATCGACGTTGGTTTGACATGCATATTCAATCTGACGGATCTTGTAAGACTTGCCATAAATGTATAGTAAATAATGAACTAAATATTTTTTTCTGTAGCTAATAATATGGATCCAGGTCCACAACCGGAAATATTGAAGAACTTAACTTTCGTTGAGCAGCAATTAATTGCCCAAGTTCATCCAGTTATTACTGTTTATCGCATTAAAGGTAGTCAGCTTGGATACAGTGGGCAAGTTATGAATTTTCATCAAGATATTACAGAATTTTGTACTTTATTACCTCATGCCATAGATACTATATCACAGTACATCTTTGTTAGAAGACAAGATGGTGAAGAATTCAAAGATTTATAGTAAATCGTGAAAACGTTAAGTCTGCTTTAGAATATCTAAAGGAAAATAATCCTTGGTATCGTTATCTTTGCTATTGATGAAAATAATTTGCAAAGTTTACCGAAAATGAAAATATTTTTCAGCGAATAATAATCAGTCAAGAGCAACAGCAGATTTATTTACCATCAGTTGAAAAACTTTGAATTCTGTAGATGATCAATGTCCATGGACAAATAATATATATGAATCCGCAGCCCCAAAATGTGACTTTCAGATGTAATCGAGAGGCAATAAATAGTATGTTAGGTATTAAAGAAGGAAATGGTTAATGCAGCGTCATTCCTTGGCCTCAGATAGATACTAAGCTTATAAATGAATTTTCATGTGATGGATATATTTGTAGAGCTTTTCCTACGTTATTTCCAACGGGAAGAGGTGATCTTAGAGATGCTAGAGTTCGTAAAATTACACCAAAAGAATATTTTAAATTTCTCATGATATATGACGATGGAAGATTTGCACGGCATCCAAGATTTAGATTTTTTGCTTTCAATAGCATAATGCGTTGGACATCAGTACAAAATGGAATTATTTGTATTTAAAAAAATTCTCGCCTACATGATGTTGAAACAGTTGAAAAACTGCAAGAACGGTTGCAGAAAGATCCTACATTGTACAAGTCGATTTTATCTTTTAATGCTAATTTAAGATCATCGAGCTATTATTGGTTTATCAGATCACGAGAGTTGGTAGACATGGTTGAGGAATTGGGAACTCCTACTGTTTTCATTACACTTAGTGCAGCTGATTTATACTGGCCTCAAATTTATCGCATTATTGATGCAGACTATGTTTACTCTAATTGTAACCACAATTCTGAATTATTCAGAAAATCAAAATTGTTGAATTGTAATCGTTTAATCGTTGCTTACTTTTTTGATAAGCAGTTGGATTTATTTATGGAATATGTTTTCAAGAAATATTTCAATGTCAAGGACTTTTGGTTTCTTATTGAGTTTCAACATAGATGTAGTCCTCACATGCATGGTCTTTTCTGGTGTGAAGATGTTCCTGGTGTAAAAAATCTTAGTTCAAATGATGATGAAAATATATGTAAAATTGTAAAATACTTTGACCAATTCATATCGACTTGGAAACCAGATCCTAATCAAGTTTATGATATACATCCATCTAAATTTCAGTTTACGGATATGCTTGATGAAGCTACTGACTATAATCACTTAATACGTGCAGTACAAATGCAAAAATGTTCTAAAGCTTATTGTAAGAGAAAGAAAAAAGATTCTTCTGAAGTCGCATGCCGTTTAATATTTCCCAAAGAATGTTCTCACGAAAGTAAAATTCAGTTCGTTACTAATGAACCCGAATACATTTCAAAAAGAAATAGTCCTTATTTAAACAGACATAGCCCACAAATTTTAAAAATTTGGCGAGCAAACATGGATTACCAGGCAGTAATTTCCATTCACGCAGTTCTAAAATATATTGCTAAATATGCTAGCAAAGGTGAACCCAGATCAGAAGGGATGAAAGATTTCATCAGACAAACATTACAAGAATCACAAGATAATATCAATTTTCAACAGATAATTCAGAAGATTTTAATAAAAATGTGTGCTGAACGTGATTATTCTGCCCAGGAAATATTTTGGGTGTTAAGTGGATGGCCTTTGTATAAGTCATCTCGTCAGTTTGTTACCATTAATTTAGCAAAGAACGCATAGGAACAATTAGATATGAATAAGGAGGATTGAAGCATATCCGTTTCAAATATTTTAGAAAAGTACGAGCAAAGCCCAGTGATATTTGAAAATATGTCATTGCAGAATTATTTCATGAACGTTTATAAACGCGGTGAAAATTTCAGTATCAGAAAAAACCCATTTATCCCCAGAATTATACCGAAATTGAAATATGATCCCAATAATGTAAATAATGAAGATTTCTATAAGCAACAAGTTATGTTGCATATTCCTTGGCGTGATTTTCAAGTTATGAATCCAAATAATACCTCATGGAAAGTTATATATGAACAGCATTCTGAGAATAGTGAAATTCAGAGATTGGATTTAGAATATATGTTGCAAAATTTAGAAGACGAGGAAGAATCTGAGGAAATTGAATCCACTGAAATAGATCAACCATTTGACTGGATGAATGTCGCTTCAAGAAAATATAATGCACAGGATGAATTAGATTTGGGCAGTCAAGATTTGCTTAATAAATTACAGAATTTTATTAAAAATGAAAAGGTGAAAGAGAGTGGGGAAAGTGGTTGTGTCACTGTTCCTTCTAATTTGCCAAATTTCGTCTTTTTCGATGAACAGAAAAAATAATAAATATTTTTGAAGAACAGCTCAATTTCTTGCAAGTTCATAGGCGAGAAATGCCAATAAAAAGAATTGTTGTCCAAGGAAACGCAGGTTCCGGAAAAAGTAATTTAATACATTACTTCACTGCTCGATCAAATGAATCATTTGGTCCATCGTCTTTTCAATTGCTTGCACCAACTGGTGTTGCCGACAGTCAATATAAATTGATGAACGATTCATTCAAAACTTTTATTGGGACTAAATCAAAAGCTAAGAGATCTTCGTCCATATTCGATTGGTCAACTTCAGGAGGAGTTGTAAATTCATAATTATCTTAATCATAAATCTCACAAATCTTATTCTTAATCATAATTCATTAGGAGTTGTAATTCATTCGAAATTGTAAATTCATAATTATAGATTAAATGTGTATGATTGGATGCAGTCTTTTGCGAAAAATAGATTTACGATTACGTAGTGTTGTGCCATCGAAACAAGATTAACCTTTTGGTTGAATGTTCTTATATCTATTTGGATATATCAAACAACTACCTCCAGTAAACATTTTTTTTATCATCATCCTCCCGGCAAGATGAAACTCAACAAACATTTTGTAGCATACTTGGTCGAATTAGCAATGGAGAATGCACTACTGAAGACTATGAAATATTAATGAATAGAAGCTTACAGTCTCTTTCAAAAAGCGAAAAGCATTTATTTAAAGATGCGATTAGGCTGTTTTCAACGAATAAAGACGTAAAAGAATATAATAATTAAAAATTAAAAGAACTGCGTTAACCTGTTGCTTGATTCAAGCTTTTCATAATTGCACTAAAGCAATGTTGGCCGATTCTGAAATGACAAACGGAGTTGAACCATTTCTTACTTTATCAATTGGGGCTAAAGTAATGTTACGTTCTAATTTGTGGACCGAAAAAGGTTTAGCAAACGGGGCTTTAGGCTATGTTGCAGATATTATTTATGAAGAAAATCACGGGCCACCAGACCAGATGCTGCGAATAATCATGGTTAAATTTGAAAACTACAGTCATTCAACTTATGAGAATGGCTGCGTTCCGATTCCACCAATAACTAAATTCTGGAAAAATGGAAATATAAATTGCTCAAGAAAACAATTTCCTCTGCAGTTAACTTTTACAGTTACAATTCATAAATCCCAAGGTTTAACATTAGATAAAGCAGTCGTAGATATTGGGGATAAAGAGATATCTTTTAGCTTAACGTACGTAGCGTTGTTTTGAGTGAAAACCCTTCAAGGTTTAGCATTCAATAGAAAATTTCCTTACGATAGATTCTACAATATCAAAAATTTTCGTATGCTAACATGCAGAAAAAAAGAAGAAATTAGAATGAAAATTTTTACAGTTAATAATTCTTAGAATCAACCAGAGCAGATTTCAAATGTTTTTCCAGAAAATAGGATTTTGAAGAAGTAACTTTCTTCAAGCTCTCTTGGAATATATTATTCTAAGATTGCTATCAAAGATTATTTGATGTGAATTACAAAGATTGGAAACATACCTATTTCAAACCATTTGAGAAACCACCAGAGGCTATTGTAAAATGTAAAAACATCTTTAAAAGAGATTTTAGTTAAAAATTAAAAAATATTTTGTAAAATTTTCCTTCGAAAATATTTTTATTTATACCAGTCTTATATCATAAATAAAAAATTCCGAGGAAATTCTTAGTTCTTTGGCCTGAATTTACATTTCTAAACTTAAAATGCACTAAAACATAAAATAACGTTCTTGCTTAATAAAGATGCAAAAATAATGTAAAAAATATTGTTACTTTCAAATATTTATCCTATTAAATAAAGCTTCGCGAATCCAAACAAAGTATGGCTTTTGCTAGTTTTAAATAATTATTTATTTTATAAAGCTTAACCATTTATCCTTTAAGTCTCATGATAGAGCATGTTTTAGAAAGAACATCCGCTGCTTTCGCTCATCGGTGTCTTTAATTTGTATAATTTCCCCTTTAAATTTGTCCGGTTTTAATTTTTGATTTTTTTTTCAATCTGGCTTCCGCAAAAGAGTCGGGCTAAGAGGAAGAATAAAGGGCTGCGAACGAAAAGGCGGCGAGCGGCCCCTTTTCGAGAGGCCCACAAATTAAAGCCACCGAAAAGTGGGAAGGGAGGTCTCGGGCCCTGAAGCCACCGACTAACCACTGCTACGTCGAGCTTATTATTAGCATAGTCCACAGAATCTGACTTTACACCAGAAAGTTTCAATTGTTAAAAGCGCTTTATTTATATACGGAAAATCTGTTATTCAAAATATTCAATATATTCATGTATTAATAGCAGCATGCGCTTTCTGCTGTTGTTTGTCAAGTTTACAGAAAGCTTGTTAAATTTGGTTGAAAAATCTGTATGTTATAAACACAAAACTTTTCAATTTTTCGTAGAAACATCTTCACAAATATGAGCGCTATGCTTGCACAAATACACACTATTACTGAAGAGGATTCACATAGTAATTTAATACAGTGACAGAACTATTTTGAGCATTTTCTATCTCATAGGTGTTCGCAAACTTTATTTTATTATTAAATTTACTATTAGCCCCCTGATTGTCTCCGCGACTTAACCTTGATTGAAAAATATGAAGTTAAACATGTTTTTTACATCCTAGAAGTTCAAGCACAATTCGTCAAGAGTTTCAGTAGATATTCGACAGAAACTGTAAAATCGAAAGTGCCCGCTCAATGCCCTTTATTTTTGGACATGAGTGTAGATTACTGAATCAGCAAAGATTATCGATATCGTTCATCCAACGTCTGTTGAATTTCTATAAAAACTGGAAAAATCTTTTGAAATTACCGAGATGAGTGTTTTCCATACTACAGTATTCTTACTATTTCTGATGTGAAGTTAATAAAGAAAAGCATTATAGAAATAAAACCAGCTTTACGTTAGATTTAAAGAACCCCGACTCATCCGACTACAGGATTCACACGCTTCATCGACATTTTACCAGAAGTTTCATAAAGTAATAGTATTTGCCTTATTTAATGGAGAAAAAAAAAATCTATCTTCAGATATACCGACTAGTATTTTACAAAATTTCTGGTACGAAAAGACTTAAAATCCCCTGAATTATTTGATGCTTACGAGCCCAGGGCTAGTATACCAATTTATGCCTAAAAGTCACGAGTATTAACCCTCTCGCTGCGCAACCCGAGAGTTTCTCGGGCAACGTAAAAGTAGCAAAATTTGCGCAACCCGAGATTTCATCGAGGATGCATTTTTCCGTCTAATTAACTCACCTTGAGTTAATTAACCACCAGTTATTTTGTTATTCTAAATTTTGCCTTATCTAAACGGAGAAATTTCCTTATTCATTCAGACGAAAATTTCTGTTTTGAAAAACCGTTGACAAAATAATAAAAAATCTTAAAAGACGCTCGTCGTGAAGGAGTTAAATACGCCATTTTTGAAGCTATTTCGATTAAACAATTACGCAGCGAGAGGGTTAAGGATTCTCTTAAGGAAGAAAAAAAGCGTTCAATGGTAGATAAAAAATTTAAACCTTTTTTCCTATTATATATTGAATGAAATTTAAATTAAAATATAACCATGTTAATACTTCTTATTTGAATATGAATGTTAGCGGGAGTATTAACTTAATATATTTTGCCAATATATTAACTTAATATATTATTTATGATATAATTATGCAGTTTCTATTGTTAAAATTTTGTGTATTAACTGTGGTATGGCGAAATCTTGATTCTTTGTTTTGTGGTACACCAGTCGAAAAGTTTGTGAGCCCCTAATCTAGTTAATCGTTTAAAGATATTGAATTTGTAAACTAGTGAAACTTAGAAAGTTTCGCACTTTTTAGATTAATAATAATCACAAGGCTTTCAAATTTGTGTTTGTGATATAGTATGTTTACATGAAAGAAATCCTATTCCGATACACTTGCAAATACACAATTCATATGATTTGTTTGCCCAAAATTTCTATTTATACCAGAAATCTTATAAGGTTTATTATATATATATAATATTAACGTATTTGAGTTAAGTAAAATTGCGTTGCAGTGTTGTAAAATTCAAGATAGGAGTCGCAGAGCTAATTACGCTTGAGTCTCCGGGGAATTTTAATGAGCAGTTTGATATGCTTGCGAGAAATACGCATGTGTAAATTCCAAGCCTGTTTGTTAATTAAAGATTTATATCATTACATCTGGCCATGTTTTGAAGTACCTTCATCTTACGAATTAGATTTCTAGAAATTAGAGTCGAACCCGTTTAATGCGTTAAAGGTTAATATGCAATCTCGCTGAATATGCATATTTCTTCCTGTCCCTTGGAAAACACCCTTAGACTAAAGGAAAAATATTATGTTTATCACACTAAAGGTTACTATGCGATCCGGTTTTAAACTCAATAAAGTTTCCGCCCCTTACCCATTTCAGGGGCAGGGTACTTGTAATCATAAAATGTTGATACCAGTATTTACAAGAAAATTTATTTGTAAACAAATAAAAGTATATTTTTGCGTACTTAATAAAAGTAAAATTTTCATTAAAAAATTCTTCGGGTGTTAATGTAGCAAATAGGGATTTAAATTATGTGATGCCATAACGGCATCACTTCCCTTCAATGGGGTTAAGGCTAAAAGCTCGCTTAACCCTTTCAGGGGCAAAGCTCAGGGGCTAAAATGTTGAAATAAATGAATGTCGCCGGAATTTAAATAAAATTAATTTGTAAATCAGAGAAAGCTATATTTCACGTATATAATAAACCTAAAATCTTTTCGCAAAAATTCTGGCGCATTGTGGCGTTTGGAAATTAAAATTACCGTATATTTCCGTGTATAAACCGAGAATGTTTTTGGCTCCAAAGTGAGGAGTTCGGCTTATACTCGAAACTAAGAAAATTTCCAAAAATTGATATTCTAAAATAAAAAATAATCTAAAATGGTAAAAATAAAAGACAGACAAAATACTTACGAATTTCTAAAAATACTTTAATACTCTATTCTTTTACAATGAAAAAAGTCACCAATCATCAATCACTATCAAAATCATTATCTTAAATTAAAAGCATTTACTTAAAATAGCTTTCTTTCATTGGTACATCATTATGAATATTGTCAGTGTCTAATTCATCATTATCACCATCGTCTTCAAAAATGGCATCATCCTCAATTCCATCCATCGTATTACTGATGCGATAATTTTTGATAGGTCGAACAACCATTTCATGTTCTAATTCAAGCCAAAAATTGGAGGTTGGGTATTTATAAAGGAGCAAGTAGCAACAGGATGTACGGGACCCAATTAAAGAGATTTGGCTGCGCGCCAAGACAGAATAAGAAGGATAAAAAAATTCGAGGAGCACATTTTTTTCCATTAACTATGTACAAAAAAGTACTAAGTTTTCGTTCGCTGGATTTCGTTCGAAGCGTAAATCGGGTCTCGAAAAGCTCTGGGCACCGCTAATTCGATACAGTTTATTTCGCAATCTTTAATCTCAGATAATTCCGCCATTAGAGGAGGCAAAGGCAACCTCTTTAAAGTACTATTTTCCGAAGCAATTGGCGCTCCGTTTTACAGGGTTACCAGTTGGCCTCCACTTTCAGCCAGAAATATAGGATTCACACCAGAATATACAAAATGTATTTTCAGATTTATTTTATCACTGAATATATTTTATTACTTAAAATAAAAATACTCCTTCAGAAATTTCTGGTCTGAAGTCGTAATCTATATATATAAAAGCCGTTCTCTGCGTGTATGACCTTTATACAAATCTTCAATTTTTGACCGATTTGCACGAAACTTCATGTACATACGTTTTAGAATGTGGAAAAGATCACTGTCTACTTAAAAAAAATTATCAGACCACTATTTATCCCTTTTTTCTACCACTTCCATAATTTAACATTATAGAAATATTTCTTTTTAAATCTTTTTTAATTCAAACGTTTCTTTCGTGTTGCCACACCCTAAAAAATGACACAATAATGTGAAAAAAATTAAGGATAACGCGTGTAATTTGTTTCTATTTGCCGATAAAAATTCAGACTTTCTTGCTGTATTTTTGCGTGTTTGATATTGACGTCATTCTAAACAGAAAATTCACATTTCTTTGTATATAAAATAAAAACTTTAACTATAAGAGCGGGAAAATAGCATAGCACCTCAATTTGAATGTTTTTTTTTTTTTAATTCAAACCTCTATTTTAATACAAATAGTCAAATTTCATGAAAACAATTTAAGAAAAAGAAAAAAAAAAAGGCTAGATATGACGTCACATTCTATCAAATCTTTTCAACGCGTAATCAAACTCATTGTAAACATATGGCTCCTATATTTTGCTTACTACTTCGATTGTATACTAAAGTCATATCTTATAGCTATACGTTATCGCTAAGTATTGTATTGGTTTAGATTCAGTGCTAACATTTTCTGCGATTTATAGCAAAAAGAGAGCGGTTATTTACATTTTCAAAAAAATTCTTGACAGATGTCTTGATTTAAAATTTATGGAAAATGACATCATTTCATCTAATCATTGCAGATTTAATTTGTCTTGATTTAAAATTTATAGAAAATGACATAATTTCATCTAATCATTGTAGATTGAATTTCAATAAAATTTCAAATTTTACAAATAAACTTTTAGTAACTACTACCTCATTTGGATGTATTTTTTTGCATTATCCCCCGTATTGTGGGAGATATTGAATACTTCTGTTGCGCGCGCCAAAGAAAACATGTATTTTAATTTTAAAAGTTAAAAAAATTACCACAATGTGTTAAAAGAACATCCTTTTTCTGAATTTAAATTTCGCGAGTTCCAAAATTAAAACTAAAAATGTGAGTTTTTTCATAAACGTCAAGTTAAGGCTGTTCTCAAATCCAAAGGAGCTATTTTCTGATATATTTTTTAATTAATTTTTGTTCGGAAACCCATGAAATTGACAGGAGTTCTTATTTACAAATTATGTAATCAAAAGGTAGTTTCCATATTTTTGTAAAGGTATAAGATCTTTCAGTTGGTGTTTTGAACTGAATTTCGGACGTAATAATATTATATACTTTATAATATTATAACGCTTTATAATATTAGCATTAGATGTACAGATACAAAAGGCATTTATCTGTTACAAGCTAAAGTGCCGGCGTTGCCCAGAATTTGAAGGATGTTTGTTCTGAAAAATCAATTTCAAAATTTAACATACAACACAAAACAAACATTAAAAAAAGCAGTCGAAATGTTGTTGAATGAATCATATGAAAACGCTATATAAAAATGTATAAATGTATATAACAGACGCAAAAGAATACAGCTATAAATGAACTTATTTCAATTTATAATTGGAGCAATAATGTTAAAATACGCCAATATTTACCTAATCGGGTTTTTATTATGCTTCAATACATTTTTCACACTCATATGACGTTATACTATATCCACCATGCCCTTTATATTTCCAATATGACGTAATATTTTCCTCTTTCACGTGGAAACCTTGAAATAGAAATGTTATGAAGTTATATTCACTTTCATTTAAATTCGTCAAACCATTTATTTCATTTTAATATTTCACGTGAATATCTTGCAATAGAAAAGTTATGACGTAATATTCACCTTTTTTTTTTTAAATTCGGCAAACTATTTATTTCATTTTCATTTTTCACGTGGAAATCTTGCAGTAGAAAATTAATTGTTGTAGTAATAATTTTATTGTGTTTTTTAATTGTTGGCAACTGCTATAACGAAAAATGTTTAAATTTGATAAGAAATTGCTGTTAAATTGGTGTTTTTTTATTAATTAAAAATTAACTATAAGTTATTTCGATTCCGGATTACTTTAGTTGTCTCGGCCATGTTTTAATACACATGTAAGTATCTCTTCACAATTTTGGCTTCCAAATTGTGGATTTTTTATAGAATTACAAACAGACAGATAGACAAGTTTTCATTTTTATATATCTCTCTATTCTATGAAAAGTAACTAACGCTGTCACCGCCGCCGCCGCCGGTTTTGAATTTTTTTGTGACCGGAGGTCTTTCTTCGTTAATATTAAGTAAACTATTGCATACAAATATATGAAAATCGGTGGTATTATAGCGAAATGTTTGATCAACACACTAATGCATACAGTTTTCAAATCGAAGAATTATTTTAATAGATATTTAATGCTAAAGTTGGACAAAATCGTTCCATTAAAAAAAAAATTATAAGAGCAAAAGCTATACATGGGAATTTAATCATTTTTAGATCATTTTATTCAATAGAAAATCCCAGTCTGCAGATTTCATTATTATTTTCTTTTAAATTTGACTCATTTTTTGAGGTTTTATTTCTATTTTAAATTCAAATATTCAGCATTTTGACAGATATTTTTTACATATTTTAGAAAATGGTATTAATTTAAACTGTTGCCAACTGTATAAACAGCGCAAACAATAATGTTTGCTTCAAATAAAAAAAATATTTACACGTTACTATTATAAACAGAAAAAAACCTTCAAATTACAATTAAATAATTAGGTATAAAAAGCAGGCACTTATTGGAAATTACGCCATAAAAACTATATTTACATGTGAATTTTAAAAGAGAAAGGATATTGTAAAATAAATTCATTAACATGCGTTAGAAATATGAAATAGAACAAATTACGTCACATTGTATTTATTATGCAAAATGAACAAAAAATAGTATTACAAAACAGTTTAAATTTAAAAATTGCGCGAGACAAAATATTAGAGGTTAAATATTAGATTTTTTCAAAATTTTATTATTTGTCGTTTGATGTGAGGTGTTGAGTTATAAGTATGCAAATTTTTATGTTTCAACATAATTAGGGGCTGAGCTTTAATTAAAATTGCTTTAAAAAATTGCTTTAAATACACAAGTTAGAGCCCAGAGGGTTAAATATTAGACTTTTTCAAAATTTTATTATTTGCTGTTTGATGTGAGGTGTTCAGCTATAAGTAAGCAAAATTTCATGTCTCCAACTTAATTAGGGGGTGAGTTAGAAAAATTGCTTAAAATACACAAGTTAGAGCCCAGAGGGTTAAATAATAGACTTTTTCAAAATTTTATTATTTGTCGTTTGATGTGAGGTGTTCAGCTCTAAGTATGCAAAATGTCATGTCTCGAACTTAATTAGGGGTTGAGTTAGAAAAATTGCTTAAAATACACAAGTTAGAGACCAGACGGCTAAATATTAGACCTTTTTCAAAATTTTATTACTTGTCGTTTGATGTGAGGTGTTCAGCCATAAGTATGCAAAATTTCATGTCTCCAACTTAATTAGGGGCTGAGTTAGAAAAATTGCTTAAAATACAGAAGTTAGAGACTGGAGGGTTAAATATGACTTTTTCAAAATTTTATGATTTATCTTGTTTTCGCAAGTTTTCAGCTATAAGTATGCAAACTTTCAATTCTCCAACTTAGTTAGGGGATGAGTTAGAAAAATTGCTTAAAATACATAAGTTAGAGCCCAGAGGGTTAAATATCAGACTTTTTTCAAAATTTTATTGTTTGTCGCTTGATGTGAGGATTTCAGCTATAAGTATGCGAAATTTCATGTCTCCAACTTAATTAAATTAGGGGCTGAGTTAGAAAAATTGCTTAAAATACACAAGTTAGAGCCCAGAGGGTTAAATATTAGACTTTTTCAAAATTTTATTATTTGCCGTTTGATGTGTGGTGTTCAGCTATAAGTATGCAAATTTTCAAGTCTCCGACATCTATAGTTTCTGAGAACGGGCTCTGTGACAGACGGACAAACAGACAGACAAAGGAGTGAGACAGGTAGAGTTTCGTTAGATGGACGAAACTCTAAAAACATGCTGCGGATGACTGTAACAACATCCTAAAATTACATTACCATCAGCGATCTACCAATCCCGAATTTAGTTTATATTCGTTTCATATATTCTTATTCTTTTGTGCGGCCCTGTAAAATAATTATCAATATTATATACAGTAAAACCTCTGAATAGCGGACACCCCGAGAATGCAGAATTTGTCCTCTATTTAGAGGTGACCGCTACTGAGAGTAAAACATGTACAGTTATTTAAGAGTTGGTAATCGAAAAAATGTCCGCTAAATAGAGGTATCCGCTAATCGGGTGTGTCCGCTATGGAGGTTTTACCAGTAAAACTTCTGAATAGCGAACACATCGGGAGGGCAGAATTTGTCCTCTATTTGGAGGTGTTCTCTACTGAGAGTAAAAAATGTACAGTTATTTAAGGGTTGGTAATCGAAAAAATGTCCGCTAAATAGAGGTGTCCACTAATCGGGTGTGTCCGTTATGGAGGTTTTACTGCGTAATAATATCATCCTTTAGAAGAAAATTGCATGCTGTATGATAGACAGACAGACATCCAGAGAAAGATAACCTCCGGATCAATAAACACTCATGTCTTTTGTTTTAATCATCCACAATTGTATGTCATACAACATGCCAGATTTTATACAACAGGCTAAAAACGGTCACCGTGGTACGGAATACTGTATTATTATTTGTTTGCCCACCAAAACTGGTTGCCACGGGTTGTTGCAAGGTTTGTGATCACGTGGTTGAAACTGATCTATTCAATATTACTGCGTGCGTATTTTTTTTTTATTTGCTCCATGTATTCAAACCAGTTGCCTACGAAAACATCAACCGGTGAAAGTGACGCACACCAAATTTCTGTGACGTATGCTGATAAATTGTGCTTTTTTAAGAGTTTTTTCTATATAATTTTTAAACGGTTTGGAACTTATTTTTCATAGTAGGTGCATTCAGTAGGCGACCCTCATAGGTACCTTCTGGTGCAATCAGAAACGAAATCCGACAAATATTTTTTGAGTTATGCATGACGAAAGGTTTTTATCAGGCTTTTTTTTTAGTAGGACATGGCGTTAATATCCATCGTAGTAGTAAAGTGTCCGGACAGTAATATTTCGCTGAGTATTAGCCTTCGCTTCGCTCAGACAATTAACACTTAAAACTCCGGCACCACTTTTTTAAAAGAAGTTTCCTTCAAGTACACCAAGGTTCTTTTACATAAGGTTGTTCCATTTGAAGGACAGCCAATCAGAGCAGAGCAGGGCTGTTACGTCATGTGGCGGACAAGATCGGAGATCGACTAGCCGTGAGAAAGTAAATGTATGCGTAAAAGAACGGAATATGAAGTAAATAAATTTTTAAAAAGCAGATCTTCGAAAGTAAATTGAACAAAATCACTTTCCTTAGAATAATTTGTTCAAACACTGATTGGAGTTAATTAAATATAAAATACATAATTGTTAAATAATATCGCGATACGTTTGTTTACATTCAAATACTTGAGTAAATTCGCGAAAAAAAATACATTTTTAATGCGTAAAAATACAAATGAAATTTTTAAACTATTGCAAAATAAAATGAATTATATGAATATGATGGCACAGCAGTAATAAAATGACTAGAATTATCAAACAGAATAAATAAAACAAAAGTTACGCATCAAAACTTTTAACAATAATGCATTGTCCGATTAGTAGATATAAGTTTTCAAAAAATTTCGAATGTCACTATGCTTATTCAGGATCAAAATAATACAAAAATATTACTCTATAATTAAACTAATTCTATTATGAAAAAAAAAATGTGCTATACATTTTTTTAGATTATGATATACAAATAGCAATATCGTTATTTCATGTATACAAAATTTCAGCAAAAACTGAAAAATTTAAAACAACTTCAGTTCTAAAATTTCCATGTTATTATAAAATACATCGAATATAACATTTCTCCATACAAATAAGAAACAATAGAAAGAAAATTTATGGAGATATACAGATTTAACAATGAATTAACATTTTCAAAAAATAAAAAGGAAGAAAAAATAAGAACCATTATCATACTTTCAATAAATCAATATGTGACTAATACTTTTTACACTCTATTATTATATTATTTATCAGGTAGCAAAATCATTGATCCTCATTAATAAACAAAATTCAACTTTTAAATTCATTAGTTTCAAATGCACATCAATATGATTCAAATATCTGTAACAATATATATACACAGGGCTTAGTTTCTAGAAAAAAAAACAACTACAAGAGCTCTAATATTCTGCAGTAATAACAACTAAGTGTATAAGAACCCCCAAATTCTAATAAATGACCAGAGCAAAAACATTAAAATTAGGAACGGGAATTTTCAGAAAATCCTACTCGTCACGGACTTGACGTTGGTGTGCAGTATTTATAAACTACGGTCTGTTCTGACTAATATTTAAATATTCACAAAAATAAAGACGTACTGAAGCAGCGCTCCTGTGTCGGAGCAAATTAAGTACCGCACAGTAGAGGTCTGCACGGGCCCGGCCCGCGGGCCGGGCCGGGCCGGCGGAATGGAGGAGAATTTTCAAGCGGGCCGGGCCGGGCCAGCAGAATTAGGACAATTTTTTCAACGGGCCGGGCCGGACCGACAGACAAAATAAACGGGCCCGGCCGGGCCGGCGAAAAAATTGAACGGGCCTGCAGGGCCGGGCCGGGCCGATAAGAAAAAATTAATCGGGCCTAGTGGCCCGATATAAGAATTTGAGTAGAGCAGATAAAATACGAGGTCATACGAGGTCAATATGACTTTTTCGAGAAGTATAAATGTGCGTTACTAGCCGATGCGAGTTTAACAACATCAATACAGAAATGTAACATGTCCATCGTAGAGATCGGCATCGTACAGTTACATGATGCCTGATCCCGGGTTTAATTTTTTCGGCAGACTTGTGCCGGGACGGAACTGGTCTTAATCGTTCTCAGAATGTGTAGGACAGGCATTATGTTTTGTAAAAGTATTTATAGCGATAATGAACTTCTGTTAACAGTATCTTTGGAAATGTACCTTATGGTGGTTCTCATATTCACTGCTCAACAATGCGAAACTCTCAGACACATTTTCTGACTCATTTTTAACTATAAAGGCATAAAATTGACAGGCCTGAGTATTGAAGGCATTTGGGATCGCATAGCGTTTCCATTTTTTATAAATTACGTACAGCAATAACAGAGACTCTTGTCACGTGACTGTACGTTTTCTCCTTTCCTGTGCTATCGCTTCCGGAAATTCGATTCAAAACGCTAACTTTGGCAGTATTTTCTGAAAGATATATTACTTTTATCTAAGAAAGAAACGGCATTTACATAGTTTCTGAATAAGAATACCTGCCAATCTCATGCGTTTCCGAAAAGAAATGAATTCATAAATGTATCAAAATGTAGCTCCTTTCGATTTGAGGAAAGCCTTAAAAATGACAGAAATATTTTCACAAATCTACCTTTTATTATAATCTTCAAAAGCTATCATGTTTTTCAACCCTTTATTCTAAACTACAATAATCTTTTAATGAACCCTTATTTAAATTTTGAATCGTCTGTAGAGACGTTGACTAAAACACTGTAAGTAATCGTTAATGTTTACTATTGTGTGTTTTCTATTTTGCGAACACATAGTAATTTAAAATATACTGTAAAATGTTCCCATAAATATGCATGTAGTATTCACTAAAAGAATCTTAATTGTATGTCGAGAAAAAACGGAATTTTTTTGTAGAAATTTAGTCGGGCCGGGCCGGGTCGGGCCTGTTTTCACTGATTTTTGTACGGGTCGGGCCGGGCTCGGGCCGAAATTTCAATTTTTACACCCGGCCGGGCCGGGCCAAAATAGCTTTCCTTCGGGCCGGGCCCGGGCCTAGAAATTCCGGCCGGTGCAGACCTCTACCGCACAGAGTTAGAAAGTTTATCAGAGAGAATATTTTAAAAACATGAACAAAAAGCAGTGAGTAAAAACGGCAAAACATTTGCGGCTAATTCTGACATTCCTCATCGCCGTTCTGAAATCATAAAAAAAAAAAAAAGAACATGACACATTATGTCACATAAGTGCTTTGGTAGGAAAGAACGCAAAAGATTGGAGATGGGAGGAAAAGAAAAATAAAATATAGGCACTGATTTTTAGAAACACTATTTTCGTTGAAATCCGGAATGAGCGCAAATGAAATCAGACCAATATTTAAATTTCCATTAAAAATAAAGAAGTAGCGAAGCTGAGCTCCAGCGCAAATTAAGCACTGCTTATAGGTTATTACCTCAACCCTACATTAATTTTTATCTTAAATTCCTTCTTCATTTTATTAATCAGAGTAACTGGAACATAATATTTAATAAAGTAAATATTATCGTTATTCTGTTTGCGAATCGCTGGGTCAGATAGAAACAAAATGCATGTCACTGCATCAGCAGCAAATGTACAATAGAACAACGAAAAATCGAGAAAATCGTTATCACAGCGCCCCCTTCTAAGGTTACATATCATTTTCAACTGGGACTTGGCGTCATTAGTCAAAAACATATGTATGAAGTTAGGTTCAAATCTATGCTTTCCGATGAAACAATAATAAAAATGTCACAAAAATCGCTATTACAGTGCCCCCCCCCCCTCCCGGCGGAATATCACCAAATTCAACTTGGACCTACTGGGCATAGTCAAAAACATACACATGAAATTTTGTTCAATTCTATGCGTAACTTCATACACTTTTCGATGATAGAATATAGAAAATGGCACAAAAATCTCTACTACAGCATCATCACAGCAAAACACTTATATAAATTTGGTTCAATTCTATGATTAACTTCGTATACTTTCCGATGATATAATGAGACGCACGTATATACGGACAGACAGATATTTTGTAAAAACATGTTTTTCGGTATATCCTACCCTTAAAATGTGTAAATCCGTCGAAAAATATAAGTCGAACAAAATTTCGACTACAATACTTTCTTCTATTACAGATAAAAGAAGGTAAAAAAAGATAATGCTAAAAGAAATATTTTAACAGAGGAAATTTTTTTAAATTAAAAAAAATTATAATAACAAAAGAAATTTTTAAATTTTTTTATGCAATTTTTGACGGTTTTTTTCTTTTAATTTTGCGGCGATTTTCCCGTATGAATAAGAGGAATCCGGCTTTATTTTTTTTGCCCAGTATAGTAAATCTTGTCATTTTTTCAATAAAGTTTATTCGGAGTTTGCAATTTTCGTGAGTTTTTATACGAATTTTAGAGATTTGAGGTTTGTAAAGGGAACTCGGTTACCAACATTTAGCCAAATATAATAAATTTTCTCCTCTGCTAGTTTTAAACTGTTTTTTTCTTTTTTTTTTTTTCCATTTCATGGCGATTTGTCTGCGTTTGTGAAAGAAATCCGGTTTTAATATTTTAGTCCAATATAGTAAATGCTGTCCTCTTTTTCTTTCTTTCTTTTTTTTTTTTTTCAACCTTCATTTAAGTTTATTCGGAATTTCTCGCGATTCTTTTATGCAATTTTTAGAGTTTTTCGCGTTCTGCAGAAATTTTTTGACGTTCGTAAAAGGAATTCGGCTTTAAAATTGCAGCCTAATATAGTAAATTTGGAATCTGCTATTTTAGTGTTTTTTTAATTTCTCGTTGCGATTCTCCAGAATAATAATCGTCAGTTAACAAAATGCCCGGCTTTTGAAGAATTCCGGATTTCGACGTCCGGATTTGAGAGTTTGTACTGTGTTTTTAAATCTGTATACGTGTTCTCCGAGAGTTATTACAACATGTTGATATAGTGCATTCACTAGGTTCTTTTCAAAACGTCTGTTAAAATAACAGAATAATTAAAATCATTCACAGAAAAAAAAAATCCATCGCAGAACGGCATACAGAATACTATTGAAATGAGCGAAGCGAGGCGAATTTGTCCGCCACGTGACGTAATGCGGGAGCAGTTAAGAAATCTTTACAGTTTGCGCATCGCACGAATGGTACCCCCCTGAAGTACACTATTTAGAAAATGCTTTGATTAAATAAGGTAAATATTATTTTCCTTTATTACTGGTGCAAAAAACAAATTTTGCAGAGAAAGAATATGTCTCCGCAGCGGAGCCAACGGAGTGGTAAGGGTTAATTTTAGAATTTTCGATTGTTTTCTTCGATTGATCAAGTACTGGGAAAATGACAATTAAAGAAACTATTTGCTAAAAATTTTGTTGCTATTTAATTTCAGCAGATTTCATTCTTGCTCATTATAGGAAATTCATTAAGTGTTGTAGCAGTCGCGTTAGTTTGGTTCTAAAACTTAAAAGGACGGAAATAATAATAATAGCCCCGTAGCACCGACCTTTTTTGATCAAATACTGTCTGGTCATCCTATAACAGGACATCTGTCTTCCTCTTTCACAGCATGATTTCCAGCGGTCAGCGCAGAAGGATACAGTGACGGTAAATTTTACTTCGCATTCATGGCACAAATTGCCGCTTTTCGTATTCCCTTGCTTATTTAGAGAGTAATTTATTAATTTAACCTTTCTCGTTGTGCAACCCGAGAAATACTCGGGTATGCATTTTCCCGTCTAATACTATTTGGTTATTCTCACCAGTTATTTTTTTGCAAAAACTTTGTCTGATTTAATCAGGACATTTTCCCCGATTACGATAGTAAAAAAATTCTGCTTTAAGGAACCGGTGATAAAATATTAAAAATTCTGTAAAAGATACTGATCGCAAGGAATTACTTACGCAGCGAGAGGGTTAATAAGTATAACTGTTTTTGAGGAGCATAAATTAGGATAATAATAAATAAGAACACTAACATCTAATATTGATAAGGCGGTCTATTTTTCAGCTTTGCCTAGCATGCTTTTATTTACCGTTACCGGCAAGCGATATCGGCTGACCGGAGATCAAAAACTCCTGTTTTATATGGAGCTCAATGGTTTTAACAGCAGTGCGTAGACAGCGCAAATATAAGATAAGTTATATACACTAATTTTAAAACAGAATTTATATTTAATATTAATCAAGATAGTTATTTAGAATATTTTTTATATATAATTAATTTCTTTAAATAAGAAATTTCTGGTTTCAAATATGTCTATTTTGCTTTGGTCAAATTGATCGGTAAATTTTGAAAGGTTCAGTTACAATTGCAAAACTGAAATGATTGGTGCTTACCAAAATAATTGAATCCATTTATGTCAAAAAATTTTATTTTTATAAAATGAGTTTTTTACAAGATTCTCGTGCCATATAAGTTATAGTTAAGAAATATGCTTCTTTCTCTAAAAGCACACAAAAACATATTGCAACAAAAATTTGAAACGAATTGATCTTCACATCTGGTAACATTAAGTATTTTAAAGTCAAATAATATGTGACCAGGAAAATTATGCAACAGAATGTTTTTTATTTCTATGTGGTGGTAATTTATGTTCCCTTTTTTAGCACCTTGAGGGTCGGTGAGATATATTCAGTGTTGCCAGTTTTCTCGTGTAACTCAGGTCTCCAAATGGTCTGCACCCCACTAATCTCTTACAGTTTATTTCACCATCTTTAATCGGAGAACAAAAATATTTTCTGAGATTGTTTTATTTATTAGAACACGGGGAATGTTTGTCAAAATGTAATATATTGGACATAGAGATCACATAAAAATTTAAGTGACAAAAAACACTATTTTGACATAAACGGCTTTTAAGCCTTTGAAGATATGTACACTTTTTTAAATCCCTACTTGGTAAAGTTGCACAAGAACGTTTTATATAGATTTTACATTTATAAACCTATACTTTTTAATCAATTCGTTCCTAAATTCATATGACAGGGATTCATTTCAGAATTTTACCAACAGAATTACCTTCATCGCGAAAGGTCTCAGGAGGCATACTTACCTTAAAACTTACAAAAATACGATTTTTGAGGTACATATATATGAACGAGAAACGTGTTTTTCCATTTAAAAACAAACCGACTAAAACAATTCAGCAATTATGCTAAGAATGATAGGCGATCAATGTGTAAAAACTGCTTAAAACAATATTTAAATGTTTTGTAGGGTGGTAGTATAATATATATTCCATTTAATTTTAACGCACTGTGCACAAATTTCATCAGAATTTCTTAGTGTAATTCTGCTTTTGCAATGTATGTGAAAGAAAAAAAAAATCATTGTTTTCTTTTCAAATCAATTTGTACGTAAATTCTGTTGGCAGACAATCACTTCACTTTTTTTCAATAGAATGTATTTCCAACTGATGGGGTTATATATAATTTTTTTTAAGTTGAAAAGGAACTTTTTTTAATTTTGAATAAGACTTCGATTGAACCGTTTAATATTTTTACGTGCAGTCTTCAGAGATTCATATATTATTCAGGGTTACCAGTTTGGTCTCCATTTTTATTTTAGATTTCAAATTCATACGAAAAATTTGAAAGAACACACTTTACTTTGTGTAATCACAAAATTTCTTTCTTTAAATAAAGCAAAAAAAAAAAAAAAAAAAAAAAAAAAAAAAAAAAAAAAAAACATATTTTTTATTTTTGGCGCGAATTCTGATTTCCTGAATTAAAAATGGAGGCTAAACTGTTACCCTATATCTGTATTTTATGAGCCTAAACATGTACAGTCGTGGAAAAAAAAGTAAACACCCCCTACTAACTCTTCAACATATTAAGGTAGAAGAAAGTTACTGGTACCGAACGATTGGAAAAAAAATCTACTTTTAAATGATGTATATAAAATTAGCTTAGGGGGGGGGGGGGGGGTGGGATCTACATATTAAAACGAACCATAACTTTGTTTTTTTCAATAGCAGTACACAATTCTGACAGCATAAATGAACTCTACACCCTTCAATTAGTCTAAAAACATATTTTTATGCAATTCGTACCATAAGTTTCTGAGAGATCAATTATTTTAAAACGAGCGTATTTTAAGGGCTGTATCCAAATTGAAGTTCGGCACTGAATTGTTAACCAAGAGAGCCCCCTTCTTGATCAAGGCACCCTAAGCAGTCAATTAAGCCTGTTAGATTGCAGGATAGCATAAGAAATTTCAAAATATCTAGTCACTTCTATCATAGACGGCCCCTTAAACCATCATTTTGCCGTTTTTTAAGCATAATTTGAAAACTACTTGGAAGAAAAATGTGAAATTTTGGATTTTCATAAAGCAGGACTTAATAAATCTGAATCCATCAAAAAAATTGCAGGGTGCAATTCATAATTTTTTAAATATTAATTTAATAATTAATAATTCATATCATAAAATTATAAAAATTGCAAATTCAACGTATTTGTGTTTGGGTATATTAGTATTATTACTACACAAAAAATTAAAACATTAGGATCATAATTTCAGAAGTTATAAATAAAAATATGGAAAAGTAATTTAACATTAGAAGCTCTAAATTTTGAATGTTTATAATTCAAAAACTTATCATTCAAATGACTTGAAATTTGGTGTCTAGGCATAGTTTGAACCAAAGATTTGAAATATATCGTTAAAATTGGGTATTGCTATTGAAAATATTAAGTTTGGATTCGTTTTAATATGTAGATGCCCTCCTAAGAAAATTTTATATACGTCATTTAAAAGTAGACTTTATTTCCAATCTTTCGATACCAGTAACTTTCTTCTACGATAATTTGTTGAAGAGTTAATAGGGGGTGTTTACTTTTTTTTTCCACGACTGTGCATGCTTTAACAAATTTAAAATTACAAATTAAAGCATAGCTGCCAACTTGTACGGATTTTTTTTACCACTAAAATTTTGTAGAAATTTTTGACTTATGTAAACGTTAAAATTGCTTGAATTTTGGTAATTCGATTAGCTAAAATTTTCTATTAAATTTTAGTGGTATGAAAAATCCGTACAAGTTGGCAGCTATGTTAAAGTATTGCTTACTGTATTTTTTTTTAGTTAATCTACTCATTTTTAGGTGCGCTCATAATTAATAAAAATATGTAGCACCTATTGTCGTCTGGTCCGTTCTCTATATATACGCATATTACAGCGAAAAAACTTTCCAACCGAATGATTTGAAATTTAATATATAAAATCGTTCCGGAATGTTTTCGAGCCATTTCAGATTTTATTAAAATCGAATCAAAACTTAAAACGATATTAATAAAAGTTTTCTTCGTTCCATTAAATCCTATCCTCTGCAATTAATTCAATTATATCCCATGACCGGTAATGATTCTAGGTTGCTATGGTATATATTTTATTAAATCCAATCATACTTAATTAATTCAATGATATCCCATGATATATAATGTCTCTAGATTGTCATAGTGATTACATCTTATTGAATATGGAGTCTTATTATTTCCATATTAGTTAATTTAATACATTTAATCATAATAAATTTTGTATTTATGCATTTTTGCATAAGAGTGCAACAGCTATTGCACCAAGATCTAAATATTTATAAAAATAGTTATAGTGCGAACGAACGTCATTTGTTGTGCAATTTCCGACTTGTTGTTTTTGTGGGTGAAACAGTAAACATATTTAGGTTCAGTCTTTAGATATGGATAAAATTTATAAGGTCTAAAAATAACACTCGTATGCAAAAAGCCGAAGACATGGCAACTCTGATATTGTTTCTAATAAATGTATTATATGCGTAGAAATCTGCTAATAAGAACACGAATTTTGTGTATACTGCATATTAATTATGAAATAATACAACACTTCAAAATACAAAAATTCCACTCGTGGGCGGGACTCCATATGCCCCCCCAAAAAAGGAACATTCACATCTCTCATCAACAATATCTTAGCTTTAGTTCTTATACCGTTTATTATGTGTATAGTGAAAGACGTTTGAATCAGTTGAAGACGCTTATGTACGTACTAGGATTAGCGGAGGGCGAAAATTATTTTATTATTGCGAAAAACTCGGGTGCGTACATCCCTTGGAATTTCAGACTGTATGGGTCCAACATTTCAGGTTTTAAAAAAAAATGTAATTTAATACAATACAACGCAATTTGGAATTTTTTTCGGTTAGAATCGACGGACTGTAAAACACCGTGGCTAGTGGATTGGAGCTCCTCGAGACATGGTCTTTTGCTATCAATCCATTAAACATTAGATTGTTTCCTTTTTCGCGTTCGTCTTTTATTCTGTTATCGATTTTCATGGGCTACATAATCAGTTGAAGACATCGATTTTCATGGCCTACATAATGAGTTGAAGACCTCGAATTTCATGGCCTACATAATGAGATGAAGACCTGGATTTTTGCTTTGCAAGACGATTTTCATTTCGGCGTCGCTCTTTGGCTTTGGATTTTTCCATATCTGATAATTTGCGCGTACCCATTTTGTAACTTTTTCAATTTTTAAAGATTTATGCCTTTCGATTTCCTATTCAAACAATTTTTAACGATTTTATGCCTTTCTATTACCTATTCAAATAAAAATTCTTCTAAAAGAAAAGAACGCCATTGAATTTCGTTAAAAATAAATAAAATGTGAGAATCTTTTGGCCCCATCCTCGACCGAAAACAACAACCATTTACAAATAGTTAAATAATGTATTTGATATTTAATCCCACATTTATAAATCACTTCTTTTAATCATGGTGTTTTTAAAGATGTTTCTGGGAACAATAAAGGGAAAAACTTCCTTGAAATTTTTTGGAAGATATGAACGCACTCAGGGAAAGCACAATAAAAGATCAATACATCTCAAAATCTCAGCTCCATGAAAGAAACTAAACGAACTCATTGAAAAGACTAATAACTGTGTTTGAAATTTCGCATAGTAAGATAAATAACTTTCGTGAACAAAAATTAATTGGGCTTAAAATTAATTCACATTCACGACGAGAATTCTCGTATTCATTCAAAAAACATCACTGACTAAGTGCGTTTCTTCTACCTTACAGAAAATGAATTTATATCATGTTATCCATATTTTTTTGAGATTGCAAGAAAGTTTATATTAAATTTGTACATTGAAAGATATTTACCGATGCATAAATTTGGAAACCTAACCACCAATTTACAAAACACTTTCAGAACAGGGAGGAGCTTCTATTGTTTTGAAATTCAGATTTGACAAAAATTGCAAATCGGCAATGTGTTAAGGATGTTTTTATTTGTTTGAAGTGAGGCTGTTGTTATAAAACATTAAAATAAATGCAAAATAAGAACAAATTCATACAATGTAGCTATGTTAGTTAAAATTGTTTGATTATTTAAATAAAATAAAACAATTTTCGACAACCAAAATCAGACATTTTTTTCATGGATGTATGATTTGAGGTTGGTGAAGAAAAGAGGTTCGCTATTTATGTATAAAACGTGTAAGCCAGAGATACAGGAGAGAATTATTATTATTATTAATTTTTTTTTTTTTTTTTTTTTTTTTTGTGGAAACAAAAATATATTAGCGAAAATTGATGTAGTGAATTACAATAATATATACTTAATTGTTGCAGAGATTTATTACATTCTTCTATCCTTACAATAAGAAAGTATTGGTTTCATGAAAATTTTCGAATTCCAGTTTTCGACAGATTTACACGTTTTATGGGTCAGAGATTCCAAAAAACATGTTTTTACAAAATGTCTGTCTGTGAGTCTGTGAGTCTGTCTATCTGTCTGTTTGTCTGTCTGTTTGTCAGTCTGTCTGTCTGTATGTGACAGGAATTTTGTGGGCGCTCTATCTCAAGAACAAATGCACGGAATTTAATAAAAATTTATATTCAGGTTGTCTTTGATATAGATTGGTGCTGATTAGTTTTTGGTGTAAATCGCCCTGCTGTGTAGCATTTTGCAGGATTTCCGCAAAAGCTCTATCTCAAGAACCAATGCACGGATTTTTATAAAACTTCAGGTTCCGTTAGTCCTTGACATGAATGTATGTTTTTTACGTTTTAGTGTAACTATCCCAACAGGTGGCGCTGCTATGCTGCATTTTGCAGGATTTACACTATTTTCGCAGTAGCTCTGTCTCAAGAACTAATGCACACATTTTCATCAAACTTCGGATTTAGTTAGTCCTGCATATGAAATGATGCTGACTACGTGTTGGTGTAAATTGCCCAATAGGTGGCGCTGCTGTGCTGCATTTTGAACTATATCATCAATAGCTCTATCTCAAGAACTAATGCACGAATTTTCATCATACTTCAGATTTAAGTATAACTTGATTAATATTGCTGCTTATTATGTGTTGTTGCAAATCGCTCAACAGGTGGCGCTTCTATGCTGCATTTGTCATGATTTGCGCAATATCTCTATCTCAAAAACTAATGCACGAATTTTCCTCAAACATCATATTCAGTTAGACGTTGACATAAGTTGGTGATAATTAGGTTCTGGTGTAAATAACCCAATAGGTGGCGCTGCTATGCTGCATTTTGCTGGATTTACACGATTTCAGTGACATTCATACCTCGAGAACTAATGCACGGAATTTCATATTTTTAGAATTCTCATGATGAACACAGATTGCCATTTAATTTGGCACTGAGATAGTGAATTTTGAAGTATTGACATGTATGAGATACAAGAAAGTTTTGTGATGGCTACAACATACTAGTTTTTAAATTAAATTTGGTACGGCCAGACAGATTAATACAGGAATTGAGGCATTGCTGATTTAAGGGAGAACTCGGCAAAGCTAAATTAATAAAAATCATGGAAGACTGTTGAAACTAATGCAACGTTTTACAAGATCACAGTTATCCTCTAATGTTTGTGAAATTGGCTTTAGAATGCAGCATTCAAGAAATAGTCATGAAACATAAAGTGATAATAGTTTCAAATTTCCAAAAACCAAAGAGTAATAATTTTGATAGCATTGCTCCACACCTCATCAAATAGTTTTAAAAGGTTGACTCCAAACGGTGGATATGTGTAACTTTTATGTTAAGGTTCCAATAGCTTATGTAAATGATTTTGAAATTTCTACTTCCACTAAATTATTATTATCTGGGAGGCACCCAGCAAAGAAAGGAAAAATGATGGCATCCAACACTGCCACCAGTGGTGAAGTGCAGTGGTGAAATTACTTAAACCAGTACAAAAGTGTCCGTGCGGAATGCAGCTGGCCCATCAGTGATGGCCAATAACAGGCCAGCATTGGTATGCCATCACATTACTTCGATCTGGCACTTTTCTTCACCCATCCTACTGCTATTCCTTTGCTGGGCCAGCACTTTTCCTTACAAACATTTCGGATAGAATTCTATACAAAATTATAGAAAAAGTGTTATAGAATATTATAGAATTATGGCCCATTTTTCTATAAGCTAGATTCACCAAGAGCTACAGAAATATCTTTAGCAGTGTCTATAATAGAAATGTCTATAGAATTTCTATAAAAATACTTGAACTTGCAGCGGTTTCCATGTAGCCACCCTCCCAAGTACTAACCGTGCTTTCACTCCCTCATTACAACATTTCAAGTTTGTTTCTTTTGTGATTTGCGTTCCCAATTATTAAACTTGTATACAAATTATTGTATTGTAAATAAATCCCATATGTTTTATACGCTGATTGATTCTCAATAGTGTAAATTATGATAACTGAAATCCTTTGTAACTTAGTAAAACCAGATTTAAGAGGAAAAAAAAACTCATTTGTAATAAATAATTTATTTATATATTTATTTACTTGTTTATTTTGTTGGTGGTATTTGTGTTATATTATTTACAGTTTTTTTTTTTTTTTAAATTATCTTCACAGCTTAAATTGTGTTAAGATATTCATTTCAGATTTGAATCAAATTCCTTAATCTGCCTCGGGGTGAAAAAATAACTCTTATTTTAATATAGACTTGGCAAAATATTTAAAAGTCTAATAAATTATTATTTGTTAAGCTTGAAACATAATTGTTTAAACATTTTTGCACTTCAGATTAAAATATTTGACGAAAAATTACAATTAGTGAACTTTTTAAAAATTAGATGAATTACGCCACCTAGCGTAATGGTTCTCAACAACAATACTGCAAAAGTTCCATGGTGTGATGGGCCAGCGCATGAGATAAAACGGAGGCCGATGAGAATTTTATCTGATGATTTCCAACAGCAAAGTTGACTGAAGCCGTCCAGCAGTGGTCATGCATTGGTAGACCATTGCCCAGCACTTCTCCATCATTGTCAGCATCTATCTTGCGGCTTGCCAGCAACTTTCTCTTTGCTGGGCAGCGTCACATTTTTTAAACCAATTTTAGAGTCCATGATTTCGTAATATACAGTGATGGAACAGTGTAGCAGCAGAGACTTAATTGACACTGGAAAATTTTATTGGTATTTTTCCTCTAACTTCAGGACAGAATTTTTGAGATTTTTGAACACGAACTACATAAATTTATTGGTGACAATCGCTCAGCTGCTGCGCCACTGTTCCATCACTGAATGTATGATACTTGGTATGAAGCAGAAAACGGAACTGTCAGTCATCTGTCGTACTAGCGCAGTTTTAGCCATTGCAACTTCGCTCAGTCAACATCTATGTAAAATGAATGACAACCCAATTATTGATATTACTCAGATTTCGGGATGTCATCAGTAATCGGACTACCATTCATTTTACATTGCAGTGAACTGAACAATTTGTATGGCAAATGAGCAGGGTGTTTAGAGCTATGGTCACTTGTTAGTTCTCTGTCTGGTTTGAACCTATTGTTATGGCAAGCCATTCCACTGGTCCGCCATCTGACGGGCAGTTTCGTTATCTGGACAATCTCATTTATCATATATACTAAAATCATCAGCGCTGATATTGTTCGCAAAAATGTTATTATTATTAAATTTCAGCTGACGATAATTTGACGATAATCTACGATAATTTGAAGCACAGTTTATAATATAAATCTTATTGTTGTTTATGAAATGATTGTTCATTTAAAATTGGCGAAATCTACTAGCGTAACGATGAATATTCTTTTTTATAAAAAATGTTCAAATTTAAACTTCATAATTTTGTGCAAAGTATATTGATACAATTTCAATTTTAAAATTTAGTTATCTGTAAAATAACATAGGCGCCGATTTCATGGGCAAAAATCAGGCAAATTTCCACAGGTATATTTAAATTGTCACATTTGTGTTAACTAATTACAGTGATTAAATTGAGCAAAAAAACTTTAAAAATTGTAAAATATGCTTAGTGTACCTAAATGACAGTTGAGTCGGGGAAAAATATAATCGTTAAGGTAGATCACATAAGAATCATGTTCCGATGCTCTAAGGGTTAAATTCTTTCAACTAAAACTAATAAAGGATGTGTACAAAATTCGTGCAATTTTTAAATATATTCAGCATAGAATATTTAATTTTTTGCTTTGTTTTAAATTCTGTTGAATACAGGGTGGTCATAAAAGAAAACTTTGCCGATATATGGAACTCTAGCGGCCGGTCCGTTTAACCGATCGAGATATTTTCAGATATAGTTATTCAGAGGTATGAGCTCGGGATTCTGTGAACGGCAACAAATTGGCGCTCACGGTTACGGTTATAGGTACAGAAACTCGACATTTTCGAATGGCAACGCCCATTTTTTTCCATCGCAAAATGCTCAGCGTATGCGAAAACCGGAAATAGCGTTGGAACGGTACGTGTATCGCAATAAACGAACAAAACGCACGCACAAAAAACAAGTCAGCGGACAGCCAAAAACAACACTCACGGAGGAAATTTGCATAAGACAGAGGCAAGAATCCGTTTTCTACGCTGATTATCTGTCGAACGATGTTCTGTTATTATTGTCTTACCTCTGTCATATGCAATTTTCCACTGTGCGCCCCGATCGTGTTGTTTTTGGCCGTTCGTTGAGCTGTTTTTGTGCGTGCATAACGCGTCCATTTATTGCGATGCACGTACCGTCCGAGCGCTATTTAGTGTTTTCGCATGGGCTGAGCATTTTGCAAAAAAAAAAAAAATGTCGTTGCCATTCGAAAATTTCGAGTTTCTGTACCTATAACTGTAACCGTGGGCGCCAATTTGATGCCGTTTACAGAATCCCGAGCCATACATCTGAATAACTATATCTGAAATCTCATCTTGATCTGTTAAACGGACCGGCAGCCAGAGTTCCATATATCGGCAAAGTTTTTTATGACCACCCTGTATTTAGATATATAACACGAGCGAAACATTATGCGTTCATCATAGATTATGAAACACTTTCCAACACATTCGGAATATTACAAAAATTCTTCACTGTTTATTAATGTGAAAGATGATATCTAAATAAACTATTTGGTAAACACATAACGCATAACCTAAGTTCCCAGCAAGATTTGAAAACCTATCCCTTAAATAAGATCCTAAAACCTAACTTCTGTTATTACCATCAATAGCCGTAAAAATATCCAATTATTTAGTTTAGCCCTGTATATGATCGACAGATTTGTATGTATAATGTATAGTATAGTAAAAGTTATTTCAGGAAAACGAATAGAATTGTTGAAAATTTCCATTCAGCAATTTTCATTAATAAACGGAAATGTACTAGAGAACTTTTGAGCGGTCCTGTATATAATCTATAGAATTTATACTTACCAAATAATATTTAGATTTTTAAAAAGTCAATTTATAAACACGTACACGTATGAAAACGCACTTGCAGTAATTATTGTTCATAGGCTTCAATATATCAATTATTGTTCTATTTCTTCTGTAGCAAGATTTTTTCCCGTGTCCCTGTAAATAAACAATAAATTCTATGAAAACAATATTTCTACACTAAGCGCCGTATAGTACACTTCGGAGAGGGATATAAATTTCAGAGTAATTAAAATAGTGTAATATTAAAATAAATTTCACACGGTATTTCCACTTAGATCATAGCTGCCAACTTTTACGCTTTTTTTGCCATTAAAATTTAAAAGAAATTTTCACTTTATTAAATCGCAGATGTTGGCGATTAAATAAGGCAAAAAATTCTATTAAATTTTATCGGTGAGAAAAAAGCGTAAAAGTCGGCAGCTATTCCCTAGGCAGTAATGTAACGGAATTCTTTTAAGTGTCCCTGTAAATTAACAGTTAATGCTATGCACTTCATTTTCAACACCGGACATGGTATTGTAATACTCAATTACATCTATGAATTTCATGGCGAACGGACTATATTTACGCGAATTACGGCAAGGACAGATGACACACAGAAAAACAGAGGTCAGAAATACTTTTCAACGGAAATAGTTAAAAATGTAATTAATTGTTTTATTGGAAGATCTCTACCGTAGTTCGTAATAAAGAAATATGAAGTTGTAATTAGGTTCATGTTGAGTAACCCAGAGTAAATACACTTCCCCCAATCTTTCACACCATTCTCGCATATCCAAACATTTAATTCACTAAACGATTTGCAAAATAATCAATTGTACCCGAATATAATGCATGAACATTTAATTATATAAAATTGAGTTTTAAGCAAATTTCAAAAGAATGGTATAATCTCAGCAACGTTCAAACAATCGAATTCGGATATCTCACACGAGTTTTCAAAAAAAAAAAAAAAAAAAGTGAGCGAAGTTACTATTCGTCTCGAAAGAGGTGCCTTTGATTCCCTTCGAAACAATTTTTACTAGAGGAACTTTTAGTAAGTGTATTAGATATAGAATGTGTCTCTGATACCTTTAAGTGGACCGGGTCAGCGAAATTTAACCAAAAAATCGATTTTTACTTTTTTATATCATTAAATAGTTTAAAATTTTAGCTTTTCAACGATGTATTACACATGTTTATATATTTAAAAAAAAGTGTTAGCTTTTTTTCATTCTTTCTAAGAGCATTTCACAGTAGTGGGCTACTTTTTAAAAATTCAGATTACTTGATTGGCACCACTTTTCCGAAGTGGTAAAATTCCGATTGTTTTCGCTTTAATTAGTGTAGTATTAAATTAGGCGAATTTTACTATTTCAAAAAATTGGTGCCAATCAAGAAATCTGAATATAAAAAAAGTTGTCCACTGGCATCACTGCTTCACAGCTTTGACTGACTTTTTCTCAAAACTTCGATTTTTCAGGTTTGTGTTTCAATATCTATTAAACTTAAGAACTCAGTTTTTTCTAAATACTTATATTAAGTTATAGTACATACTTTAACACAGGGACTTAATGCTTTGTTGGGAATTATTTATTTTAGGAAGTGAAATCTTACCAAAATTGATAATTTAAAAATGTCTTTCAATAAATAATTAATAATTAATTTTCAGCTTCACTTAGAAAGAAAATGATCTGTTAGAATACATAAAGTATGTTATTCAAACTACTCTAAAAAATCTAGACCTCTATCTTTCTCTAAGAAAAAGGTACATAAAGTTGGTGTATTTTAACATGGCCGAGATAGAGCTTACCCGGTCTCCTTAAAGATTGAACAGTTCTGTAGTTGAAATATTGAATGTGACCGGAATTTAGAAATACGTTAATTTGAAACCAAATAAACCATTTCCTACACGTACACATAAATGCAACACGTTTATAGAAAATTTTGAAAAGAAGTGTTATCAATTCTCTACGGACACTCCTCGAAAGGTTAATTTTGTCCAATAGGTAATTATTAAACCTATGATTTTAACTCTAACGTGGCAAATTTAAAACAAGCCCTATACACATTAAAATATGTTTATTACTCCCGGTAAAACTGATCGCTTTGATCTTTCTAGTTTAACCCTTTTAGGGCCAGGTTGCCAGTTTGGCCTCTACTTTCAATTTTAAAAATTCGAATTTACATCAGAAATTCTGAAAGAAGAATTTTTACTTTAGGTAATTACGAAACATCTATCATTAAATAAAGAATTCTATACTCTACAGAATTTCTGGTTTGAATGTACAATTTCAGAATTTTAAAAAGCCAAATCTGGCAACCCTGTTTCAGGGGCAAAGCACTTCTGATGCTAAAATGTTCAAATAATTGAATGACATCGTGATTTATGAAAAGAATATATGAAAAGAAAGTAAAAGCTTTTCCTACAGTACATTATATAACACAAAATTTAATTTATATATTTTGATGGCAATGTGGCATTTGGGAATTAAAATTAAGTGGCATATATAATATACAGGTGACCTTCAATGGGTTAAAAGTAAAGTTTCAACTGAAAGGAAATTTCGAATGTTATTCTCGAAAACATGATACACCCTCCGTCCCAAATTAGTTGCGACATCTAGGTAGAAAATTTTGTCCCAAATTAGTCGCTACATTTCAAGTGGGTGGAGTCATAAATAACTTCCGATGCAATTTAGTAGATCGACACCATTTTGTAAGGACTCTAACACCAGTATACCATAAAAATCATTTTCTTCCGAAAGAATTAACGATTCTTTAGCTAGAAGGTAGTTTTATGCGATTATTGGTGATATAATTCTAAAATGCGGAGTGGTTTAACCCTTTGAGGGGCAAGGTTTCTGTATTCACAAAATGTTGAAATAATTGAATGACACCAGTATTTTCAAAAAAATTTATTTGTAAACAAGTGTATATTTATGTGTTATTATTATGTTATATATACAACTGTATAGTTGTATATTTTCGCGAGAGACGGCAGACAGACAAACAGAATTCATAAACACTTTTCAACGGAAAGTGTTTAAATTTAATTAACCGTTGAATTGGAAAATCTTTGCCATGCTTTAGACTTAAGAAATATAAAGTTGTAATTAACACTAGAACGACTGGAAATTATACTCATGTAATATAAAATTATTTTATACCAGAATTTTTATTAAAAACTATTTAACTTATTTATTATTCTGTGTGGCACAAGTCAACTTACTTTATAAAAGAAATTTCTGGTTTGAATCGGAAAAGTTTTAAATGGTAGCGGTCAAAATGACCGCTGTGGTTGTTCTAGTGTTACGTTCATGCTGAGTATCCCAGAGTAAATACGTTTCCTCCAGACTTTCACCCTGTTTACGCATATCCAAACTTTTAACCCTGTCGCTGCGTAATTTTTTATCAAAATAGCTTCGCGACGTGCGTCTTTAAAGAATTTTTATTCTTTTGCCACCGGTTTTTCAAAACAAAAATTTTTGTATAATTTAAATGAGAAAATGATCCGATTAATTAAGGCAAAATTTGCAATAAAAAAATAACTGGTTGCACAATTAAGGAGGGTTAATTAGACGAAAAAATGCAACCCCGAGAAAATCTCGGCTTGCGCATCGAGACGGTTAATGCACAAAACGGTTTCGAAAATATTCAATTATGCCCGGAAATAATCCATAAACATTTAATTATATAGAATTAAGTTTTAAACAGACGGTAAGACACGTAAACTTCAGAAACGTTCAAGCAAGCGAACTCGGATATCTCTCCTGAGTTTGCGAAAAAAAAAGAAAAGAATTTTGTGCATTTGATTCCCTTCGCAAGAATTCTTACTACAGGAACTTTTAATGTGTGTATTATATACCGAGTGTCCCTCTGATATCTTTAAAGATTGAACAATTCAGTAGTTGAATAATTGAATGTCGCCGGAATTTACGAATACTTTAACCCATTACCGGCTGGCGTTGCTTTGACACAACAGTAAAAATAAAGTCGCAGGCGTAAATTTACTAGCGGGCCACCAATAATTTTAACTTAAAATAATTGGCTTATTTATTAACAGAGACATTACGTATTAAATAAAGCAAATATTGCCTTTCCCAATTTGTGGTGGCAAAATTTGAAATTGGGTTAACTTGAAAATAAATAAACGATTTCCTACACGTACACATAAATGCAACAAGTTAATAAACTTTTTTTGAAAATAAGTGTTATCAATTCTATACAGACACGAAGGGTTGATTTTGTCTGATAGGTAATTATTAAGCCTATAGTTTTAACACTAACGTGGGAAATTTAAAACAAGCCAAATACTTATTAAAATATGTTTATTACTCCCGGTCAAATTGATTGCTTTGACATTTTTAGTTTAACCATTTCAGGGCCAGGTTGACAGTTAGGCCTACTTACAATTTTTAAAATTTGAATTCATTTCAGAAATTCTGAAAGAAGAATTTTTATCTTAGGTAATCACGAAACGTTTACCAGAAAGCATAAAGAAAGAATAAAGAAAGCATTACCATGCAGTATTTCTGATGTGAATGTAAAATTTCAGAATTTAAAAAAAAGGCCAAATTTGGCAATCTTGTTTCAAGGGCAAGGAACTTCTGTTGCTAAAATGTTAAAATGATTGTATGACACCGGAATTTATGAACAATTTTACATGAAAGTAAGTAAAAGTGTTTTTATTATTTGAAGACTGAAGCGGGTTTTTATCAATGTTGTTTTATCAGGTCCAGTGACTATAAACAAATATAAATTTGAAAACTTTTCAAAAACTACTATTTCAACATTTAAAAATACAAAATCAAAACTACGATTCTTTTGTACTAAAAGTGCACTAAATAATTTAAATATAGATTTTAAAACATAAAAACCATATTAGATGTTAAAACGATGTTACAAAATCGACACCCGAGATCTTTCGACTAATTCACACAGTTATTTAAAACTGAAAATATGAGCTCATTTTTAATACCACTTGCAATTGAGCCTTTATCTTGAATTTTGAAAATTAGTTTACTAATACATTAAGTGGGAAATCCATTTTCTATTGCAGTGTTATTAATAATCTTTTATGTAATTTTCAGTACAGATTTGGATGGTTCTTTTTATATAAAATCTATATCTGCGGATTGCATTTAAAAGGAACATTATAAAATATTGTATTGTTTGAGCTGCACGGTTTCTAAAAATTTTTCTATAGATTTTATTCGTCGTATTGCTTCTAATTAACTTTCCATCTAGCAAAGTTAAGTTACCATTTTTTTTCAGACACCAAGGTAAGGAAGAAAGGTAAGTTTTTAAGACTCTAAAGTTATATTACCGCTACTTGCATTGTTTAAGAGATCTGTTAATGCGGGGATTCTATGGTTTCATATGCAGAAAATATCATCGACGTAGAACACCCATATTTGAGGTTTTAATTCTGATTTAGATACTATTTCCTGTTCAAGAGGCCTCAACTTCAGTTCTGCAATTAATCCTGAAATGGGCGAACCCATCCGCACTCATTCAGTTTTCTTATAAAATCTTCCATTAAATGTGAAATATTTATTATTCGTAATAAATTACAGTGAAACCTCTTTGTGCGACTACCTCCATTAAGCGACCACCATGATGTACGACCATTTTTTAATGGAGCGAAATTTATCCCCATAGGCTCAATACTAATTTTACCTCTATTCAGAGACCATCCCAGTTGAACTACCCCCATGAGCGACCCATTTCTTTGAAGAAAATTAAACAAATTCCATTTTCTTCTGGTTGTTTGAAGAAGGTTTTATTAGAAAAATAATTCGCATTATTCATCAAACTTCTAATGTTAGTTTAGAATTTTTATTTATTCCGGTAACTTTTAAGTGTTTAAAACCTTTTACGCCTTTTTAGGCAATGAATTTAATTCTGATGACAAATTAAGGTTGGCGGTTAAGCGCATTATTCATCAAACTTCTAAAGTCGGTTTAGAATTTTTATTTATTCCGGTAACTTTTAAGTGTTTAAAACCTTTTATGTCTTTTTAGGCAATGAATTTAATTCTGATGACAAATTAAGGAAGGCGGTTAATAAACTACCCTGCCCTATCCTGTCAGAAAACTGTCACTGAAATAGATAAGTTAATGAAATCGTCATTATTTGTTCCCGTCCAAAAAATTGCATTTATTTACTGAACTTCGAAAGGACTTGGAAATAAAAGTTATTAAAGATAAAAAGGTAAAATCAAACAAACGTCAATGTATTCATTTTTTTTAAACTCTGCAGTAATTAACTTAGATAATTAACTTTTTATAATTACGTTTTGATACCAATGAGCAAATAAGTGAGACAATATTTTTAATTCTAAAATTGTGGTAGCAAATTAATTGATTTAATAGTGAGTAATTATTTTGTCCTTTGCGTGAACGCACCACCAGCGGGTAATGGATTAATAGAAAGGCGCTAAAATAGATAAAAATAGGTTTTAAACATAAAAACCATCGTAATGTTAAAATGATGCTCGACATACGCGCTCTTTCGATTGATTCATACAGTCATTATCAGGGAGGAAAATTCTTCAAGCCGCGAAGGTTGATGAAAGATCGTCGGTTTAATAGCTGGAGAGAAGTCTATTCATGATGATGGGGAATAAATGCTCAATGGTTATGTTCCAAATTCAGCAGAAGTATTTAGTATGTTATACGAGATGTAGCGTATACTGTAGGTGAGTGTACCATTACAGGTGTTTCTTTTTTAGTTAAAATTTCAAATGATACTCTTTATGATAGAGTAGTAATGAAAACCAAATGGCCTGTGCCTTTTTTTGTGTGTGTTTCTGAAGTCTATATCGATATCTTGCTTCTGAAAAAACATTGATAGTGCTGTTAAGGGATTTTTATTCTTAATAACTTTAATATTCCTCTTAAGCCTGTCTTTAAATTTCCGAGTTCTCATTCCTATGTAAGTGAGTATTTCTGCTTTACATTATCTTTAAAATGCATGATATATACTCCACAAATTTCCTTATCAGGAATTGGGTCTATTTTACTGCGTTTTTTTTTTTTTTTTTTTTTTTTTTTTTTTTTTTTTTTTTTTTATTAAGCAGTTGCTTTTACGATTAAGTTAATATTATACTTCTTTAAAGCATTTTGCTAATTCTTTTATACAACTATAGAACAGATTTAAAACTGTAAAATCTGAGCTCATTTTTAACACTACTTTTCAACTGAGCCTTTATGTTGAATGTCGAAAATTAATTTACTAATTTATTGAGGAGAAATACATTTTATATTGCAATTTTGTTAATAATGATTATATCATATTGTAGGTTATTTTCAGTTGAGATTTCGTTTAATCTTTTCATATAAAATCTATAAGCTGCGGGTTTGTATTTAAAAGGCACATTATTAGTATACGAGATTTTATCTACATGGTTTTCTGTAAAATTTCTTTCTATTTTATGCGTTGAATGCCTCTTATTAAATCTACTTCTAGAAAAGCTAAGGTTCCATTTTATTCAATCTTTAACCCCTTGAAGGGCGTTGATGCCGTCACGGCATCACATAATTTTAATCCCAAATTGCCACATTGGCACCGGAATTTTATGATGAAAATGTAATTTTTACGATGTAAATTTACTTTTACTTGTTTATAAATAAGAGCTCTTGTTAATACTGGTGTCATTAAATTATTTGAACATTTTACGAATACAAGTACCTTGCCCCTGAAAGGGTTAATGTAAACCGTATGTTTGTGTCAACGCTACTTGCAATGTTTACCACTACAACGCCCCCCCCCCCCCATAGATGGCTCATTTTGACCCGACCAAATGCATAGGTGTCGATTCGAACCAGAAATTTTTTCTTAAAATATGTTCAAAGTATACTGCGCGAAGATAACTTAAATAAATAAGTTAAGTAGTTTTAAATACAAATTCTGGTATAAAATGTTTGCATTAATTTTGAGTAAAATTTCTGGCGGTTTTAATGTTAAGAACTCTTTTAACCCTTTATCTACTGACGGTACTTATAAGTACCACTCACTTTAAACTTTCATCCCACAGTGAATATTACTAATATTATAATGGTATTTTCAAAAAACACTCTTTTAACTCCACTTTATTCGGATACATGGCAGCAGTAATTCTAGGTTAGTTATTTTAGCGAGGAAAGAGGGTATCTTTGAAAGAGTCCATGTGTTTCGTGCCGATATTTTGTACAGATTGAAACGCTCGTCTTTTTATTGCTGCAAACACAGTAATGGATATAAACCGATATATATTTCGAACCAGAATTTTTTTAAAGAAATTAAATTAAATATTTTCTACGTAGAAACCTAGAATTAAATAAATAAGCATTCATGAAATAAATTTTCTGGTTTGAAATGTGGTTAACCAGGGTCAAATTAATCTAGACATTACGGAAGATTAGTGAAAGGTTGGCAGCTATGCATTGTGGAATATGCTGAGTTTTGAAGAATCACACCAGCAAATATGTGCCTTTTAAATAAAAAGTTCCGGAACACACACAAAAAAAGGCCAAGTAAAATAAGTCATAATTTTTTTAGACTTGTTTATATATATAGAGTATACTATGTTACTAAAAGTATACTGTACTGCTAAATGGAAGCATTTCAATTAGAGAGTCATACAATATATTTATCCAGATAACTTTTTTTTCTTTTATCTTTTATATTTGTTATCTTACTTCGTCATTATCGCCCTTCAATGTAATCTCTGAAAAGTGTGCTTAAATTTTGGCCTACAAAAAACAGTTCAAATTCCTGAACTTGCGGGGGAAATATATGATATCAAATCATATATATTAATCTTTTCCCCTTATAATAATTTTATTCACCTGTCCTATCTTATAATAACTTAAAGAAACCCCCTTTTCATTTATGTAATACGTTCTCTTATTTAATATAAGCGTACCCGTATAGCACATTTGCCTCCCAGGGATATCCTGGGGAGTATTGACAATCCACTATCCTCATCCCCAAGGCATCCCTGAGGATGCAGAAAATTGTCATCAGGAGGTCCTCAGGAACCGTAAATGTCCGCCTTATAGCATCCTGGAGAGCTCCTCAGGACCTCCCTAACGTTCCTCCCCAGGAGGATCTGAGGATGATTTGAGGATTTGAAATTGGGAGGACTTTACGAGACTTCAAGGTCACACAAGTGTATGCTTTAAAACCCTCCTCAGGAAGTGTATGGGAAGCAATTTACGAGGAATTTGGGATATTTCAAGGTCATAAAAACTCCCCGGGAAGTTTATGGGATGTATCACAGGGAAGATTTTGGGATACTTCAAGGTTATAAACCTGCGAATCGTTCACAGGAGGATTTCAGGATGAATATGGGAGGCAGCAAAGAAGAAATTTGGAATACTTAATTGTGGCAGAGATACAGGCTGATATCAGCCTATCTGCAATTAAATATAGTGTGCAAGATTAAAAAAAAAAAAAAAAACTCTTTTAAAAGTGCAAAAAAGATGTGCTACTTTGGGCTAGGAAAAGTTCTTTCAAACGGTCTTATGCATTTATTATTTTTTTTTTTTTTACTTTAATGTATTGTTATTGCAGAATAACAAATTTAACACAAAAAAGTTTTTATTTTACATTTTGAGGAAGGAGAGGGTTATATATTACATTATATGCATTTTTTAAAACTGAATTTTCAGTCTTGCATATTTCTCAGAGCTCACTATAATAGAAAATTTCTGTATAAGAAAAAAGGGTAATTTATTTAGAAAGAAATACAGGATGTTACACTCTTTATAATGTTAAGACTTTCAGTTGACTAACCTTGTTGCTTAAAAAAGAAAAGTTTAATTAAAAAAACCCTCACTTTCAGAAAGATTTGTGTTTTTAAAAGAAACTTTCAAAGGTAAAGTTACTTTGAAGCTTTTATAATTTTGATGAATTAATGATTGTTGTTTACATGACAGCTGTATTTAGCTTTCTTTCCATTCCATTTTAATTTCTACTTTGTTTTCTTTTTATTCTAATTATGCCAGAGGCAGAGTGGCATCACCCAATTTTAGTTGCCAGTACAGCAAGCTTGTATAACACACATATCAAAACTAAATGCTAAAATTTTTGCACATATTATCAGAATTGATTTAAGAGAATCAGAACATAAATTAATTGCAATACACTACCTAATCCCACTTCTTTTTTTTTATAAAAGTTAATTGTGTAATTTTCGTTTTTAATAGCACATACGAGACATTTAAAGACCAAGTGGTACATATTAGAGGTAAATTTCCAACTGGGCGAAAAATGTCCGGACAAGGATTCGAACCCGAGATCTCCTGGCTGAAGCCGCCAGTGCTCTGCCATCTGAGCTATCCCGGACGATCCTGGTCGAACTTTTTCACCCAGCTAACCTTGACGATTACAGCATCTGGTCTGAAACCTGGTTCAGCTCAACAGAATAAATCTCAGGTAATGGAACTCCAGAAATCGCTGGATACGAAATTACACTAGATTAATTTTCACACAATTATTCTAATTGGTAAACAAATCATATTAGAGGTAAATTTCCAACTGGGCGAAAAATGTCCGGACAAGGATTCGAACCCGGGATCTCCTGGCTGAAGCCGCCAGTGCTCTGCCATCTGAGCTATCCCGGACGATCCTGGTCGAACTTTTTCACCCAGCTAACCTTGAAGATTACAGCATCTGGTCTGAAACCTGGTTCAGCTCAACAGAATAAATCTCAGGTAATGGAACTCCAGAAATCGCTGGATACGAAATTACACTAGATTAATTTTCACACAATTATTCTAATTGGTAAACAAATCATATTAGAGGTAAATTTCCAACTGGGCGAAAAATGTCCGGACAAGGATTCGAACCCGGGATCTCCTGGCTGAAGCCGCCAGTGCTCTGCCATCTGAGCTATCCCGGACGATCCTGGTCGAACTTTTTCACCCAGCTAACCTTGAAGATTACAGCATCTGGTCTGAAACCTGGTTCAGCTCAACAGAATAAATCTCAGGTAATGGAACTCCAGAAATCGCTGGATACGAAATTACACTAGATTAATTTTCACACAATTATTCTAATTGGTAAACAAATCATATTAGAGGTAAATTTCCAACTGGGCGAAAAATGTCCGGACAAGGATTCGAACCCGGGATCTCCTGGCTGAAGCCGCCAGTGCTCTGCCATCTGAGCTATCCCGGACGATCCTGGTCGAACTTTTTCACCCAGCTAACCTTGAAGATTACAGCATCTGGTCTGAAACCTGGTTCAGCTCAACAGAATAAATCTCAGGTAATGGAACTCCAGAAATCGCTGGATACGAAATTTAATTAAAATTAAATTTCGTACGAAATTTAATTATAATTAAATTTCGTATCCAGCGATTTCTGGAGTTCCATTACCTGAGATTTATTCTGTTGAGCTGAACCAGGTTTCAGACCAGATGCTGTAATCTTCAAGGTTAGCTGGGTGAAAAAGTTCGACCAGGATCGTCCGGGATAGCTCAGATGGCAGAGCACTGGCGGCTTCAGCCAGGAGATCCCGGGTTCGAATCCTTGTCCGGACATTTTTCGCCCAGTTGGAAATTTACCTCTAATATGATTTGTTTACCAATTAGAATAATTGTGTGAAAATTAATCTAGTGTAATTTCGTATCCAGCGATTTCTGGAGTTCCATTACCTGAGATTTATTCTGTTGAGCTGAACCAGGTTTCAGACCAGATGCTGTAATCTTCAAGGTTAGCTGGGTGAAAAAGTTCGACCAGGATCGTCCGGGATAGCTCAGATGGCAGAGCACTGGCGGCTTCAGCCAGGAGATCCCGGGTTCGAATCCTTGTCCGGACATTTTTCGCCCAGTTGGAAATTTACCTCTAATATGATTTGTTTACCAATTAGAATAATTGTGTGAAAATTAATCAAGTGGTACATGTCACATTTTCTTAAATGCTCTAAAATGAAAATCTAGAGAAGTTGCCCTTTAAAAAAAGCACTACAATGCTTTCTAAAGGGATGTTTTTGATGGCAAATTTACTTACCATCATATACTAATATTCCTTTGTATCTGACAAACTGACACCCCTCCATGCACACAAAATTAGCTACTTTCACCGATCTGGTTTTAAATTTTGCATATGTTCATACAATTTCAGAAAACATTAAAACACATAATTAGTAATTAGCATATTAAGGCCTGTACTAGAGTGTCGTAGTATATTTTTAGGAATTCCATTAAAAATTACTTCCCTTTGCACCTCCTTTATGTCCTAGTGAAAACTTGGTACACAATGCTGCATTACAATCAAAACATAATGCAATTTTAAAACAAAATTTAAGTTTTGCTTTCAAGTTTTCTAGAAATGTTATTTTCTGCTATAAAATACTATACCAGCTTCTGCAAATCCTTTTAAAAAAGTGCTTTTTGAATTAGACAAAAAAGATTCTTTAACTTTAATTTAAATAGCAACTTTACCATATTACTTGTTTCAAACTAAAAGTTCTGGGGAAAGGGTGGAAGGGAAGAGAAAGGGCTAAGATGGTTCGAGTGCATTCCAACATATTTTGGATAACTGAGGTTGATTTCTACAAAGGAACTTTTTTACATTTTTGATTTTGGTTGCACATTTTTCTTTCTTTTAAATGAGGATATTTCCTTTTGGAGGTAGGTTAAGTGATTTTTTTTTTCAAAATACTGAAATGCAAACATTTTTAAATAATGCTCACCACAATATTAACAGCAGCATGCAAATGCAGTAGGTTCTTAAGATGTTATTTTTCTTGACACATTCCCTCCCCCCTTTTTAATGTACATCTAATAATGGGCTCGAAGTAGCTAGGAGTCGTTCGGTAGCTTCATCGCCCCAAGACCAACCCTTCCCGCTTTTCGGTGTCTTTAATTTGTGTAATTTCCCTTTTAAATTTGTCCGGTTTCAATTTTTAATTTTTTTTTTCAATCTGGCTTTTGCTAGAGAGTCTCTTACTCGGGAAGTGGCTGGGGACCTAAGAATCTTGCTTCCGCAAAAGAGTCGGAGTAGAGTAGAAGAATAAAGGGCTGCGAACGAAGATGGGTACCGAACGACTCCGAGCTACTTCTAGCTTATTATTAGTGACATTAAAAAAGTGCTAGTTACATAATTAATATGAAATACTACAGGTATTTAAGAAATTTTTAGTGGTGGCGAGGTCACTGTGCATGCTGGTGGTAAAATAAATATTGCATTATTCAAAAATACTAAAATGTGCATTGCAGTTTTAAAACTGTAGAGGTGAGTATGACAAATGTAGGAATTTCTGGATGAGGGTGATTTAAACGAAATATCATCATGTAGAAAAAAGCTTTCACTTATTTGATGATCACTATGAAATATTAAATTTCACAACAGATTTTGGACAAAATATTGAAGATAAGCAATTTTCTAAAGTCCCAAGACTTTTCCAGGTGATGTAGAAACTCTACTGCAGTTCAGTCTACGTTGTACATACTTTTAACTTTATTTATGTCTCATGTGGTATGTCATGACAAATAAAATAAATCAGCACTTTCGTGATCTGTATGAATTTAAACATAGTTGCCAACTTTTGTTATGACATGATTTCTTAATAGTAATTCATGATTTATGAAATTGTCTTGAAATATACTATTTGGAAGTAAAAAAAAAAAAAAAAAAGTACTTAATTTGCTATTTATATGGAAATTTTAGTATAGTTACCGAAATTTCCGGTGTATTCAGTTTTCTACCAGAATTGTTTTTAAATAAAATGTATCTTGCTTCTGCTTAACAATTATTTGACTACCCTTTTTAAATAAAATTTCCAGTTTGAAACAGACTTAAATTACCCGCGGCTTATACACCGGAAATTACAGTAATACAGAAGCATGTATGTAAGTGAATATTTGTATGCAAGATACATAATTTTGTTCCAGTTGAAATCTAAATTAAAAGTAAAATTTGCTTTTAGTTTTATCTTGTCTTCAGACATGAAAGTGGGAAATACGGAAAAAAAAAGGAAATTTTTTTGGAGCTAAACTCGTAAATTTATACTTACTTTAAGTTATTTATACAATAAAATTAAATATAACTGTACATATGAGTGTTAATTTCTTTTTGCAACTTAGAAAGTATTAAAAACAAATAAACTAACCATAAATGAATAGGTTCATTAAATCAAAACAGAATTGAAGACAGTTTGCTAAGTTATACGATTATCCAACTATATCTAATGAACTTACATGAAGTACAATGATTAATTTTTCAAGATAAATATTATTTTGAATGGTTTGGTTATTATCTGCATAAATTATAAAAATTTTAATGCTAATATCGAGATTTTACTTTAATCTGCTGAATTTCTCTTTGTATTAAGAAAAAAGAGTTACTGAAGAACCGAAGTTCTTTTCTTCATTTACATGGAGAAAAAAGGAAAAAAAAAAGTACGCTACACATGTAAGGTGAACAAATCTATTTTCTTACATTGATTGAAAAAATTTTTTGAACCACGTTATATTTAGAAAATCTAAAAAAGAATTAGTAAGTACCAAGCAATTTAAATTTATAAAATTTATTTAAAAAAAAATAATAAATGTACAACAACAATTAAACTTTCGGCACTCTTCCTCTTTTGCAGCCTCTTTTTGCAATGCCGTAGCCATGTCTGTATGGGTTCCTTAAGGTCTTCATTCGTAGCAGTGGGAAAAAATAAACTAACAACATCTAGTATCTAGTAACAAGATCTAGGAGAAAAAATAAATAAAAGATTAAATTTCCATTATACTTGCATGATAATACTACAAATGAGTCCAGTTGAACATTTATGATATACAGGATGTTGTTGAATTCGACAGACAAAATCAAAGAGGAGGCAAGAGGAAGAAAAATTACCATAGAATATGGGATTGCAAACAATGTTTAGCCAGTGACGATCACAAAAATAGATGCCGATCAATCTTTTCTATTTTTTCATTTGGAACCATCTGAAATTGGTTGTTTATCAGACAGATGTGGTGTGGATGACCTGGACGATCTGACAACACAAATTATTATCGCTTCAGCAGTGATCACCAGCACACCAAGTATATGCATCCAGCAATTCTTCATCTGTCAGTGTCGGCCTCAATGACATTTGTGACTGCAACTTGGAAAAACTCCTATAAAAATTCTCACCATCACCTTTCTGACATTGAACTGTAATGCCATTGTAATCCTGCTTTACATCAAATTTTTTTCTACTAATTACTGGCCTTTTTCATTCCCCTCAATGTTACATCCTTCATAACTATGTTTGCTATTTTCTCCCACTTAAAAATTGTTTGTGATCCCTTGTTCTATGGCAATTTTTCATCCTCTTGATGTCTACTATCACCCTTCTGAATGTGTAGGTCGAATTCACCAACACCCTATATAATGACCAGATGTATTTAGAGAAAACTAAAGCTGTGTTTTCATTCATTGACTTTATTTTGGAAAGTCTGTGTACCTTTAGATTGCTACAATGTAATAAGCACAAAGATTATCTCCTGGACAGTTTCAGGGAGAGGTGGCTGCAGCCTGCCTGCGCTTTGGTTAAGAAATACCACCCTTCTAGCCCTTCATCACATAAACAGCAACCTTTTTGCCCTCAATACAACTTCTTGCAGGGTGTCTACAGAAATTGTAAAAAAAAAGTTCCCTGATTTTTCCATGATTTCCCTGACTATCTTTTTCAGAATTCCCCGATTTTCATTATTAACGATACACATATGGTATTTTTTCATGTATGACGATTCCTCTTATAACACACTTATCGAGCTTGCTAATATCTCATTTGGGAGAAAAAACAAGATAAAAACATAAAAAATGCCAAATATTCATTAAGTATTATTGGTTGACAGTTTTTTAAATCTGAACTCAAAATTTAGTCTAACAACTTCATACAGCGGCCAATGGATATTGTGTGACCAGAAAATTTCCCCATTTTCTGAAAAATATTAAATTCTAAGATTTATCTACATCTGACGGAATAGCTAATTTGATTCAGCTGGCCACCTGGTCAGGTTATGCTAATTGATCATTTAAATTTTTTAAATGGGTAATTCGCCTTCAATATACGCACTATCTACAGAAAACAAGGACATTTGACCTGATCATGAGGACACCATAATTTGTGTTAAATATAAAAAAAAACTCATACCATGTGCATCTTTTAAAAAATATTGGGAAAGACTAATTAGCATGTGAAAAATATGTATATAAAATAGGCAAATCAGTTTCGTTGTCAAGGTGAAAATGCAAATATTTTTGCATATAGACCACCCAGTTTCCTGAGCTCATTAACCTATATATAAATATAGCAATAAAAACTTGAATTAACATTAATGATACTAATTAATTACTGAAGCTTATTAAACTAGTATATCCGCAGAAAAGGTAATCAATGTCATTTTAGAGTTGTCTTTATAAGGGTTCTATACTACAGGTGCATAACAGGGCTGGGAAGTTTCTTCCAAATGAAAGAAATTGTTATTCTTTAGAAATTTACCACATATGTTTCAACTGAAGATACAAATGCATCTTATTTTAGGTAATCATAAACAAACCTTAAGTAAATTTAATTATGCCTATAAAAATTAAACTGTGTGGGCTAAATTAATTACATCAGTATGTTAGCCAAGATCACATATTTGACTAAAACTTCTCAATCATTGGTAACTCAAAGAAATTTTATTTTATCAAAAATACACAAAATCAAAAAGTTATCTATTTGAATTTAACCAGCATATCATTTTATTATTTAAACATCTGTGACTAGTTGTAAATGGTATATCTTGTTTACCTACAGTAGAATGAAATTCATTTAAATAAAAGTTTTAATTTACATCCATTTTATTAACCACTTAATCATTGCAGTTTTCATTTTACGTACAATTTGCCTGTGAATGTATTGGTCAGCCCAGTAGCAGAAACAGTGAAGCACGGAAGCGGGCGCTGCAGATTATTTTAAACCTTGCAGATTAATTCACCAACTTAAAAAGAAATGCTGGGCTTAAAAAATGACTGAAATTTGCTTTAAGTCTCTAGATTTATGGTATTTGTTGTAACCTTATATTATATTTTCTTTATAAATGGAAATTTTGCTTACTTTAAGTGTTTCTGTTATTTCTTATGATAATAGGCTTAATGGATCGCAGATAAATTTTAGTTTGCTGCAGACTGACACAGAAAATTCTGCTTATGGGTTGGTCAGCATGGGTGCAAGTTTCCCTTTAGCAAAAACTGAAAATATTTCTAACTCCTCGCCCCCCCCCCCCCCATCCCTAAATTTTACAATTTTCTCATAGGAAAGTGGCCGTTGCAAGCAATTTAATAGTCACTTTACAAGTACTGAAACTTTTCGATTTAATATTGCTATTAGTCAATCCATTTATTGATTTAATTTATTAATAGGAACATCACCACAAGATACGATGAAACTGCTCATGAAAATTTAAATTACCAACAAAATGTGACAAATTTTCACTTGCAATGAGACTCATTTCTGAATTTGACCACAATTTAACCAGAAATATATTGAAAAAAAATAAAGATAATTTATAAAAAACATTCTATAATTTTTAACAGCAAGTTTAAATAAAAGAGGGGGGGGGGATAAACTTTCAAACTATATCGAAAGTTGTTAAAATAATCAGTTTTACACAAAATTTCAAACTAATTAAACTATGGCATCTTGTGAAAATTTTTCAAATCACTTAAAATATTAACCATAAAATCTGCAACCAAAATCGAAAAAGTAAAAAAAAAAAAAAAGAGATTGATGTAGAGATCGACCTAAGCTATCCAATGCAAAAAAATATTTAAAAATTCCTAGTTGCAAACGAGATATTAGAAAATAACCTCCCCATAGGGTTAGCATTAGTTCACGAGTGTCTTCGCCTGTAGGAACAGGAGCCTTACACGTGAGTTAATGTTAAGGGGACAAGGGGCCGACCTTAAAATCCTTAAAAATATTTTTTTTTTATTTTTTGTAAATTTCACCTAAATATTATTCAAGGGTACATTATATGCATTATGGCATGCATTTAACACAAAAAAAAATTAAAAAAAAATTATTTTTGAGAAAAAATGGAATTTTACACGTCGTCTTAGAAATCTTCGAAATGCCCCCTGCGTTCTCCATATCAATGAAAATACCCAATATTTTTTATAAAAGTTTGATTTATATATATAAATAAAATAGAGCATCGAATTTTAAATATTTGAATTTAAAGGTAAAAAAAAAAAAAATTAAAAATTTTGAAATTTTTTCGAAAAAATTTCAAAAATTTTCAATTTTTCAATTTTTTTTAAACTTTAAAATTCAAATATATAAAACTTGATGCTCTATTTTATTTATATATATAAAACAGACTTTTATAAAAAATATTGGGGATTTTCATTGATATGGGATGTGCAGGGGGCATTTCGAAGATTTCTAAGACGACGCGTAAAATTCCATTTTTTTCTCAAAAATAATTTTTTTATTTTTTTTTGTGCTAAATGCATGCCATAATGCATATAATGTACCCCTGAATAATATTTTAGATAAAATTTACAAAAAATTTTTAAAAATGAAAATGTTTGAAATTTTTTCGGAAAAACTTCAAAATTTTTAATTTTTTTTTTTTTACCTTTAAATTCAAATATATAAAATTCGATGCTCTATTTTATTTATATATATAAATCAAACTTTTATAAAAAATATTGGGGATTTTCATTGATATGGGACGCGCAGGGGGTATTTCGAAAATTTCCAAGACGACGCGTAAAATTCCATTTTTTTGTCAAAAATAAATTTTTTTTTTACATTTTTTTGTGATAAATGCATGCCATAATACATATAATGTACCTTTAAATAATATTTAGGATGAAATTTACAAAAAATAAAGAAAAAATTGAAAAACTTTGAAATTTTGAAATTTTTTCGAAAATTTTTCAAAAATTCATTTTTTTTTTTTAATCTTTAAATTGAAATATATAAAATTCGATGCTCTATTTTGTTTATATATATAAACCAAACTTTTATAAAAAGTATTGGGGATTTTCATTGATATGAAAGACGCAGGGGGCATTTCGAAGATTTCTAAGACGACGCGTAAAATTCCATTTTTTTCTCAAAAATAATTTTTTTTTTTAATTTTTGTGATAAATGCATGGCATAATGCATATAATGTACCCTTGAATAATATTTAAGGTGAAATTTACAAAAAATAAAAAAAATTATTTTAAGGTCCCTTGTCCCCTTAAACCAATGGGAAGGTTACTTTTCTAATATCTCGTTTGCATTTGCACATTTTTAAATATTTCTTTTTGTTGTTGGATGGCTGAGGTCTATGGCTACATTTGCCCGCTGCAGAATGTAAGTATGAAATAAGCTAAATTAAAAAAAATTGACAAAATTCTCCATTTAAGACAATTTTTAAACATACTCAGAAGCAATAAAATAATACAACAATTAAAAAATAGTAACTATTCAAAAATATATTTCTACAAACATTTAACAAAATTGACAATTCAAAAAAAAAAAAGAAAAAAAATTCCCGCCACAGGGTCTTTGATCCCTTTTGGATAAATTAAAAACACGTGAATGTAAAAAGAAAATTTAAAGAAAAAGTATTTAAAATTCTTTGCCATGGTAGGGGTTGAGGAAGGCAAGGCAGTTTTTTATCTTTCATTTTTAACAATCAGAAATGAAAAAAGTTTCGTTTAAAATTAATTTTCAAAATCCAGAGAGAGGCGGTGGCCTTCCCTGGCCCCTCCCCAGCCGGCGTCCCTAAAGCGGATTTTTCATTTTTTTATAAAATAATTTTATTCTAAATGTATTTTGGCTGTCTATCATCAACTGGAATTCTTTCAGGAATTAAAAAAAAAAAAATCTGCATGGAACGGGAAAAAAAACAAATTGGTAAATTCAACTCGCGCAAATTTATTCCTCCAAACAACGATAAACAGTCTGGCGATCCAAGAATATACTTCAGCAGTAAACGAATAATATAAATTAAATCCGAAAAAGGATTTTCTGTGCACCAAACTCATCGCTATATCTCCCAGTATGGAAATCCTACAACGCCAGAGTCGGTAAAAAGGCTCGCTCAGTATAATCACCATTGTCAACTAAGGTCTTCCCCAAGTATAGTTCTTCTACAGCTTCAGGGGTCTCAAGAGGAAACTGAGGAAGTCTATGCTCACTGGCAATAGTGTCAATCGAAATTATCTGTTGCTCACTGAATTTTTCCATAAATAGATCTAATGTTGATGTTGACTAATTTATCAACTTTGAATTCAAGTTTTGCAACCAACTTTATTAATTTTGTAGATTTTTTTTCCTTTCTCCCTATCTAAATAAAAAGTCACAAAGCAATTAAGTCAAATAGAAATCTGCACATATCAAATGCAAACCTAGAAATGACTCTTCAAAAATATTATAGGATAATGATATATAGGATTTTTTTCAGGAAAGTAAAAGAATTTTATTTATATGTAAATACAGCTACACATGTTTTAGTAAGAAATATCACAGATCTCAACATTGCAAAAACTATATCAAGAGTAAATTATTTAAAGTTCTCTTCTGACTATTTCAAGAATTTTGAACACATGTCAGGAATAAAATATTAGCATTTCAGAAGTTGTACTTAATTTTGTTTTTTTAAGCTATATTTTTTTCACTTAATACTTCTGCAACTAACTGACGAAATCAGATTTTAACTGGAAGTGACTGCCGAAAATATGATTGTTATTAATGGACAATCGACAAATTTCATGATATAATGAACTAGTGACGAAATTAGTGACTAAAATGCTGCTAATGTTATAATGCCAAAATTTATGATTTTTATCTATAAACGATGGATATAGTAGAACGACCAATTGATGTAATCAACGTATTTGTAACACGACTTACTAAAATTTGTGATCTTCTGCCGCACCTTCTAGTTGCTGTCTCATTCATATACACTTAGGATCGTGTGTTCATAAAATTCACATCACGGTAGACTTCTAAAAATTCCCAGTCGATGACACGATACCTTCTAATACAAAAAGAACATGCAGCAATAAAAAAGAATTGGCTAAAAGAGGGGGAGGGAAATACAGGAAAAATAATTTTGTCTTCACAAACCAGGGGTAGTTATGTTCAGTTTTTTAAATATAGGAAAATTTTTAACAGGTCATCAGTCAGAAAAATCAGGCATAAAAAGTATCACTAATTTCCACAAATGGTAGTTGAACAAAAACAAGCACACTGTTCATAAAAAGGCCTTATTTTAAAACATTTTTAAATGGTTTGTTTAGAATCTCCTTTTACAGGTATAATTGTGATATTTTCCTGGGACCTATTAAAGAATGTTTCAATATTTTCCTGCAAAATACATACATACCTGATTAACACATAAATATATTTGATAAAAAGCTTGCAATTATTACTGACAATATCTTGATTTTTTTCAGAAATTAATTTATACTTCCTTTATGAAAAACTACAAATTCAGTCATATTATTAAGAATTACATATTGAAATACATACAGAATGATATAAAACTACAAATTTCTGTAATTTTGCTTTTCTACATTTGAACTGTAAGTTTCAGAAGGGCAGATTTAAGGGAGTCTACTGTACAACCAATTTTTATATTTTTGTATGCAGCAGTTTTCTTAACCCTAGATCTACCGGAAATTTTATTCAAGTTTTAATAAAACGTTCTACACCAGAATTTTTATTTAAAACTATTTAACTTATTTATTTACCTTATTTTTGTATGGTTTATATACTTAGTTTATTTTAAAGAAATTTCTGGTTTGAATGAATATTTTGTATGTACCTGTCGGGTCCAATGGACCCGTCTGGTAGACGGAGGGTTAATATTCACGAAGAAAGACAAAAGCTCATTAACGTCGGTAGTGACAGCATTAGTTGATTTGCATTTTAATTATTAGAGATTTGCATTTTAATTAACAGAGATTTGCATTTTAATTATTAACTACCTGAAGGTGTTGTTGAAATCGAAGACAGATCAGGTGTTTTTGAAGCTGAAGGTTGTCCTAAATCAGGTGTTTCTGGGAAAGGCTCCCTATGTAAAAATCTTTCATCTTCAGATTCCTCTGAGCTTGATATGGTCCCAAACTTTTTTGAAGGTTCCAAACTTTGGGGCCTTATAAGGTTGCTTGTAGTCTCCGACAGGTATTCAGAAAGGTTCCTCATGTATTCAGAACTATTTCATGAGACTCTGACCGAGATATGTCCCTGTTAATCAAGCGGCGGACATGTCATTTTGAATATGTTATTTTCTTTCTCTTGAACATTTCTGCCAATATCCTATTTAACAGAAATATTTATCAAAACATACTATTAATGAATAATAAATTGAATCATTAAAGAATAGTATTAGTCAGGGTTTAAAATACAGTAATCCCTTAACATTCACGAGTTTTGATTATTCTAACTGCTGTGTTGCATTGTATAGCCTAAGTTCTGTGAATGTGAACTTAACTTAAATCCTTGTATGGAAGGAAAATATAGATCAGCAATTCAAAGAAGCCCGAAACATATTGATGCTAAATCTAAAAAATCCTAAAATTCAAAATTTTCAATGAAGCAGAAAATTTTTCTGCAAAATGTAGGGAAAATTTTAAAACTTCAACTACAGCAAGTGATGTATAAAAAAAAAAAAAAAAAAATTACGATCACGATCTTTTAAAGAAATTTGCGTTTTCTCGCAGTCCTTGAAGAAATTTGAGTTTTTTTTTTCGCGATCCTTTGACGAAATTTATGTTATTTCTACGATCCTGTGACGAAATTCTCATTATTTCAATGTCCCTTAGACAAAATTTGCATTTTTTTGTGATCATTCGACTAAACTTTCTTTTTTTCAACGGCCTTTAGACTAAATTCGCGTTCTTCTCGTGATCATTTCTCGAAATGTGTTTCATACGCAATTCTTTGATGGCATTTCTTTATGCGAGTCTTTGCAAACTTCCCGTTTTTTCAGCGATCCTTCGACGAAATTCGCATTTCACCGCGATCCTTCGACGAAATTCGCATTTCACCGCGATCCTTCGACGAAATTCGCATTTCACCGCGATCCTTCGACGAAATTCGCATCTCACCACGATCCTTCGACGAAATTCGCATCTCACCGCGATCCTTCGACGAAATTCGCATCTCACCGCGATCCTTCGACGAAATTCGCATCTCACCGCGATCCTTCGACGAAATTCGCATTTCACCGCGATCCTTCGACGAAATTCGCATTTCACCGCGATCCTTCGACGAAATTTGCATTTCACCGCGATCCTTCGACGAAATTCGCGTTTCACCACGATCCTTCGACGAAATTAGAGTTTCAAAGAGTACAAAAAAAAAGCTTTTTTTTTTCCAATCACTTGTCATAATTTGCGATATTTTTCAGTGATTTCTTTTTTATTTCCAAATGTTTGGACCGATGACAGATTTTAATTTTCAGACCGTTCTCACTTAGCAAACGCTTTCACCCCGTTTTTTTTTCTTCTGCTGTGTATTACATGTTTTTGGTCTGCAGGAGCCTTGAAACGTCTGCGACGCTCGTCGTGCACATTCTGCCACAGGGAGTCAGGTCAGCTAAAATTTAAAAGTGCCATACCAACTGCTTTATCTGATTTACACTGACCATTTACCCCTTTCACCCCCCCTTTTTTTAATGTTTTATGAAATTAAAGAGGACAATGGTTACTTAGTTACATGTTTTATTATTAACTAATTTTAAGAATTAATATAAAAGTCCTATTTTACTTCTCATACACATTTAAAATCATATATAGTCACAATAAAAACACCATTTCTCACTAAAAACAATATTATGAATAGCATATGCATTAATATGCATAGAAACATGCTTTTCAAAATTTTATTTAGAAAATTTTAGTTGTGTTTATTTAAATTTAATTGCTCTTTATTTTACACACTTATGTACCAAACTTTCCTCAAATATTATATCCTCTCTAATTTCTCTTTTAGCATTTGTAACTTAATCTCTCCATATGGCCACATAAGAATTTTTCCATTTTGATGTGTTATATTTTGTCACTGTTTAATTAAATATAATCTTTAAAATAATGTGGAGCTATGTAATATAAAATTTCAAAACACCAGTTTGAAGAGTAACTTCTATTCTTTTCAATATTTATAATTTTTTTTGAGACATAATTCCTTCACAGTTGCCTTCTAGCAGTTATAAAGACTTATTTATTTTGCAAAATTTAATAGAAATTTATAATATTTTTAGTAGAAAATATTTAAGTGTACTGAAAATTAATTGATCCAAATTTAATATAAATTAGCTGTAAACCAACTTTTAAAAATAAAATCTGCCTTTTTTCAATAAAAGCTGTTTTTTTTTTTTTTTTTTTTTTTTTTTTTTTTTTTTTTTTTTTTAAGTGGTTAAAACGAGGCCTGGCTAAAAGCCAGCAACCCTGCTGATGATACTCACAAAAATTTTCCCTGCAATAAATTGACGAAATTCACAAATTTTCCTGCATCAGATCGATAAATTTAATTTTCATATGACTAATTAATGAAATTCACTTTTTTTTGCGACATACGAGCAAAAACTGCAATTTTTTGCACTATTCATTGATGAAATCACAGGCCACACATTGTGCATCCCTAATACACGTTGTTGGAATTTTGATTAACCCAGCAGGACAGGTACTTGACACCCCACGTCAGAAAATATTAGTCTGCTGTCGGTGAGTGCTTTTAATTTATTGTTTTTTTTTTTTTTAATTAACGATATTTAACATTTTAGCTATCATTTTTCACGAGAAAGAGTGTACTTATCATGAATTTCACTAACAGACAGAATTCTAAAGTTTTTTTCATATTTATGCCTATTTAATATGTTTGGGGTGTGCTGACACCCCATGCCCATTCTCGTGTTACGTTTCACAGCGCGCGTCCTGCCGGGTTAACTTATTTTTTATATAAAGAACGTAAATAAATTTGATTAATGTGTGTTTATGAACATATACAAAAAAACCCATAAATATGTTCTTAAAAAAAAAAAAAAAAAAAAAAAAAAAAAATGTGATAATAGGTTTTCTGATCTTAAGGAAATTTTCCTTATTCCCGATTCCTGTCATGAACCGTTGGACAGTATAAAATATTCAGATTTATAGAAAAATAAGTTTATATACAATTATGGTTTATTTAGATGTCAAGAAAGTTTGAAACATTATAGTTGGACACTTTAAAAAGTGGCCACTAATAAAACAGTCTACTGGCCACTGGCTACTAACCCAATTTCTGATCCCCCCTCCATTTACAAGTTAATAACTAGAGCCGTACTGAGTACTCAGTAAATACCCGGCAAAATTTTGGCAGAGTACTCGGCTAATACCGAATAGTTGGAAGAATTTAATTTTTTAAGCAAATGAATTTAAAACTGATCTGTAAAAAGTTATTCGAATGTCAATGTATAATATATGCAATAATTCATAAAACTATTTACTCGGTATTTAACAATATGTCTACAAAATATAGAAAAAGTTAAGAACAAAAACCCTCATAAAATAATTCCAGATTAAAATTTAGTTTCACATTTATACAAATAAGTTCGTTTTAAATATATAGGAAAACAGAAAAGACTACTATTTTGGATAAAGTAACTGAAAATACAATAAATGTAATAAAAAAATTAATAGTTAAATTTATTATATTTCAAATTATGGTGCAAAAACACCAAACGTTCTACATTATCAGTAGACAGGGCATTTCTTTTACTACTATAAATTTGGCCTGAGTCTGAAAATATACGGTACACCACTATTAATAACCAGTGACCCGGAGCAGAACAATTTTTGATGCTCCAGCTCCACTCCTAGATAAAATACTGTGGCTCCGGCTCCAGCTCGGCTCAGACTTTGCACTTTTGAGTTGCAGATTTTAATTTATACATTTAATTTTTTGCTCACAAATTCTTTCTTCCTTTACCTTCATTAAAGATCCGACAAAATGCATTTTTCTTCTCATGAAACTTGAAATGCTTGTTCAGACAACATGACATCTTTTAGCTTTTACTTTTAAAATAGAAAGTTTGGTGGAATTTTAAACACAAAAATCTTAAATATCTTCTACACTTTTCAAACAACCAAAATTGTACAACTACACATGTAAACAACAGGCGGCCATATTTGTTTTCAAATAGTTTTGTCATTTAGCTCAAGTAGAAAGTAATAGTAAAGTAGGGTTACCATGTTTTGAAAAGTTTTTCATCTCTAATAAAAAAAAAAAAACCTAAAAAATGATATAATTAGAATACTGAAAAATGATGTAATTAAAATATTTTAAGCCTGGAAACTTAAAAGACGGAAAAAAAAGATTTAAAAGAATATTAAAAACTAAAGGAGCCCTGGAGCAGGGGGAAATTTAGAGCTCCAGCTCCAGGGAAAACATAGCTTTGGAGCGCTCCGGCTCCGGGTCTCTGTTAATAACCATGAGATTAAACTTATTTTCAAAGTTATATAAGTTGCTCTGTGTTTGTCAAAAGTGTACCTTGTGAAAGCAGCTTTAGCACAGAAAATCAGATAAAATCTAAATTTACGACCCAATTGTCAATTGACATTGGATGACAGTTGAAAAATAGATATGGGGATAAAGCTTGATTTTGTTCTTTTATTTTAATTAAAATAAACATTTCGGTTAATTATTCCACATTGTTGATTTATAGTATTTTGTTATGTCAGTATTACCGTAGTTATTTAGGTGACACATAAAGAATAACTGGGTTATCTTCCCCCCCTCCTCTTCCTCCACGAACAGTTGAACTCGCCTCCATTTATAAAATGTTGGGAGGAAGATCCATATTCTGGGGGAAAAGTTGAATTTCAAGCCCTGAACTAAGTCAGCTGAGCAGAAAAGTTAAAAAAGGTTAACTTCGTGAGTTGAGGGAGCAAAAAAGAATTTATTTTTTGGAGGGGGGAGGGGGGAACGGAGTTTTTTTAGATGAATTATTAATCATATATTAAAGATTTACAAAATACAATCGGCCCCCAATTTAATGAATTTCTCGATTTAGTGCATTTTTTAATGCTCCTGACGAAAATGGAACAAAAAATTTTGATTTAACGAACTGATAATCCCAATTTAACAAATAACAGGCCTATTTACAAAATTTAAATTCTTTTTAATGAAATAGGTTCCTTCATAAAATTCCCCTTAAAATAGTTCCCTTCACAAAATTATCACTACTTTTTGTTTGGTTAGGCTTTAAAATGTAATTTGCAATCAAAACATGCTTACCAGAAAAGAAAAAATTAGCAGAAGATATGATTAATAAATACTTGGCTCGAATTTGAGTAACATTTGAGTAACAATGAGGATTTCATCTTTCGTTACAAAATATACAGTGGCTCACATTTGTTTTTGGACACTTGTGTTTTTGAAACTTACTTATAAAAAACATCATCTAAATATTAAAGGATCTAGTTATATTTTCATATGAACTTTATTTTCCGTATAATAAAACCTACATATTGTAATGAAAATATATTAAAAACTTTTTTTCCAAAAAATTAATTTACCGAGAAAGTGTTAAAAACAATCTCACATAAGTAATTGGACACTTGAAAGCTTTACTAAATTTTTTGACAGACGATATTTTTTGTTATTTATTTTTTATTATAAATGGAAATATATATCAAATATTATCGTCTGCACTTTGAAATTACTACTAATTCGTGTAAATTTGTTTACATTTCTATATTTGAAGCAAACATGGCCGGACGCTACAACGTTACATCAAATTCCATTCGTAATTTAATCATAGAACATTTTAAAGATGGTAAAAGCATCAGAACTATAGCAAAACTTGTTAAAGTGAATCATTCAACTGTTTTTGCTATTATAAAACGATGGAAACTACATGAAACTGTTGAAAAAGCACTAAAATCAAGAGCTTCTCACAAGCTAACTCTCAGGAATCGAAGATTTATTATGCATAAAATCAAGAAAAAACTAGGAATTTGCGCAGTGAAACTTGCAACAGAATTAGAAAACAGATTTGCAATAAAAATAAACCCTGAAACTGTTAGACAAGTTATCAGATCATACAACAGTAGAGTTGCCAGTACTGGATACAACAGTAGAGTTGCCAGAAGAAAAAAATTCATTAATGAAAGAGTAAGAAAGTTACACTTGGATTTTGCAAAATCCATGGTAGACAAGGATGTATCGTTTTATAAAAAAATGTGATATTTGTGGATGAATCAAAATTTAACATATTTGGGTCTGATGGTCGAATAACTGTGCGGTGAAAGCCCAACGAAGAGGTCAATCTGAAAAATGTATTGTCAACTGTCAAACATGGATATGGAAGCATAATGGCTTGGGGATGTTTTGCTACTTCTGGTATGTGAAATTTAGTTTCCATTGGAAATAATATGGACCAATATAAGTATATAAATATCCTGAAAGAAAGCTTGAAAAATGAAAATATCTGCCCAAAAACTTGGAATTCAAAATGCATTCAACTTGTATCAAGATAATGATCCCAAACATACAGCCCTAAATGTTCGCTTATGGCTGCTGTACAACTGTTCCAAAGTTATCAAGACTCCACCATATTCTCCAGATTTAAACTCAATTGAAAATGTGCGCCATGAACTGGAGAAAAGAACTAGAAAACATGGATATTTCTTCGAAAGAACAACTGAAAACAGTATTAACAGAGAAATGGAACAAAATTGAACATTCTTACACAAAAAACTAGTTGCATTCATGCCAAAACGTTTTAAAAGTGTGATTTCAGCTAAAGGATACCCAACAAATTATTAAAATGTTCGATTATTTGCATATTTTTGTTTACATTTGTTGAATCTTCAAAGTGTCCAATTACTTATGTGAGATTGTTTTTAGCCCTTTCTCAGTAGACTAATTTTTTGAAAAAAAAGTTTTGAATTTATTTTCATTACAATATATGTTTTATTATAGAGAAAATAAAGTTTGTATGAAAATTTTTTTAAGTAGATCCTTTAATATTTAGATGATGTTTTTTATAAGTAAGTTTCAAAAACGCAAGTGTCCGAAAACAAATGTGAGCCACTGTATTTTTCAAAAAAATAACTTGCGAAATGGACACCATAAAAAAAAAAAAAAACTGCATAGACTGCCTTCCTGAAATTTTAATTACTATTTTTAAAATCTTTACAGTACCACAAATTATATTAGACTATGAAATAAAAACAATGAAAAAATTTCCGAAAATAAATGAATTGTCTCATTAAAAACTAAACTTTGCTGTTTTTTCCAATTGCATAGGATTCTTTTTCCCCCAAGGATTTTCCCTGGTTATTTCGCATTTTTTCTGATTTCCTAAATAATTGGAATCTAAAATTATATTTGCAATAAGTATAAGACCTCAAGACCCAAATAAACGTACAAATGATCATATTTCCAAGTGACTGTATTACACGTGTGGAAATGAGTATACTACTATTTTACTGCGCAATCACGATATCAAACGAGAATTTACATATTACATAAATACTACACTATGAAAAATTAAAATAAACTTTACTTACCTCTTAAATTAAAAAAAGAAGAGTTGGACTTTATCAGCAAAAACTAGCGTTTATCGAAGGCAACAGGAAATAGGAAATGCAATGCTAACTCGCTGACGCTGAGATGAAACTTCAAAAGCTTATATCAAGTTGAAGTGCGCGAAGTGCTGATGCGAATGGATAGATATTTTCGAAGATTACAGTTAAAAAAAAAACTGCTTCAATGGAAAAAGGCATATTTCCATTCTGAGTTATTAAAATTATATCTTTAGAAAAACTTTCTTTAAAATACAAATGTGTATTGTATTACCATGTTTAATAAGATGATTGTTCCATCGCTCACATTGTTTATTTTATAGTTTATTGGATAACATGTTTGGTTTGCGTCTTTCCACGTTATTATTCACAACCACACATATCTTATATAATATTTCAGAGTCAAATTATAAATATATATTTGTTATTTTTAACAAAAATCTATTGAATACCAAATAAATGACTTATTAGGGATATCCCCAGGAGGGTCTTCCCAGGGATGTCCCCAGGAAGGTCTTCCTAGAAGGTGGCCTCCTAGGTACATCCCCAGGAATGTTGTCCCGGGGAGGTTGCTCCTCGGGAATCTCTCAGGACGTTACTCCTCAGGATATCCTTAAATTAGCTTCCTCAGGAGAGCCTGCATTTGTCATTTTAATTTTGGGAGCAATTTGGGATGAGTTGGAGCTCCTGGGGAGGAATCTGGGAGCTCTTGTGCTATATGGGTAATTACATTTCAAGATACGATAAAGTATCCCTTTTCATACATATACATTCCCTATTCTTATTTTTTGTAATACATATAGGACCCCTTCCTAAATTAACCGTTAGAAGCCATATGCCATGATTTTAGTTTCAATCGTGAACCAGATTTTTCATGACCATATTTGGTATTCGATGAAAGCCGCTATCTGTTCTTAGTTCTGCTCGCTAATGAAAAATTTATAAACCTTTCCTTATTTGGTTTTTAAACCGCGGTCACAAAATTCTGATATCCCTTCATGAGCCCCTGCTATTGTCTTGACTTAAAATACGTTTACATACAGCATGAATACAAAAGTGCGCGTTAATTATGCCAAAATAGCACAGTTCATATAAAACAAACTTTTCAGAGAAATACGCCAAATTTCTTGTATTGCAACCATTGTGGCGAATATATTGGCGATAATTAACTTCGCTCATATGCATATCTTATTCCCGAGACTCTCGCTAGCTTCGGCTCTTGTACAAGTCCCATCTGAGGGGGCCTTATCTCCAACGGAGTTTCAATAAATTTTCAATTTCTTTAAAATGAACCTGGTAATAGTTATTAACGGCCACTAGTTGTAAAGTCATGTTTATTCCTTTTACTGCAATCGCAATATCTGAAAATCATAAGAGTTATCATCACTCAACCAATCCCAAAGTTAAAATAATACTATATATATAATGGTTCCAGACCAGTCCGTTTTGGAGATAAGGAGGTCCCGATCTGAAAAATGTTGCAATATCTCGCAGCAACCCTGCTCGTCTTCCCGATCGGATAAATGCTGCGATATTTCGCCGCAAACGTGCTAATTTTGTTCCCAGCACCCGATGTCCGATACCCGATGATGCCACCCCGCTCTCATCTCTGAAACCGGCCACCACTTCAAGGATATGGAAATTTTGTTCTCTCGCCAAACATCGCTCTGCGCCTCAAATAATAATGAAAAAAGAACTCCGTTATCTGCCTTGCTGACCAGTTCCTGCTATCTGATTCAAGCACCGCATGATTTTTCACGATTTGCCTTATCAATGACCTACTGATTCTAGCACCGCCTGATTTTTCACTTTTCTTTTCAGTGAATGAGAAACCATTCATTTGTTTATTGCATCTTATATCACGGCAGAGTTCAAGATTTTTCGCGGTTTTTGTGTTTGTGAAAAGAAGAAGTATTGTGTGCACATAGTGATTCAGCGACTTGTATGTGTTATGTTACTGCAGTATTATTGTTTGTGAAAAATTTATCGAAGCGTTCCTACCACGTCTTAGTCAAACTGTACATCAGTTAATAAATCGATGATATTTCGTGGCAGTGAATAATAGCGTTTTGTTACCAAAATTCTGAGTTCACTAAAAAGTGGAAAACACAGGCAATCTCTAATGTACACTCGTCGCAGTGCACATGTGATTTTTTATATATAAAAGTTCCTACGCAAGTAATAAAAAATACATAAATATGGGAAAAATAAAAATGCCCCATATTAAAATTTATTAAGTAATATATATATATATATATATATATCCAAAGAAAAATATGACATGAAATTGTCTGATGATTTAATGCATACACCAGTTACAAAAAATGTGATATTTTAGTAAAAAAAAAAAAAAAAAAAAAATTTCCAGCATTTTTTTTAAGTAATTATTATTTGAATCCACAGATATGTAATGTGGAGATTTCGCAAGCAACACCTGCATTAGACTGTGTGTCCCCGTATTTTCCGCTTCGAGATTAAAAAGGAAACGAGCCTTAACGAAGCTGTGTGAAGTGAAAATGCGGAAGAAGTAAAGAGAACGAAATGAGTTCGACGACGGAAGGTTTTGTTAAAAAAGACCAGAACATATTTCGGTGAAATAAGATTGAATATTTACACGACGTAAGAAAATCTCAGAAATATATTCAACGACGTCCTGAATTATAGACTTTAAGCTAATTAAAGAACGAGAAGAGTGTTTATATCTGTATTTTTTGTTCGTGTGTTCGTCAATAAATGTCAGTGTTCGTCCCAAAAGTGAGTTGTGAGTTATGTATGGAGTCTCACCCCCATAAATTGGCGTCAGAAGTGACAGTTAACCCACCAATATGATTAATTAGAGTTATTCATCTACACATTCAAGCCGGATATTCTTCTAACGGTGAGTTCATTGCTATTATTTTATTATGAAGTTAGTTGAAATACCAGAACTGGAAGTTGCGTTTAAAAACGAACGAACGCATAAAATTAAATTGCTGCATAAATTCCTATTTGATGCTGACGGTGATCGCTCTAATAGAAAGAGAATACGTGATTTTACTGGTTTCGGTTTTCAAACCGACAGCACCGAATTCAAAAATAAAATAACTAAAGTTCAAACTGATTTTTCATTAAATGATCTGATTACAGTGTGCAATCTACTTTGTATTGATAATGAGGGATCTTTAAACGATCTCGGAACCCGATTAGTGACATACCTTTCAGACTTGACCTTACTACAAAATAATATTATACAAAATGAAAGTGACACCGACTCGGAACACGAACTGCCTTCAAATAATATGACTTCAAGTAATAACACTCAATTATCAAATTTTGACAAACAACAGCAATTTCCAGTTCAAAGTTTTATGCCATCGTCTATTACTTTTACTGATATTGAATGTGTAATACCTCCTTTCGATGGTAGTTCTTTTAGTGACATACATGTATGGTTTAATAATTTTGAGGATGTTACTAATATGTTTAATTTATCTGACTTTCATAAATTCATATTTTGTAAAAGATCATTACGAGGAAAAGCCCAGTTATTAGCACAAGCAGAATTTCATATCAATTCATATGACAAACTTAAACAACTCTTAATATCAGAATTTAGCACCACTTATAATTCTTCCGAGTTACATGATATATTAAATAAACGAAAATTGCAAGAAAATGAATCAATAGAAGAATATTTTCTTATCATGAAACAAATATGCTCGCGTGGTAAAATCGAGGATTCCGCATTAATGCAATACATCATAAACGGCATACCCGACCCCGTTTTCAGAAAATCAATGTTATATGGATGCAAATCCATTGTAGAATTCAAGCAAAAGCTCAAAATGTATGACAAAATTAGACATGACTTTGAGAACACTAAATTTCGTAAAGTCAAACCTGAAATGCCAATGAAAGAGAAATCCTTTCGACCAAAATCTGATCTTTTTTGCTTTAATTGTGGTTTGTCGAATCATAAAAGTAGCCAATGCAGACATAAAGATAAAGGCCCTCGTTGTTTTAATTGTTCGAATTTTGGCCATAAATCGGCTCAATGTGATCAACAAAGGAGGCCTAGAGTTAAGTCAGAACCCTCCAATGTTTCCACTGTCACGTCGAACACTTTCATGACCAAACAAGTCATTATTTCGTCTGTAAATGTTACATCATTGGTAGACACAGGTAGTGAAAGAAGTTTACTAAAGGAAAGTACTTATCGCAATCTCCCTACAATTTCGAACCTTGAACATTCAACTATCACATTAACTGGATTAGGAAATACTATAATCAAACCCCTAGGTTTTTTCTCTACGAACATTATGATAGATGATTTAAATTATACAACTAATGTTTATGTAGTCCCAGATTATTCAATATCTTTTGATCTTATTATTGGTACAGATATCATTCAACAAAGTATTTTAACAATTTCTGGAAATAATATTTCGATGGAAAAAATCGAGAAAAATGACGACACGTCCAATAATTTTTTGATTAATATTGCTCATGATTTAGACGATCTTAATCTTGATTTATCTCATATTACCGATGAAACAATACGTTCAAAAATTTCAGAACTTATTCAAAATTATTCTCCTAAAAAAATAAAGACAACTGATGTTAAATTATCAATTCATCTGGAAAACGAAGAACCTGTTACTTGTCCTCCCAGGCGCTTGGCGCAAATAGAGAAAAACTTCGTCGAAAAACAAATTTCTGAGTGGCTCGAAAAAGGAATTATTCGTAAAAGCACTAGTAATTTTTCATCACCTATTGTCCTAGTAAAAAAGAAAGATGGTTCATATAGATTGTGTGTTGACTATAGGAAGTTAAATTCTAAAACACATAAACAACGTTTTCCCCTCCCAGTAATTGATGACGTTATTGATCAGTTGCATTCTGCAAAAGTATTTACTACTCTTGACCTTAAAAATGCTTTTTTTCATGTCGAAGTAGAAGAATATAGTAGAAAATATACTTCTTTCGTAACACATTCTGGTCAATTTGAATTCTTATATATGAATTATGGCCTTAGCGATGCACCGTTAGTGTTTCAAAGATATATTTATAACGTTTTTCGAGACCTCATTAATGAAAAAGTACTTATTGTCTATATGGAGGACTTCATAATACCAGCTGAAAACGAAATCGAAGGACTCCAGAAATTACAACGCGTCCTTACAACTGCATCCGAATATGGTTTAGAACTGAATCTCAAAAAATGCCACTTTCTACAACGAGAAATTGATTTTTTGGGTTACCACATTAAAAATGGTCAACTGCACCCATCCCCCTTAAAACCTAAAGCTGTCCTTAATTTCCCAGAACCTAAAAGTATAAAATATGTACATTCATTTGTCGGATTAACTTCATATTTTCGTAAATTTATTCAAGATTACTCTTTAATAGCTAAGCCTTTAACAGATCTTCTTAGAAAGGACACTAAATTTCACTTTGGCGACCAGCAACGAAATGCATTTAATCAGCTGAAACACATCCTTTCTTCAGGTCCTGTTTTAAGCATTTATAACCCCAGTAACGAAACAGAAGTTCACTGTGATGCATCTATTGACGGTTACGGAGCAGTCCTCCTTCAAAAGTCTTCTATTGACAATCAATTTCACCCTGTCTATTTTATGAGCAAAAAAACCACAGATGCCGAACGTAAATATTCGAGTTATGAATTAGAAGTTTTAGCTGTCATAGAAGCCCTTAAAAAATTTCGCGTTTACATTCTAGGTATTCCTTTCAAGATAGTCACAGATTGCAACGCATTCGCCCTTACTATGAATTAAAAAGATCTTTGCACCAAGATTGCTCGATGGTCTTAAATGTTAGGTGATTATAACTATACAATCGAACACAGACAAGGTACACGCATGCGCCATGTCGACGCTTTAAGTAGAAATCCAATATGTATGGTCATTCAAGATAGTTTTACTACCAAAATCATACAATCACAGAACACTGACGAACATATACAGGCCATCAAAGAAATTTTGAAAACAAAGCCATATGACAACTATTTCCTTAAAAATAACGTTCTCTATAAAAATCATAAAGGTATCGATCTGATAGTTGTGCCGGATGAAATGCAGCTAAATGTCATTAAACACGTTCATGACAAAGGACATTTTGGCCGTAAACGTTGTGAAGAACTCCTTAACGAAGAATTTCTCATCCCTAATATGTCAAATAAAATTGATAAAATTATAGCGAATTGTGTAACATGCCTTTTGTATAATCGCAAACGTGGCAAACAAGAAGGTGAATTACATCCCTTACCTAAAGAAGAGACTCCTCTCCAAACCTACCACATTGATAATTTAGGCCCTCTTGAAACAACTAACAAAAATTATAAACATATTTTGTCTTTAATAGACGCATTTACTAAATTCGTCTGGTTGTATCCATGTAAAAGTACTTCTGCTACCGAAGTTATATCAAAACTACGACAACAAAGTCATACTTTTGGCAATCCTTCCATTATCATTAGCGATAAAGGTCCTGCATTTACAAGCAAAGAATTTGCTGATTATTGTCAAGATGAAAATATAAAGCACGAGACAGTTACAACTGGCCTTCCCCGTGCCAATGGTCAAGTAGAGCGACTTAATTCCACCATAATTTCTGTAATCTCTAAAATGTCCAAAGACGAACCGACCAAATGGTTTAAACATGTTCCTAAAGTTCAACAAGTCATTAATTCAACTTATCAAAGAAGCATTAAGAGAACACCGTTTGAAATATTATTTGGTACAAAAATGAAACAGAAAGAAGATGTACAAATTATTGACCTCTTAAACAGTGCAGTCGAAGAACAATTTATGAAAGACAGAGAAGAGCTCCGTAAAGAAGCCAAGAAGAATATTCTGGAAATTCAACAAGAAAACCGCAAGCACTATAATTTACGACGTAAGAAACGCCGTAAGTACAAGCTTGGTGACCTTGTAGCAATTAAGAGGACCCAGCAAGGACCAGGTTTAAAGTTGAAATCTAAATTCTTAGGTCCGTATAAATTAATCAAAGTGAAGTCTAACGACACCTACGACGTAACGAAAATCTCATCAACTGAAGGACCGATAAATACTAGCTCCTGTGCTGAATACATGAAACCTTGGCCTGACGAAAACTGAAACTTAAAAAATAAAAAAAAATAAAAAAAAATAAAAAAATTTTTTTAAATCTTTTCTTTCTGTGTCCTATAAACATTTTACAAGTCACTGCTTTTAATGAAATCCCTATATGATGTTACGCTACTTCAACTATGATGTGCAGATTATTTTTTTTTTCTTTTCCCCTAAGAACAGTTACTGGTTTTTGTTTTTTGTTTTTCAGATTCTATTTTACCACATGTCGCTGCGGCAGCTCCAGATGTCAGGACGGCCGCTTGTGGAGATTTCGCAAGCAACACCTGCATTAGACTGTGTGTCCCCGTATTTTCCGCTTCGAGATTAAAAAGGAAACGAGCCTTAACGAAGCTGTGTGAAGTGAAAATGCGGAAGAAGTAAAGAGAACGAAATGAGTTCGACGACGGAAGGTTTTGTTAAAAAAGACCAGAACATATTTCGGTGAAATAAGATTGAATATTTACACGACGTAAGAAAATCTCAGAAATATATTCAACGACGTCCTGAATTATAGACTTTAAGCTAATTAAAGAACGAGAAGAGTGTTTATATCTGTATTTTTTGTTCGTGTGTTCGTCAATAAATGTCAGTGTTCGTCCCAAAAGTGAGTTGTGAGTTATGTATGGAGTCTCACCCCCATAGTAATGTATTGGTTTTCTTTAAATCGTTAGAACTTTTAAACACTTTCTAAATTGACTCAACATAATACGGAATTATACGCATTGAATACTCTATAAACATAGCTGTGAATTAAAAAAAAATCATCGAAAAGGAAAACAAATTAAAAATACATCATTTTTTTCAGTAGCACTGACATTACAAAGTGCCTTTGTTCATGTAATGTTTTTGTTTGGATCCATAGCCATAGTTTAGCAGTTGCTTATAATCTGACCTTTCTCTCTACATTCCTCAAAAATTTGTAAAATTATATAATAGATTGCATAGATTTATAAGTGACTATGAATCCAATGCAAGGTAAGTCTTTTTGTGTTGCAAAATAAATGAAAGTATCTAAAAATTTTATCTATAAAATTCATTTTTTTTGCATTTTTGTATGATAAAAAGAGTATAATGTAGCTATTTGGTAATGAAAATTTTCCAGGATTTTTTTTAGAGATAGTAAGAGAGTGATAAATTTAAAAATATAGTTACAAAATTTTGTCTAAAAATTTTTAAGGGTTAAATACTTAAACATCACTCTCATTTAGATAGATTTTTAGTATCTTATTATTATTTTGTGATTTTTGTTGCATAATTTTATGTATTTTCGTAGTATACATTTATTAAGGCATATATTTGGTAATGTAAGAATAAGAATTAGTAGGATTTTGGCAACATAAACTGCATAAACAACAGAGCAAACAAGAATTTTAGCCTAGTCCACCCAACATTGTTTCAAAATTTCTTCATGCTATTGTGCGCGATACCTTATATTACTTATTTGATATTATACCTTTTTTTTTTGCTTTTACCTCCGTACATTTAGATAAACCGAGTTACGTGCTATTGAAAGCCGTTCGCAGATTCTGTTAGGATTTTAAGATATTTAAAGGAGGGATACAAAAGTTTTCAAAATAATTCGCATAATATAATTCAAAATATGGATGAAAAAAGAAATATGAGGAGACATGAAAGGTAAATGTTTACAACATACCATCTGAACTGACTTCTTCACCTGAGGACAACAAACTTAATTTCGAACCACCTGACTCCTTCTGTAAAATTACATGGTCACAAATATTTGAGGAAACTCTTACACGGTATTCTGATTCTATACCGATTGATATTAAAGTCGTATATAATCCGATTACATCAGGAGACCATCCTAAAATGTGCGAAAGTCTTATAGCATTGCACAAACAAATTCAATTCCAATTTCAAATTCTGGTTGATCAATACAAACTAGTGCAGGCAGAACACGCTAAAACATTAGAAACGAAAGAAAATTTAATTACAGTCAATAACAAAATCTTAGATAGGCTACGTGTTATGACGGCTAAAAATAAACAGAGGGTTAGCGATAAAGAAGTGCAGGTGCAGGGCACATCGGAGCTAAGCAAAACAATGATTACAGGTATGCAAGACATTTCTACACAGACACAGACTAAAGAAGCCGTGTTAGATCAAAGTGCTACCTTATCTAATTCTCCAGAAATAAAAGATATTTCTAAATTAACACGGAGAACTTCTCGGAAAGATAAAGAGAAGTGTGATTCTAGTGATTTTGAGGTGACAAAAATTATTATTTACCCCGTGTCAGAAGAAATTGTTATTGCAGACATCATAAACGCTATTAATGTCACCATTCAATGCCCCATTAATTCTATAACTTTTATAAGGAAATATACATTGAGAGAAACACATGCGCATAATTATGTATTTGAGATCCCTCGTAATATTGCAATTTCTTTAATTATGTCTAAATACATATGCATTAGAACTAGGTCCTTTCCGGTTAAGCAGTTTGTTCGTGTCATTCGTTGTTTTCGCTGTCACGAGTAAAACCATTTTGCGGATTCATGTAATAAAACAAAAATTTGTACCTGATGCGGAGACCCCCATGATTCACTTAACTGTGTTAGGACTCCACAATGTATAAATTGTGTAAAGAATAACAAACTGAACAGAAATTTTAGTCCAGACCACCCAGCATCCTCAAAGGAATGTCCTTCACTAAAAAATTATATCAAACAGCAACGTAATCTCCTTGTAACGTCAATTTAAATTAATTTAAATATGGATAATCGAAAGTTATTTTTTATCTATTACACTTGCGCAATAATGAAGGACCAGTCGACTTAACATTCATTTCACCATTGACCCAGTAAACATTTTTCACCACTACAAACACACTTTTGCCATTTTTTTTAAAGAACTCTTTATCAACATTAATATTTAATTCATTAGTAATACTTGTAGAGAGTTATAAACCTCATTCATGCGGCTATTTCAATGACGCCAGAAATGGTTGTGTGAATGTATAGATCATATGGCTTGTTGTCGTATGGTGTTATTTGCCACACGTGTGCCATGTTCTGATGATGTGTGTTTATCTCTCTTTCCTGTTGAAAGTTCATTCTAGCGTTTATATAAATATAGATGGTACACATACACGTTGTTTTTTTATGTACATTAAGGATCATTATTACGTCGTTTACATTTCATTTTATTAACATTTCATTCTCAAAGGTTATTTTATTGGTAAAGTAGTTTTACAGTAACTACATGTAAGTAGAATGTATAATAATCTTTCGGATATTTCATACTGCTTTACCATTTCCTAAAACCATTTTGGTTACATGCAACTGTGCTAGTTTGTTTCACATTACCAGTCAGAGTTTTTAACGTTGCCATTTTACATGTGCACGGTTGCATATGTCATTAGGAAAAATAACATTACATTACTCTAATCATTCATTTACATCAGCCCTTAGCAACAGGAGTTCTTTGCCCCTGTTCGACAAAACGATTCCCAAAATATTCCAATATACCCGGAAATAATAAATCGACTTTTAATGATAAATAGTTAAGTTTAAATAAAACAGCAGACAATAATAAATCAGAAACGCTTAAGCGAGCAAACGTACAGGTCTCTTGTTACTCCAGGCGATAGGGGGTTTTACCTGGCAAAATTAATGGTAGTCCTGGAAATCGACTTACTTCATGTTTTTTGGGTCGCTGAATCCGTATTTTTAACTCCCCACCAAAATTCACCCACTGCAAACTCCCAAAATAGTTGTTTTTTAATTCAAAGTTGTTTTAAGGGAAAAGTGTCTAGAAAATCAGAAAGTAGACAAAATTTCAACAAATAGGATATGGCATTATGATGTAGTATGAACGAGGAGGTAGGAAGCTGCCTCAGAACATGTACCACGGCGCTGTTCTCAAAAACCAAATTTTTTCAAAAAATCTATTTTTGGGGGTAGGAGCATCAAAATTTGGGGAGGGGGGGATTTTGGTGATAAGTTATAAATTTGGAACCCAAAAAACATAAAGTGAGTCGATTCCCAGAACTACCATTAATTTTGCCAGGTAAAATCCCCTATTGCCTGGATTATTAAGCGGAATTGTATAATTTGGTGCACGCAGCGCCGCAGTACATGTTCGGAGGCAGCGCCCTCCCTCCCTGTTCATCCTACATTATAATGTCATATATCCTATTTGTTGCAAATTTTGTCTTCTTTCTGAATTTCTAGATACATTTTCCCTAAAACAACAAAAAATTTAATTTAAAAACAACTACTTTTTTTGTTTGGGGGGGGGGGGGGGTGCATGGAGGAATTTTGGTGGGAAGTTAAAAATTCGGATTCAACGACCCAAAAAACTTAATGTGAACTTTGTAGGGAAAGTTCGGAGGTGGGACGGGAGAGCGAACGTAAAGGAAGTGAGTGGCTAAGTGGAATTGCGCGATTTAGTCCACGCAGCACTGCGGCGCATGTTCTGAGGCAGACTCCCCCCCCTCCCTCCCCATTCATTCTACGTCATAATGTGATATATCTTATTTGTTCTCCGAAAGGAATATTACACAGGAAAAAATAATTAAAAAAATCAGAGATGTATTTTTTATATAATACGTCAAACTTTTCTTCTGCTGCGTATCTGCAGTACAAGTCAAAACTCCTGCCGTGTGGCTGCTTTACGCTAAAATAATGCAAATTAGTAAATACTTTAACAAGTATGTCTCCAAATACCTTATTTTGTATAATTGTTTATTTTATAAAACTTAATATTTAACACTTTAATTGTCATAATAGAATACGTTCTAGAAATTACATAGTTCAGAGAATATGACTTTACTCCAGAAAGTCTCAATGGTTAATTCCGCTTTATTATAATACGGAATGTCTGTTTTTTAACTAAAGGAAATATTGCTACTTTAGTTTCCTGGTGTGAATTAGATATATGCGAATAAAAAAATCTATTAAATTTAAGTTCAGTGTTGTTTGCATATATGCAAAGCTGCGAACTAAAGGGTTAACCCTTTCCGGCATAGTGATCCCACTAATTTTGATTTCAAATTTACAATGGCACCAATAATAGTTTAATAAAATTTTGCTATTGTAATGAAAGTTTAATACAACATATTTTTAATTTCTAAGAAGTTTGAAAGTAAATTCTGTTGTCAGTCAATCATTTCATAATTTGACGAACAAAATTTTTCTGTGCCGGAGCGGGTTAACCCTTTAGTGCCCAGCTTTGAATATATGCAAAGAACACTGTTTTGAATTTAATAGATTTTTTATATTTTCATATACCTAATTCACACCAGAAAATTAAAATAACAATATGTGTTTTAATTTAAAAAACACGCACAGGCAATCCGTATTCAAATAAAGGGAAATTAACCATTGACACCTTCTGGTGTAAAGTCAGATTCTCTGAACTACGTAATTTCTAGAACTTATACTATTATGGGAATTAAAGGGTTAAAAGTTAAGTTAAATAAAATAAATAATTATATAAAATGAGGTATTTGGAGACATACTTGTTAAAGTATTTACTAATTTGTATTATTTTAGCGTAAAACAGCCACACGTCAGTAGTTTTTACTTATACTGCGGATGTGCAACAGAAGAAAAGATGGATGTATTATTTGAAAAATATACCTCTGATTTTTTTTATTCTTTTTCCTGTGTTACAAACCTTTCAGAGTATCATATATAATTTTTTCGAAACAAAATAAAAAATCGCGCATTTAAGGGTTAGGGGTTAAGAGCTTACGCTATAAATGCGAAGAATCTCCTAAGCTAAAGTTAAACTAATGAGAGCGTGTTTCTCGAATTTCTCGTTTCCCATTTCAATGGTTATATATATTTTTTTCATAGTATATCTGAAGTCGACGTATTAACGGGTGCTTTTGTGTTTTTTCGATTTTGGTTTCAATAGTTTCGTCTGGAGATACTTTCTATTTCAGAACCTGTTTAAATTGAAAGTCTGCTGAGAAAATAATGTGGAATCAGGCTTGAAAAGTAAGAAATTATCCAGTAAAATCTTGTTCTCACACATTGATTGTTCAATGGAGGAAAAATATTTAAAAGAATTGAAATGCGCAGGAGAAATTTGAAAAAAAAAAAAAGCTCTTATTGGTTTAAAATTAGCTTGCAAGTGTTTTCCTGTTACATAAGTATGTACTTAATATGAATGAAAACAAAACTTGTAACGCATTTCCAACTGGAAATTTCTCTCTTAAGCTAATGGTATGGGAATTAGCTATCGCGCTGCAATAAGATGGGGTACTTAGTAGTCTCTGAACTACCGAATGGATTATAAGTATACCATATTAATATAATAAAGTTATTGTATTATTATATATGTTTGTTTGTGATATAGTTTGTAGGGGGTAAACTGTGGAAATGCCGAATCGATTTTAACCCTTTCCTACACCCGGGGTCGGGATACCTAATTTTAATTCCAAACTTACGAACGTCACCAAGATTATTTTAGTAAAATTTTACTTTTACACTAAATAGGTAAAATAACACGCTTTTAATTTATAAAAAAAGCTGTTTTAAAATTCCGGTGTCAGTCATTCATTTCTTCATTTTACAACAAAAATTGCCCGTGCCGGAAAGGGTTAAATTAATGGTAGCGAAATGATGGTGACAGTTTCTGCCCACATATTGACTATATTTTAAGTCGGTAATGCTATACACAGTTATGTGTAGGATCAAAAGCATTCTAAAGTTTAGATTTTTGTGATACTGAAGCAGCTGGAGACTTGAAATTAGGCACGAGTGTTAATTGTAAGATGTGAATGCTTGATAAGTACGTTTTTTACGAAATTCTAATAATTTGAAATAATTGGGATTATATCAAAATTATTCTAAAATACAATTTATATGGAACTGATAGTAATAGATACATCAAATTGACATCGCTATTACTTTTATGATGTAAAAAGTTTCATAGAAAATTTTTTTTTAATATCCAATTTTAAAAGACTCTAAGCGTATAAGCGTATTACTGACTAAGGGATGTCGTTAGTAATCAGGTCGCCATACATATCAAATTGCAGTGCACGAAGTTCCTATGGCGAAAACCCCGCAGTTGCGTCAAATGACTGTCACATTCGTTATCTGGCCAGTTTAATCAACCATACATACCAAAATCATGAACGCTAAGATTGGTTATAAAATTGTCACGCTGCTTCCCGATTATTCAATTTTACGGTTTACCCGTGTGTGCTTTGTGAAAAAGATTACATATTATGTGGGTCGCGGGAAAACGTACAGTTTAAGGCGAAACTCATATCATTCAATTTTCTAAACATCAGTTCTAAGGATTAAATTCTTTGATTTAGAACGAATAATGAAAGCATACATAATTTATGTAATTTTTAAACAAATTCCTTATACATTATTTTAACTGCTTCTTTACAGTTCATTAAATAATTAAATTTATATATGATGCTATAAACTGTTTTATTGGAAAATATTTTTTATCGTTCAGAATAGTTGAAAAGTTAAAAAAAACCCTGTTTTAAAGTTTTAATTAACTTCATGGTGAATAATTTATACTAAATCCCCTTTCTCCAGATTTTCACACTTGTTGCGCATATCCAGCATCAACAGCATAAAACATTCTCTAAAATATTTGATTATTCCCGGAAATAATGTAATTAGTTTTACATATATATTATTAAGTTATTTTGAAAGCAACATGTTAAATTTTTTCTTGTAAGAATGCTTAAGTGCGCGTTTTCTGTGTTCTCCCATGAGTTCTGCGATAGATGAAAGAAAGACTGGTATGATTGTGGAAAGCGGTTACTAGTTTGACCTCCATTTTCATTCAGAAGATCAGCGTTCATATCAGGAAATACCAAAATTAATTTCTTATTTATGTAATGACCAGCATTTCGCTATTCCGTTAACCGATTGGCGACGAACCTCTTTTACACTTCTTTTAATTGTTCGGAACCGTTTTTTTTCATATTGTAATTTTGAATTATTTAATCCCCCATAATTTCAGACTAGATAATCTGAAAATTTCCGCACTAAAATACTGGTATTGAAATTTTAAAGTTTTGTTCACCTTACACGGCAAGTTTTCTTAGTAACCGGCTTTAATGACTTAAGTGAAAATTCTTCGTTAGGAATTTCCTGTGTGAATTCGAAATTTCCAAATTAAATCGGAGGCCAAACTGGCAACCCTGCAGTGAACATACATTTTTTTCCTTTCGCAAAAGTTTTTGCAAGATTAACTTTTCAGTATGTGTAATAGGCAGGGAGTCTCTTCTTATTGCTTAAAAGGGTAAAGCAATTCTGTAGGTAAAATGTTGAAATACAGTGGTACGCCGATTTCCGTCTCCTCGACTTACATCACTCCACATCAACGTGATCTGGTCAGGAAAAAATTCCCAATTAAGACCCATTTTTAAAACTTGATTCTACTATGGGAAATTTTCCCGCGACTTTTACTTGATAGTGACAAAGAAATAAAAAGAATAAATGGCAAACCTAAAAGTACCAAATGTGTCTAGTAGTTGTTGAACTTATAAATTCCCCTGATCCGAAATTAACCATCGACGAATTTATTGAATTAAGGAACAAAGTATTGTCGAAGAAATAGATGAAGATTTTGAGCCTACGGAAAAGATTATGACGGGTGCAAAATTAACCGAAAGACTAAACCTTATTGAAACTGGCGGTTCTTGAAGATCGTGATTTGGACGTACAAAGAGTATCAACGACTGGAAAACGTTTAAAAAACTTACTCTGCTCCCAAAAATAAAAAAGGAAAATATGTCGGTCCAAAATTCAATGCAAGATTTTTTCACATGCTCAAAGACATGGAAGCGAAAGCTAGAGGAACAATAAATTGTATGTTAGCAACTTATTGATTTATTCCAAACTCTTGTATTGCAAACGCATTTTTCGCTATGTTAAAGGTATGTATCATAATTCCTAAATACAATAGAATAACTGCATTAAATTTTGGGTAAATTTTATTACTTATCCTTTTTTGCTTATATAAATGTACCTCGACTTACTATCCTTTTCGACTTACGTAGCTAGTCTTGGAACGAATTGCTGACGTAAGTCTAGGTATTACCACCACCACCCTGAATACTAAGCCTAAACACTGACACAAAAATGGCGGCAGAGAAGGCGGATTTGTTTTAACACATGCACGGTCCCTTAAATTTAGACACTAGTATTTTATAGAGCATTACTTTCACTAAAATGGAAAATATTAAAAAAAATTATTGGTTTGAAAATTTAAGAGAAACATATACACGCTCACACAGGTGGAAAAACATTCGCCTACGGCGGTCGCCAATTTTGTTTCAGCGCTCAGGCCTAGTATTCAGCGGTCGGTGGTATTACTGTATTGATTGTCTCGAGAATTTGTAGGCAAACCGATATCAAAATAAACGTCTTCCTAAACGTACCTTATAAAAATATAAGTTATTCCATTATTCTGGCTCAAATGAAGCAGTTTGGAATTAGAATTCAGTGATATAAAGTATATACCACCACCTATTACCCTCTAATGCCCACGGTAGCATGTATGCTACCGCTAGTGTTTACAAATAAAGGAGTTTTTAATTCAAATATTCCAAATTCAATAAAAGTAGCAATGATTGTTTTATTTAACACTAGAACGCCCGGAATGAGTCGATTCGACTTCTTTAATATGATTAAATGTCAATTGGAAACAGAAATTCTTTCACAAAATAAGTTATATTTTGAAAACGCAGATTTACGTTAAATATATCAGTCAAGTAATTTTAAATAAACATTCTGGTGTAAAATATTTTATGAAACTTGAATAAAATTTCCGGGCGTTCGAGTGTTAATAACACACATTGAGTCACTAAATAAAGCGAAATTTATTATAGAAATTTCCTGGTATGAATTCCGTTTTCATACGAATTGAATATTTCCAACTGAGCGAAAAATTGCCCAGTCAGGGAATCGAACCCAGACCCTTGGCATACAGGAACAACTGTTCTACTCTACTGTTCTCTGCTGTTTAACCCTTAAACGCCTGATTTTTCAAAAATCATTGTAATAATGTTTTTCGGCTTTCATTTTTAAATAAATCATGTGAAAAATACTTTAAAAAATCATATCTTGCGTTTACGGCTAAAAAACAGTTTGTTACTAATCGGCAATACTGGTGTTGAATTGAAAAAATAATTTCCCTTGATAAAATTCTATAATATTAGATACACAAGAATTTTAGGAACTATAATAAGAAATAAATTTTACTTGCTCGCTGCAGGTCAAAATAGGGTATTTCGCAAGCTCCCAAAGAAAAGAACAAGTAGCAACAATTTAAAAAATAAATCTATCTTTATTCTTAAACAGCACAAGTGTTGCCATCTACATGTTGAAAATTGATTTAATAATGTTTTCAGAATGTATTTTATTGGCAACATTAGGCATTATAGCTTCAATATTATTCTAATAGTATTTTACAGCCCAAATTGGGTGTGTTGCCGAAAAGCAAAACCAGGCATTTAAGGGTTAGTCTAACTGTGCCGACAACCGGTGAGCATATTTCGCTCAGATATAATAATATAATGATAACTTTACCAATCAATCAGTTTGATAGTGTTTAAACAATAGTTTTCTACGTATCCATCATTTAAATGGAGTTCCTTCACCTGCGTTTTATTCTTTTGAGCTGTCTACATGACAGACCAGATGGTATTATAAGGTTATATAAGCGTTATACCAATAAGGTTATATAAGCGAAATATGCTCACCATTTGCCTGCTCAGTTAGCTTAAACGGTAGAGTATTTGCCCTGTATGCCATGACCTGGGTTCGATTCCCGGACTGGACATTTTTTCGCTGAGTTGGAAACATTCAGTTTGTATGATAACTTTACCTATCAGTTTGATTATGTTTAAATAATAGTGAATTGAGTTTCTATAAATTACGGAATTTCTAGAACGTATTCTACCATGGGAATTAAAGGTTTAATTTTGTCCAATAGCTAATTCTTAAAGATTTAAACGCTAGTTCGGCAAAGCTAACACAAGTTATATACACTTATGTTAAATAAAACGATTTATAGTATATGTGAGGTCGATGTCTTTACGGAGGCTTTTTTAATTTTTCGAATTCGGTCACAGATTCTTTTTTCTAATATTACATTCTTTTTAGAAATTCTTCCAAAATTGAATGTGTCTGAGAAATATATTTTGTTGACTAACTCTAAATGCAACAAAATTCTCGGAAAGACATTGTTTTGGGACATCGATTATCTAATTAAAAGAAAATATATTTAAAAATATTGAAATGCGGAGAAGAAGTTAAAAAAACCCTATTGGTTTAGTATTAGGTTACAAGTGTTTTCATGTTATATAAGTATGTTCTTTTATGAATGAAATCATTGCTTAAAAAACATCTTGAACTGGAAATTTTTCTCTAAAACTAACGGTTTAGGAATTAGCTCTCGAGCTGCCATAACACAAAGCGATATAAGTAAGCGTACAAACTTAATACTGGAATCGGCGTAAATTAACACAGTTGCTCCATCTTGTGGACGGGGTGATAATCCACATACGCGGGGTTTTAGTGTGACGTCATATACGACAGGATATCTACCATCTGCGCATATTTTTTAAATCTTTAGTCCCTCATGGAACTGAATTTTGTTTACCACATTTATTGCAAAATAATGGCGTAGTGTGAGGGGTGTCCAGATGCTTTTGACACCACGAAGTTTTCTTCGCGTTGTCATAGATATTTCATCTATTAATAAGGTGAAAAAATCTTTACAATTTTAGTGGTGTGAAGTAAGAAAACAGTTAGGCATCTTACTGTAGTTTAACCCCGTCCGCTACGTGGCGGGCGACCTTGATTGATGTGACCTCGCCTTTAATCTTGCGGTTTCCTCTCCCATTTAAGATACCACGCTTACTTATATCGCTTTGGCCATAATATGGAACACCTACTAATATCTAAAACTACGGAACGGATTTCATAAATAATTTGTAAATTATTACAAAGTAGAACCGTTGTCTGTGAGTTTGCTTGTTTGAAAAAAGTAAACTGTAGAAATACCGAACCGATTTCAAATTAATGGTGGGAAAATTCTGTTCACATACTATGATCTAACTATGGTCTAATACTATGGTCTTTTAAGTCGGTATGGCTAGACTCAAACATGTGCAGGAGCAAAGACATTTTTAAGTTTCGATTTTTGTGATACTGCAGCTGCTACAAATTTGAAGTTTGCCGCGACGGTGCCTTTGAAGATGTAAATGGCTATTAAATATGTTTTCTACAAAATTAAAAATTGTATAAAGTGAAATGAGCGAATAATCTCTAAGAATGTTCTAAAATACGATTTATATGAATCTATAGGGATAGAAACTGGCTATTACTTTCGAAATGGCTATTATATTTACGACATTTATGCTCCTACTGAAATGTTTGATTAGAAAGTCTAATTTTTATAGATTGCAGAAGTAAAAAAAGTTAGAAAATATGGAATTTTGTGATACTCACGCGGCTAGAATCTTTGAAATTTGGCATGGTGGATTCTATTTAATATGTAAATATTCGTTCAGAATGTTGTTTTTTTACTAAACAAAAGTTAAGAGAAGGAAATAAGCAAAAAAGTTCTAAATTACGACTTCCATTAAATTGTTACGGATAGAAACTTCAAATCTGACGAAGCAATTACTTTTACGATGTTTACGCTCCCACTGAACCCATTGAAAAAAATTCCAATTTTAAAAGGTTGAAAAAAAAGTTCTAAAATATGGAATTTTGCGATATAAGGAGCGCCTAGAATCTTTGAAATTTGGCATGGTGCTTCAATTTATTATGTAAATGCTCCCGAAGAATGGTTTCTTAAAAAACGAAATTTAAAAAAGCTAATTAACTGCAAAACGCTCTAAATTACGACTTATATTGAACTGTTATGGATAAAAAAAAAGAAATATGACATGGTTATTACTTTTAAGGCATAAAGGCTCGCACAGAACATTTCATTTAAACAATTCAAAATTTAAAACACTCAGAATCAAATTAACTTCATGAAATTGCGATTTTTGCGATACCGTTGACACAAGAAGCATGAAATTTGACATGGTGATTTCTTTTAAAATTGTAAATGGTTCCTAAGAACGGCTTTTCGAAATTTAAATGAATTTAATGAACGAATAACGTTCTAAAAAGTTATAAATTATTATTTATTTTGAATTGCTAGCATTAAAAACTAGAAATTTGCCATTATTTTTACTCAGGGTTGCCTGTTTGACCTCCAATTCTAAACTAAAATTTCAGTTTCAACCCTGCACTGTCAACCCTGATCTTACAACGAGAACGGTCTCACAGAGCAGTTTATTAATAAATCTAAATTTAAAAGGCTAAACTAAGAACTTTCTTAAATTGCGATTAACATGCACAACCTGCATAGTAAAACTTCGTAAGTAATTGCAATCTTAATAATCTCCTGAAACAAAAATTTGTACAGGTTTTCTTAAAACTTATTGAATGCCAAAACCTAAATTAATAAGATAAATCAAAATTTTATGAAGTGGCAGTTATTTTAAGTTTGATGTCAATTTTTGAACCCTTTTTTTTCAATTTCAAATTTGATTTAAAAATAGATATAATTAAGAATTTTAATATTTTGATGATTTCACCTCTAATTAAAAGCGTAAACTTTAAAACTTCTATGTATGAATTTTTATTTTGTTCGGGAAAAACTTTATTTGAGTCTATGTTTATTAATTATCCACTAGACAAATAGTGAAAAAAATTATGTATGCTTCTGTTGGGTATAATGTCATAATGTAGGTCTGGACTTACATAAAAACAATTGCTCAAAAGATGATAATTTTAAATTATATATTTTCTTTAAAGTGTTTACACTGCCTAAAAGCAACTATTCAACGTTATAATAATTTTTATCATGGTTTAATAGTTTTCAGAATTAATGACTACCTTATAAAGATAGAGAAAAAACTCCAATTGAGCACACTGAAAGCAGTATCAACAGAAGATGCTATTGGGTGTAGTAGTAAAAAGTTAAAGCGTTTTCAAGAGATATGAATATGCAATAAAGAGATGAGAATAATACCTTTATTCATAAAAATAATCTTCATCACTATCTAACACCTTCCACCATTGGTCGGGCAGATGACGGATACCAGCAGTGTAGAATGATCCGTCTTTTGACGCGATAAAGTCGTCAACCCAGTTTCGCACTTCGTCCACTGTCCGGAAATGTACAGAACCTAAGGCATTCTGCATCGACCGAAACAAATGGTAGTCCGAAGGGGCTATGTCGGAACTATACACCGGGTGTTCCAAAACTTCCCAGCCAAGAGTTACTAACGTATCCTTGACTGGTTTTGCAACATGAGGCCTGACGATGTCAGAGAGCAATTTTACGGGGCGAAAATCTTTTACAATAAATGGACGTTTTTGACCCATTCCATGGTTCAATTGAAGCAAATGTTGCTTGCAGCTTTCAGCTGTTATACTTACACCAGGCACCAACAGTTTGTAATAGAGCACACCCTTCATATCAGACAAGATGTAGAGAAGATCTTTTTTGCATTGAATGGCTCGTTTCGGCGTTGAACTTGCTGCTTCACCAGGAGTCAAACAATATTTTTTGCGTTTCAGATTGTCCATTTTTCATCTCCCGTCGCTATTTTCCACAAGAAAGATATTTTCTGTTGCCTATTTAGCAGATTCGCGCACTTCAAGACATGCTCATCCTTGTCCCACTATCTCAATGCAGGTGGCACCCATCTTCCTGCATTCTGAATCATTCCCATTGCTTGTAAACGATTCCAAATCGTTTTTTGTGATACTCCTAATTGTTTGGCAAGTTCGTTTTGCGTCTGAGATGCATCTTCACCAAGTAGTGATTGCAAATCCTCATGACTAGCTTTCAGTGGAGCGCCGCCGCTACGTTCTCGATCGCTGACATCAAAATCACCGTCTTTAAAACGTCCAAACGAAAATTCGCATGTGCTTTTCGATACGATTTCCTCGCCAAGAACAGAACAGATTGATTGATATGCTTTTGCAGCACTTTTTCCTTTGTGAAATTCATAACGAATGCAGTGACGAATAAAAGACTTATCCTATGACATCTTTCACCTTCAAAATTTCAACTTTACTTTTACTTTTCTCCCAGCATCTGCGTCGACTTAAAAACGCTGAAATGGTTCTTATCACATGACACAAACGCGGTCTACTGATCGGTTTTCTTTTTCGCAGTAAACACCAAACAAAATGAGCTTTAAAACTTCTTACTACTCCCAATATAATCTCCTCGTGATAACAAATGAAATCAAAAACAGACTTCACGATTTTAAATGCTTTTTATCGCACGTAAGTAACACACAAAAATTCACAAAAACCCAAAAGAAAACGCCAAATTTCAAAAAAGATAATGTAATTTTTGAGTTACACTATGTGTTTAACCCCTTGAGGAGCGGTGCGATATATTTTATCCCACCTACGGTTAATAAAGATTAGCACCAAAAACAAATATTAAATTTCATTTTTCTAACTTTAGTGGAAAAAACCCCAGCCGTAAAATTGCTTTTCGTTATTTTGGAATGTAAATGTTTGAAGATTCCGGTGTAAATTCGACAGAAAAACAATTACTAGCCCCTCAAAGGGTTAATGGTTACCTTTATGCTGAATAACGCACAATAAATACATTTTCTCCCGACTTTCAACTTATTTATGCATATCCAGACATTTAATGCAAAATGTAATTTCCAAAATATTCAGTTATCCCCGAAAATAATGTATGGACATTTAGTTATATACTATTAAATTTTTAATAAAGCTGACTCCTAAGGAATCGAAATTCGGCTCATTCAAGAAAGCGAATTCTGAGATCTCTCTTGAGTTTGCGAGATGGGCGAAGTGAAATTAAAGTATGTCTGGGGAGTTACGTTTCATTTCGCGCAAGAATTTTTACTGAGTAATCTTTTACCCCCTTGAGGGGCGGTGGGATAAAATATACCCCACCTAATTTAAACAAGATTCTCAACAGAAAATTGTAACCAAATTTTATATTTTTAACTTGGGGGCGAAAATCGCTGAAAAATTGCTTTTCCTTATTTAAAAATAAGATTTTTCGATTTTTACGGTGAGAATTCAATATTTAGAAACATTTTTGCTTGCCCCTCAAGGGGTTAATGAGTGAGATACAGGGTGTGTCCCCTCTTACACCTTTAACCGGTTGTACAATTCAGTTGTTGAAATATTGAATGTCATCGAAATATACGAAAACACTGATTTTCCAAATGGCAAAAAATATCATCTAACTCCTAAATTACGATATGTATTTGAGGGTTAATTTGCAAAAATTGTCAATGGTGTCGATAGCTTGTATGGCTGAAGCGTGAGAAAATACACAGATTCAAAAACATTTGTGTTTAAGAAAAACGTGTTTAAAGTTATGATCATCCCTCTAGTTCAAAGCGACATCAGTTCATAACTAGTTTTAACTCTTTCATGGACAAAGCACTTGAATCAGTGTTGCCAGATTGGGGACTGTTTAATTTCAGATTACTTGACTGTCACCACTTTTTTAAAATAGTATAATTCGCCTTATTTTTCAGAATTTTTAATCTATTTTTAAATTGGCCGAATATCTCTATTTAAAAAAAAAAAAAAAAAAAAAAAAACGGTGACATTCAACAATCTGGGGACAAAAAAGTCCCCAATCTGGCAACACTGATTTCAATTGCTAAAATGTTGAAATAAAAGAATGATCCCAGAAATTGCAAATAATTTTTTTTTTTCAAAAAAGAAAAGCGATATTCCACAAACATAATAAAAATTTTATATTAAAATTCTGCTGTGATTGTTGCATTTCGTAATTAAAATTTTATGGTTTCATAGACAAACGTCCGATTCCCTGGGTAAAATGCGTTTCAGAAATTTCGTAATTCAGAGAATCGACCTTCATACAAGAAAAATCTAAATAGCAAATTTCGTTATTTTAATTAAGAAATGTCTGTTATTAAATAAGTCAAAAATTTCTTTTTTTAATTTCTGGTGTGAATATGGAGCATGTGAATAAAAAAATCTACTGGATCGGGAACACTGATGGTCACACAGGATACAATAGGTTTTTAAGGGTCTCCTAATGGCTAATTCGATTCTCCCTCGATTTCATAGGTCCAAACATCAGCAAAGACATAAAAATGCATTAAAAAATGTACGCACTCTGAGGAAACACAAGGAATGAAAGATTAAATTAAAAACTCAGAATCTAAAATTTTAAATAATAATCAATTTATACAAATGTTGTTATGTAAGTTAAAATCGTTTCATTATTTAGTCAACAAAATGTGATTTGCCACTATTGAAATCAGACTTTTTTATAGATATGTGTGTGTGTGTGGGGGGGGGGGGGGGGGTTAGGAAAATGTTCATTATTCATGCATTTAAAGTCTATGGCAGGGATAGAATAGAGAAAAATGTTGAGATACGATTATCTAATAATAAAAAAATGTAGTCTAGTACAATAATAAATTTTTATTTTATAGCTGTAGTTTATTTCTAAGTTAAAGTTCGTAGGGTCGAACTGTTCGACGGAACAGTATTGAATATTTATGGTGAAAACGACAAAATTCAATTTTTAAAAAATGGATGAATAGAAACTTATGTAATATTTTAAACATTTTACACGCGTAATCTTCTAAAATTATCTTTAGAAAGTAACATCCAGAAAACAAAAAGGAAGTTAACTTCGAGTTTCAGAAATTAAAACAATATCAACCTTGATGGAATTACTCCATACCTCGTCAAACATTTTTAACGCGCGCACTATGCACATGTGTAATATTTATGATAAGTTTTAGATAATTTATGTAAAATGATTTGATAACTCTTATTTCAGATTTCTATTACTGTCTGAGTGGCTTGCGTGACATTTTTATTGAGCAATTACTAAAGCATTTATACATTTGGTATTATAAGATATATATAATGGGACAAATACTAAAAGTCAGTTGCAATGTAAAATCAGTGCTAACCTGATTGTTTATGTTACGACATCTTCCGTAATCGGGTTAGAATTGATTTCACAATTCAGCGGATTACACTATGTTGCCGTGGCACCAACCTCTCCCCGCATACAGAATCATCGGTGGTAAAACTGGTCACAAAAAATGACGGGGTTTCTGGATCAATCACTATGACTGGTTTTGTGTGTATGTTCAGTGATGGAAAATTGGCGCAGAGGTGGAGCCTATTGACACCACTAAATTATAGTAGTATTTTGCCTCTTATCTAATGATCAAATTTCCGAGTTTTTATTAAACTGGATAATACCATAAACATTTAGTGGTGTCAATAGGCTCCGCCTCTGCGCCAATTTTCCACCACTGGTATGTTTTGTGATACATATTGACCTTCCCTTTCGATAGATTATACAAAAGACTCTATATACATATGCACAATAGATGATTTGCGGAAGGGTCTGATTACCGATGGGACAAACTTCCACTTGTTAATTTTAATCAGGCCCTAGGTTCAAGAAAATTTAAACTTTAACGCAGGTCTACTAGAAACAAAGTTTTAAACCACTCTTCTAAAGGCACTTTCCACTCTTCCATTTTCTATTTATAAAGAATAATGATTCCATACATAATTAAATTATTTTTAAAATTTTTCTATTTAACCCGAGAGTAGTCGCGACATTTTTCAGAACGTTAGTAGTCGCGTTCGGTCCATTTGCCGCCGTTACCAGCAGGCAGAAAACGAAAGGGGAAACTTGCCGGTGTTATCAGATGATCGAAAACGGATAACGTAGGGTGAAAATATTGACCGAACTTTAAAAGATTACAGCAATTATTCATTGTACAACATTTTACAGCAATTATTTATTTCACAACCTTTTACAGAAATTATTTATTTCGCTTAAGTATATATTCAGTTGGCATCTAGATAAGTGTTTTTAATAACTCTTTCTTCGTTTAGCATAAATACTTAAAAGTAAATAGTAAATGATTTGATTGAATTTCTGATGTTACTATGAATCAATAATTAGTAGGAAAACATTTACGAATATGAATCTAAATTCGTGATAGGGGTATTTTTATTTATTTATTTTATTTTATTTATTTATTTATTTTTTGGAAGGACATAATCAGAGTCAGGTAGATTTTTATGATACTCCGGCACTCTATATCCATTTAATAAAATAAAATAAATAAGTTTAGCATCAATATATTACACTGACATTAAATTGAACAATTAATCTGAAAATAAAAATGGAACCTATGACATGCAACACAAAAACCAAATGCAATACCACTAATTTACCAGCATATTATATACATATATATATATAATAAAGAAAAAAGTAAAAAATACTTAACTTCGAAATTATAAATGTAAATGTTGTAACTACGTTTTATTTGTTTGTTTTGTGGGATGTATGTGTATGTATGAGGGGGGAGAGGAGGGGGGGGGGTCTCTCGAGATTTTGTGATTAAATCCATTTTTCAAATGAAAATGCACGATTTGTAGTTTTTGTACTTATTTCAGGGTAGGAGCAGCGCCCTTGCATATAAACTCTGGATACGAACTTCGCTTATATAAAGTAAATAATAAATAAGTTATTGAAATTATATATTTAATTTAAATACATTTGCAATTGTAGATTTAAATCCTAAGATGGATAAATTATTTTAATTAATAGAACCATTGAAAGGTTCATCTTAATAGGGATGTATTTTACAGCAACTATTTAATTAAAATTAATATCCAATTGTACATTTCATAATAAGGTATTAATATTATAATTTATTGTTTTATAATAACATTCATTAAAATAATAAAAACATTAAGAAAATTTTCTCCAAAATTATAAATATGCAGCAATAATTTAATTTAAATGAATTTTCTCTCATATTCTGGAAAACATTATTCTGAAAAATAGTTTGAACAATTGATGAAGGACAACAAATTTAAATTTGTTAGATACCGCCCCCAAGGCTCTATTGGATTTCAATAATAATAATAATAATAATAATAAAACATTTTCTGCGGCATTGTTTTAAAAAAATGTGTTTTTACTTACAGTATGAAAATTTAAAAATAGATAAATTTTAGAAAAATACTTAAAATATTTTTTTAAATCATAGTATAAACATTCACTGAATTATCCAAAAGAGATTTTTATTTCGTAATTTCTAACCTACATTATAAAATTCGCATTATTTTTCTTATTGTACAAATGAATTATATGTATGTTCTTCACAGATATACGTACTACATTTCTGAGAAAATTGTTTTATCTTTCGAATTTGTTTTATTGTACAAAAACGATACTTTTCAGATTTTGGAGATACGGCAGTTTTTTTATTGATTCCCACAAAATTCTCTTCTCTCTTTTTTTATGATTTGGCAGTGTTATTGTCTGTTTTCTTTCATTTATATGTTCCGGTAATAAATGGAAAGCAAGTTCTTTGAAATAATGATGATGAATTTCCCTTTTTTCCATATTTAAACGATTGTCAATTTGAGAATTTATTCCCGCAATATTTCACAATGAAAAAAAAATGTAAGTGACCAACCATCAGTTTTTTGTGCGAACTGACTTCACAACTAATATAATAAAACAATTTTAAGTCACATTCCAAAAGTAAAAAAAGTATTCTATGAACGGGTAAAATAGCAGATAGAAAGAAAGACGAAATAACAACAGGCAGAGAGTCCGGACTTCGAAGAAACTTTCCCCCACAGATTTCGCGGAAATGGGAAAGGATGAACACGAGGGGGAAAAATTCAACTAACGCAAGTGGTCGCAACGCGGTCATTTAGACCGATTGAAACTTAAGAATGCGATAAAATGCTAAGAAATAGCAGGAATGACTTGCAATTTTACTACAGAAGAGTGTGAACACTCAAGGTCAGCTACCCGGAATTTGGCTATCATAACTTTAATGGGAAATGAGTTACAGGAAGATAACGAATTTCGGGCGGGGAAAAGACCAACGCGCGACTATTAACGGGTTAAGTTAATTCAACTATCTTTTCAAACTTTAATATATTAACTTTAATAAAAGTGTATTTTATGATTAGTATATCTTAGTTATGGTTCATAATAATAAAAAAGAAAAAAATATATACTTTTAAAATTTAATTTACTTCATGTTGATTTATCTATATTTCATACGTTTAATCCAGAATTTACACTACTTATGCACATCAATACATCTAGTGCAGTGGTTCCCAACCTTTTATTAGCCACGCCTTGCCGAAGCTTATGTAAAATCACGATGTTCCTCCTTCTCCTCATACACTTATTCTCTAACATATATCTCTTACTATTTGAAAAGTTAATTCTATCCACGTTATAGAAACCTAACAGAGTTTTAACGATAGCATTCATTTCACATTTTTTAACTTATCATAGAGGTGCATTTTCTGCCACAAATGTGTTTTTAACATAATTTTTTTTAATGCATTTATGCTATAAATCTTCACTTTTATGCCAAAATAGTTTTGTTATTCCTTCCCAACATACCGCTGTGTTTAAGAAAAATGTTATAAGGTTTGCATGTTTATCTTCTCAAAATTGTATCTCTCATATTTAGAATTAAATATGATAATATTGATATATTTTATAAATCATTTTAGTAACATATTAACACTAGAAAGACCGAGAATTTTACTCAAATTTTCGAAAAATATTTCACACGAGAATATTTATTTAAATTTATTAACTTATCCATTTAATTAGTATTTTTTTTTCTTTGTGTCTTTCAAACTAGTTTTGTAAAAAAATTTCTGGTTCGAACCGAAATATATTCATTTGGTAGCAGTCAAATGACTGTTTGTAAACTTTCTAGTGTTAAGAGTTGTTGAAAAAGCTTTGGATAGCGATTTTTTTTTCTAAGGATAACCACATACAAAATAATCATTTCAAGATTTTTACCTTTAAGAATTTTAAGTAGCCATGATTCCCCATCAAAACACATTTACCTTTTTCACTCGCCGATTATCGTTAATTAACTGCCATGTATTATCTCATATTCAAATCTAAATTGTACATGATTAATATTCATTCACCATCTGGGAGGCCTGTACTCCAGCCATAGATAATTACTATTTATCCATTTCTTTTTCTAATGGTATTAAATATTTATAAATTTTATAAATTTGGTAGTACCACATATCTTAAAGACAATAAGATTTAGGCATAATATTAAGTAATTTCAAGTGTAAAAGTTTCTTCATGTTACATACAGCAGAACGAATGATTAAAAACAGCTCATTCCACAAATAATTGATAACAATTGTAAAACAAAAATATTATTAACCAAAAAATTATAGAATTTTTTTTTTTTTATCATAAGAAAAAAAAAAATAAATAATAAAAGGAAAAAGAGGTGTTGTCAGATATTTATATATATAAAATTATTCTGGTATAGACTCTATTTTAAACATTTTGATTCGGACATTTCTTAAATTCAACAAAAAAAAACTTTATTTTTAAATTTGGCATGTAGGAGATATGGGGGATAAATGGGA
>CAWVRF010000159.1:0-68494 GCA_963932465.1 Maratus speciosus
CATAACAATTCCATCGTCTTTCACAAAACATCACTCCCTAAATTAACAAGCTAAATACAAATATATGTGAAAAAAAATCTATTTTAATTGTTTTTAAATATATTGTTATTTCTCCTTTAGATATCCCAGCAAAAGGATTCAATGAAATATAATTATGATTGAATATGTTTATCTATGATTTTCTTTCTTTCTTTTTTTTTTTTTTTTTTTTTTTTTTTTCAGACAGAAGCATCAGTCCAATATCAAAGCAGAAACACCAATCAAAAGATTTCTCATGAAAATATGGAAATCACTAGCAGTATGATCTTGATTATATTGCAAATGCAGATTAGCCTACATGAAATAATATGCAACAGGGACAAGAGCAGCAAAGAAAAAACATTTGTTTTGTGAAGCAATAGAAATTAAAACAAATAACTAAATCATATATGGTACAGCATGAATTGAGTGAACCAAAGTGAGTGAGTGTGCGTGCGTGCGTGCATGTGTGTGTGTGGGGGGGGTGGGGGTGACTCTTTTTTTCAACATTTCTTAAAACATCAAAATACTTAAAAGAAGAAATTCCCAAGAAGATATGAACAGGTGTAGTTCTTCACTACAAGTGAAGAGTTACTTAAATTACAATGGAATTTTATGTCAATCTATTAAACTAATATTGCACTAGTGAAAAATAACAATAAAACTGGAGAAAAGAAATGAAAATCTAGCATTTACTGACTTAATGTTAGTTTTTAACCAAGAAACAACAAATAAAATACCATAAAATATTTTAATGTCATAATATATTAATACAGTGTTTTTCAATTTTATTAATATGTCTTTTCATTTATTGAAGAAGACAATAGAAAATGAAAAAAAAAGGCTAAATAAAATTATCACTTTATTCAAACTATCAAAAGAGATTTAATTTTATGCAATATTTACATATGTTGAAATTCACATTTCATTTTGAGGGTTGCACAGCAAATAAATTCTCATTTCATAAAAATGCAGCATCCTACTCTTACTGCCTTTAATTTAATTCCTTGATGACTATTTCAATTTGCCCATATAGAAATAGAAATAAATTTCTATAACTCAGTTCAGCATGACTGGAAAATACAGATAACATTTTTACTTAGAATGTTTATACATTAGTTTTTACAAAAACCTATTTTTGAATATTTAACATTTTTAATTCCAATATGCTATTATTATTCCAGTAATGTTTACAGTTAGTTATGAATTTCAGCATTATTGCTCATCAAAATAAGATATGTTAGGAGCATTAATGCAGACATAAAAAAAAAGGTAAATGCAATGCTGAATTTTCTTGGTAATTTTTTTTTTAATTTATCACTTTTACCGAAATATGTATGCTAGCCTTTTATAAATTATTTCCTGAAAAGAATTTTAAATTGTTCCTTTATTCTTCTGTTTCACTTAGTTACATATACAGACCTTTATAAGAATTAATCTTTTGTCATTTGGCGATATGCTTTATCCTTCTTGAAAGGGCAGATAATAAAACAAATCAGCTAGAAATTCTACTCAATTTTGAAAAACATATTTACTGTAATAATTACTTTATTCATTTTACCAAACTAAAAATTAAATGTGCTGCACATTTAATTTTTAGTCGGTTAATATGTAGCCTTTCAGTAACCATTAAATTTCTGTGTATATTTTCAGATTGTTTTTGTTTTGAAGCTTCATAGAGTTTCACCTAACTGTTTTAAAAATTAAAAAATCTGTTCTGAACTTTCCACAGTATACCTGGAATACTTTCACAAAGACATATTTGTAAATTAAGACACACTAGTTGAGAAACACCATATTAGTATGCAAAGAATAACTTAATATATTTAAAATTTACTTTAAAATACTTAAAATAAAGAAAAGATGTTTATAAATTATTTAAAATGTGTTTCATTCATTTTGAATCATATTTATGAGAACATTTTCAAAAACAAAATAATTAGAAAAGTTATTTTTGTAAGATTATTACACAAGAGCTTAAAATCTATAATTTTACTATGCAAAAGCAAAATAAATAAAATATGATATAATAAAAGCATAAAAAATAGCAACGCTAAAAGCACCAAAATTTTAAATTTTAAGCATACCAGTTTCGGTAGCATATAGCATACCTTCCTCAGTGCTAAGGATGGCAGAAATTTGCTCACATATATAGGAGAGATGGGAATTCCAGTTAAAAGTTTATCGACCAATAACGAAAACAGAGGATTGCAGGCAACAGCCAATAGGAAAATAGATGGGAAATGGAACCAAAGTAGTGAGGAAAAAAAAAATTAAGAGAAAGAAGTTTCTACTCTTTCCAATATTAGCATTGTGTTACCCTTCTTTTTCAAATCAAGCTTTCCCATTGCTAAAATTCTTAGACAATATGACTTCAAAATAATTTTTGCCCCTACCAATAAACTCACCCTCTCCAAACTCAAAGACCCTATTGAATTATCCAATTAATGGGGTATCTACCGTATTAATTGCCAGTGTGGCCTTTCCTATATTGGAAAAACCAAACGCTGCTTAAAATTTCATATCAAAGAACATCAACAATGCATTAAAAAACAAGAGATCAATAAATCCTCTATTGCAAAACATTGCTGGGAGATGAATCATACTTTTAACTTCAATTCAGTTAAAATAATTTCTAAACCTACTTCTATACACGAACTTAACTTACTTGAAGCATTTCACATTTATAAAAATATAAAAAATATTGTTAATTGTGAATTCGCTATTCCCCTATTATCAGATTGTTGAAAATGTTACATAAAAACTTCTTTTTCTTAATTTTTTTTTCTCACTACTTCGGTTCTATTTCCCATCTATTTTCCTATTGACTGTTGCCTGCAATCCTCTGTTTTCCTTATTGGTCAATAAACCTTTAACTGGAATTCCCATCTCTCCTATATATGTGAGCGAATTTCTGCCATCCTTAGCACTGAGGAAGGTATGCTATATGCTACCAAAACCGGTATGCTTAAAATTTAAAATTTTGGTGCTTTTAATGTTGCTATTTTTTATGCTTTTATTATATTGCACCAAGTTCCTACTTGATAAAATATGATATAGTTCATTATTTTATTAAGCAATCAAATATCTATACTTTCCATATAAATCAAATGATGCAGATGTTATCGCTGCTTGAAACTTACGAAGGACATAAAATGTGATACCAATTTAATAATAAAGTTCTTTATTAAGTTTAAAGAAAAAATATATATAATTATTTTTTCCAATAAATGTATACAATGTTTGCATGATTTCTTTTAAAAATTTATACACAGAAGAAACACCGCTCATGGACTTAAAAAAATACTGTCAAAAAAATAATTTGGATTAAAATTAACACAGACCCTACTTCCTTTCCAATTCAATAGCTAAGGCTTAAATGTATCCAAAAATCTCCATATTTAACTTTATTTTATAATTAACATCAAATATTCTAATTTATAATAAGCATTATTCCCCTTAGAAAATTAATATTCATAAGCATACATCATAAATGGTGAATTCAGATCATGAAGTATTCTTGAAAAATTAACTTAAAAGATAAAAAAATGCTTCAATTATTTTAATTCTAGAAAAAAATTACATATCTATACAAAATTTTAAAACAGTTTAACAGTGCACTCATTTCTAAAATATATAAAGGAAAGTTTTACAAAGAACAACAACAAACGAGTAAAAAGTTCATCAAAATAATAGTTTTTAGATATGACAAAATACATATTATTTACATCAGGGTTGTCCAACGTGGCACCTGTAGTTATCCACACTTTAAAAATTTTCTTGGTGCCATTTTTGTTTCCTGTTTCTAGGTATTTTTCTTATATATGTATATATATATATATATATATATATATATATATATAAAGCAATTTTTAAAGATTCTGTAATTCTTATTATATTTTCTATGTAAAGTAAAATTTATGGTTTTTATAGGTTTATTTGATTTTTAAAAAATGTAGAAGTTGGCAGCCATGTAAAAGTGCAATTGCAGGCTTATTTTGGACAGTAAAATAAGCATAAAAACTACAATAAGGAACATTTTACATTATCATAACATTTTAGTTTTTATACCTATTCTGCTACGTAATGCAAGCCTTTCTGACATACTCATGGAGTCATTTTCATATGTAAAAACATGGAAGATACAAACATCCTTATTTAAAGGTTTTGAAATTGAATAGCATTTTCTGCATAAAATATACAATATGAACTTTAAAAAGCTCACTGTTCTACTTAAAAGGCGACTAAAATGATAAAAGAGATGCTACAAGTTTAAAATATGCATTTTATCTAAAACTCCCTAGTACTTTTGGGCTGTATTTTCTAAGCTCTTTTGGGCTGTATTTTCTAAGCTCATCAGCAGAGAATATTTTAATAATACAGCCTGAAAGTACTACGAAGTTTTAAATAAAATGTATATTTTTAACTTGTAACGTCTCTTTTATTATTTTAGTCACCTTTTAAGTATTAAAATATTCTCTGGTGATGGGCTCGAGAAATACAGCCCGAAAGTACTAAGAAGTTTTAAATAAAATGTATATTTTTAACTTGTAACATCTCTTTTATTATTTTAGTCACCTTTTAAGTAAAACAGTGAGCTTTTAAAAATTCATATTGTATGTTTTATGTTTGAATCAAGATGAAATATTGTGTTTTGTCTTATGATTTTGTTTAGCATTTTCTGTTTTTCTATAAATGTATTACATCTTGATCTATAAACAGTTGCTCTTTAATGACCATCGTTTCTTGATTGTTATGTCTTTAAAAAATCTGTTAAAAACTCGAAATTTTACATTTCCCTTCATAAGAAAAAGATTAATGCTATTTACTTCTTTTAATAAACGAATAAGAGTAGAAGAAACTTTTATGCATTAATGCATTTAAAAATAAAAATGGTTTTGTGAATATGTCAGAAAGTAACGAGTTTTGATTTAGAAACAAATTTAATATACTAAGGAAAATAAAATGTATAACCAAACTTCAATATACCAAATTCTATTTTTTTTTTTTTTTTTTTATGTATATAACTTTATGTTTAGATTAAGTACAACAGCTTTAAAATTCCAAGCAAGCAGTAAATATTTCATTGATTGGAATTTAAATAACATTTTTGAATTCTTTAAAATACAAAATAGCTAAATCAATAATTGAAAAAAAGTGTACTTTGAGGAGAGAGAAAGAGAACAGATAAGAGCATTTCAACCAAACTATAAAATGCATCAGCATAAACAATCAAACGAATTTTATTTTATTTTATAATAATAAACCTCCTTTGCATACAAACACATAATTTAAGGACACCAGACCAAAAAAGTTTAGACCAATGTCAGACGAGCGCCTTTTTTGCTTAAGTATTATCCATTCACAATGCTACAGCATTGTGAATGGATAATACTTAAGCAAAAAAGCAGCAAAAAAGACGCCCGTCTGACATTGGTCTTAAAATGATAAAAAAAAAAAAAAAAAAAAAAATCATTTTAATTTTTATAGTGTTTGAACCTTTTAGAATGTTGTACAGTTGGTCAGATAGAAAAATTCTAAAATTACTGTTGCATGAGCTGTAAAGAGCTGCATAGACCGGCATTACCTTGAAGGATAAAACTTTAGATTCAAGTATCTTGAAATACTCTTTTTAGCAGTTTTGGCATGATAACTTTTGAACAAATTAATGGATTTACAATTTTTTTTTTTTTTTTTTTTTTTTTTTTTTTTAATACAGGAAATGAAATTTTCTACAAACTGTACCTGAAAAACAGACAATTTTTTTTTTCAAGTTGTAATAAAAAGTTCAATTTTTATGGATTCTGAATTTTTTTAATTTAATTAGTTTTGCACTGCATATAACCAAGAAACCATAATAAGCAATGTAGAGGAGAAATGACGACTCTGAAATGTGGGATATGGACTTCAAAATCATGGAAAAACTAGTTTTGATGGGTTTTATTTTATAATACAATATTAAAATTTTATTATTATTTTAATACAATTTAATAAATATTTTTTATTTCTATAAAACAAATAAATAATTGAAGAAAGAAGTAGTACTCTAAAATTAATTACAGGCTTCTAAAATCCACAATCAAACTTCAGTCAATTTTCATTATCTCAAACCTTTCTGATCTCCTTAATACAAAGCTCACATTTTATTAAATAGTTAATACGTTGATTTTCTAGTTGCTGTATGATATTTCTTCTGCATATTGTCAAGCTTTTTAAAAGTGGTGTGATTTTGGTTGAAAAATCTGCAAGTAATAAACAAAAATGTTGCATTTGTTTTTTCAAAGAAATGCTTAAAACTTAATATATAGGCTATTCATACACAAATGCATATACATGTTGAACAGGGTCAATTTAATCATTCATTAGAGATGCAAATTCTTTCAAGCTTTCTTATGATACAAGGTGATCACAAACCTTATTTATATTATTCAATTTGTTGTTGACCTCCTAATTGCCTTCCTGACTAAATTTTCCCTGAAAAATACTATAAGGGGAATACCATAGAGAAAAGATATAAAACCAATGAAAAGGAGTACGAAAAAAAAAAAAAAAAAAAAAAACTGCAGATTTTTACAGCTCTATTTTACATTATAACTCAAGATGGGATATAGACTAAACTTTTTTAAATTTATGGCAGTGGTTCTCACTTAGTACGTCATCAGAAAAACTCAGGTAAGCAACAAAAAAATTCAGTCACATTTTATTTTATTTTATTTTATTTTAGTGTTTGCATGCTGTTAATAAAAAAATGCAGGGAAATCACAAAAACTGCCTCATAGATAATGCTTTCAGAAGAAAATTATTCCTGTAGAAAAAAAATGATGACAATATAAAATACAGTAGAAATGCCTGAAATTGGTCAAACATGCTTTTTATATCCCAAAATTCAAGAACAATTCAGCAAAAATTTCTTCAGATTTTTAACAAAATGTCAAAAATTGAAAGTGTCTGGATATTTTTGACCAGATGTATTTATAAAAAAGACTAAGTATTTCAAAGAATATGGTAATATTTTATTCTTAATTGTTTCATGTACTAAATTAATTTTTATTAATCCAGTGAAAAAAAGAAAGGGAAAAAACCTACAAAGATTAATTAGTATGAGTTAAATTATAAAGTGAAACAATTTCAATTCGGGACAAACAAGACAGATTTAAAAAAAAATAAAATAAAATAAAAGAAAGAAAAAAGCAGAAAAAAGAAAAATCAACACACATGACATTTCAAAGTCAACCAAATTCCAGAAAGTGATATAAGTGTAGTGTTTGTTAAATTTTATTAAAAATCCTGCATGCCATAAACAACAAAAATCAGAATTTTTTAAAGAACATTTTATATTTCTATGAATATACATGCTATTCTTACACAAATGAGCACAACCTTGTACAGGACCCACAGTCATATGCTACAGCTATAGATAATTTCAAACATTTTTCTTCACAGGATGGTAGCAAATACATATTTTTTTTAATTCAATTTGTTGCTTATCCCCTAACTGTCTTCATGACAAAACTTTCACTGCAAAATATCAGGTCAAACATGCTCTTTATATCCCTGAAGATTCTGAAGAATTCATCAAGAATTTCTCAATACCATTCACAACAACTACAGATTTAAGGTGTAAATCGTCAACTTTTTGTGAAATATAACAAAATTTTCATAAGAATTTCCCATTTTTCTTTTTGAAATTTATAACAACTACATGTATATGTACATATGCAAAGATACAAAGAATATTAAAGTAAACAGCTGTCACAAAATTGATAGTGTGGATAAATGGAAAACAGTCAATTTGAGCATAAATACATTCATGTTAATTTATAACATTAACCATTAATGACCCAGAAGTATTTCAAGTTTATTTACCGTTGGATCCAAGCTACTTGTCATACAAAGAAGAATTATGTACTAAAGATTTTTATATCAAATATAAATAAAAATGAAATTAGTTTCTAGTAAAAATTTAGGTACTTTTCGGTTACCTGGGTGCCAGTGTTATATAACCATACATATGTATGCATATAAGTAAATATACATATATATGTATATATATATGTATGTATATGTATATATATATGTATGTATGTATGTATATATGTATATATATGTATATATATATATGTATGTATATATATATATGTATATATATATGTATGTATGTGTATATATATATATATATATGGGCTGTTTAATAGCCTCTGCTTATTAACCAGGAGAAGACCCTTTAATTGCCTTCGAGGAGGACTTAAAGGAATCGACTGGGAGCAGAGACTTAATGTCCAATCCGCACCTTCCACCGGTACAGCCTGTTAGTACTCTTGCCTAGTGCATGGGGAACGAACGCAGATGGGCTTCCTCCAACCCGCTTGGCCAGCATGGAGGAAATCGGCCACCTACCCCCCTTATTTTACCATGAATTCACAAAATAAATCACGGCCCTTAATTCCCGGCGGTCTGAATGTTCCTGGTTACGGCAGCGATCAGAAAGATATGAAGACAGAGGGTGCTAAGAATAACCGGGCTCGGCTAGGCTGCCATAAGTTGATGACCTTGGCTACGTATAATGGACGATCCCTATCTTCAGAAAATCGTTTACAGGAACTTGAAGAATTAGAAAGAATCAACTGGGACATCCTAGGATTATGTGAAGTAAGAAGAAAAGGAGAAGAGAAGATAGATCTTGCCAGCGGACATGTATTATACTACAGAGGCATAGAAGATGGAAGAACAAGCGGTGTAGGATTTCTGATTCATAAAAGGTGGAAGAATCACACCGTAGAATATGATAGTGCATCAGATAGAGTTGCAAGGTTAGTAATACAAGTGTCCAGAAGATACAAGCTGCAAATTACCCAAGTTTATGCACCAACAGTAAGCTATACTGATGAAGAAGTATAGGATTTCTATGAAGAAGTAGCTTCAATGCATCAAAAGGGAAAATGCTACATAAAATTAATAATGGGAGACTGGAATGCTAGAATTGGGGAAAAAGAGAAAGGTGAGTTATCAGTAGGAAATCATGGATATGGGGTGCGAAATGAAAGAGGAAACAGATTGATTGAGTTTGCAGAATGTGAACAGTTGTATATCATGAATTCATTTTTCAAGAAAAAGCCACAAAGAAAATGGACATGGCATTGTGCAAATGGCTCAACAAGTGAAATCGACTACATCTTAACAAACAAAAAGCATCTTATTCAGGATTGCAGCGTTCTCAATAACTTCAATACAGGAAGTGATCACAGGTTGGTTAGATGCAAACTGCTGTTAAATACTAAAGTGGAAAGAATGAAGCTTTTGCAACACTCAAAGAAATCAATCGATATAATAAATCTCCAGAAACATAAAAAAAAATTCCATTTGGAACATAAAAACCGTTTCCAAGTACTTCAATCAGCTTTAGAAGAAGAGCAAGATGTTACAGTAGTGAACAAGAAACTAACCAGTACTCTACAAGATATTGCAAAGAAGATAGTCGGCAATGCACAAGTAAAGCAGACAAAGAAAATAACAGAAGAAACAAGAAGATTGATGAAGAAACGCAGAGAATTTAAAATGAAGAAAAACGATCCTAAATGAAGAGTTGAATATGCTGAATTATGTAAAACGGTAAGAAAATGTGTTACAGAAGATATCAGAAAATTTAACTCTGATCTTGTCAAGAAAATTCTAGAAGATAACAAAGGTTTAAAATCAGCTAGGCGAAAACTTTGTGTTGGAAGAAAAGGTATTTTTGCACTAAAGAGGGCAGATGGAACAATCACCAAAATCAATAAAGAAATAGTACACATTGTCGAAAAATTCTATAACGATTTATATAAATGTGAAGATCAGAGGGAAATCAACTTATGTGATCCACAAGAAAACTTAACAGAAACCGATGCCATAATCCCAGTGACGACAGACGAAGTTTTACAAGCCATTAAATTTATGAAAAAAGGTAAATGCCCCGGAGAAGATGGAATTACAATCAACCTTATCAAAAAGCAGGAGAAGAATTTGCAAAAATGCTATCCTTACTGTTTTCCAAATGTCTCCAGAAGTCAGATGTACCAGAAGATTGGAATAATGCTGTGATGGTGCTACTTTACAAGAAAGGAGAGAAGGAAAACATTAAAAACTACCGTCCAATCAGCTTACTGTCAGTGATTTATAAAATTTTTACCAAAATTTTAATGACAAGACTTGAATCAGCTCTGGACTCAGCTCAACCTAGAGAACAAGCAGGATTCTGAAGTGGATTCAGCACAATGGATCATATCCAAACGGTAAGGGAACTCATAGAAAAACATAAGGAATATAATTTACCTCTTTGCCTTGCCTTTATTGATTATGAAAAAGCATTTGATTCGGTCTACACATCAGCAGTAGTAGAATCTCTGGAGGACATTGGTATAGACAAACCTTACATCAATATTATAAAGAAGATTTACAAGAAAGCAACAGCAACCATCCACTTGGACAAAGGAAAAGCAAAGATCCAGCTTGGAAGAGGGGTAAGACAAGGAGACACCATTTCACCTAAGCTTTTTACTACTGCTGTCTTAGAAAATATTTTCAAGAAGCTGGATTGGGAAAACAAAGGGATTAGAATAAATGGGGAATATTTAAGTCATTTCCGATTCGCTGACGACATTTTAATTTTCAGTAACAGTCCTGAAGAATTGGAAAATATGCTAAAAGATTTGGCAGAAGCTAGCATTAATGTGGGATTAAAAATAAACTTGGAAAAGACTAAGGTGATGTTCAATTCATTTGCATCAAAAAAGAAAATCGTCTACAACAACACTGAAATTAAAGAAGTGCAAAGTTATGTGTACCTTGGGCAAGAAATATCATCTGATAATAGTATCATGAATGAAATCAATAGAAGAATAAGAAATGGATGGAGTGCTTTTGGGAAGAACAATATTATTCTGAAGAGTAGCATGCCCCTGTGTTTGAAAAGAAAGGTATTTAACCAATGTGTTTTGCCTGTCCTAACTTATGGAGCAGAAACATGGACGCTAACAAAACAGATGGTACAAAGATTACAAACAACACAGAGAAGTATGGAAAGATGTATGCTAGGTATAACTAGAAGAGACAGAAAAAGAATAACCTGGATAAGAAGTCAGGCAAAAGTTTTTGACATCATTGAAATAATTAAACGGCTAAAATGGAAATGGGCTGGGCAGATCGCAAGAAGACAAGACAATAGATGGAGCACAAACACCCTACAGTGGTATCCCAGAGATGTAAAACGGCCAAGAAGACGACCTCAAGTAAGATGGAATGATGAAATCAGAAAAGTAGCTGGTGTAAATTGGATGACTAAAGCACTAGACAGGAAACATTGGAAAAATCTGGGGGAGACCTACATCCAGCAGTGGATTGAAAACGGTTGATGATGATGATGATATATATATATATAATAAATTTGAAATCACAAATATATGAAGAAATTGATAAAGTTCTAAAGATGATTTAGAAATGAACATATGAAACCAGTATGTAAAATAAGAAACTATGAATGACTCACAGAATCATCAGAGGAGTTTGTGAGTTCATTCATAGAAGATGCATTATTTCATCCAATTTTGTCGGCATTAAGCCTAAAATGACAAAATTTAGCTCCTTATAATGCAAACATTACAGAAAATAGATAATAAAAAGCTAAGAGATCCAAAGAAAGAATACACCTCATACAGGATATTAAAAATTATTAGAGCACAATACCATACCTGAATGACATACTAAGAGTCAAAACTACTGCATATCAGCATGGAAAGCAAAGTTAAGACTACTTTAACATGTGATCTACAGTTGAGCATCTGAGTGAAACCCATAACTGTGCTGCCATCTGATGTGAGAAAGGAAAAATGTAAATTGGAACTGGATTAATAACAATAATGTTTAGAGTTACCATCTTAAGCCCCCCCCCCCAAAAAAAAAAATAAAAAATAAAATGAATGAAAATGATTGAAGAAATCAAGAAAAGACTTAGATTAACTTTTAGTTAAACTAGAATGAAAAAATAAGAATAAACTTAATAAGTACTGAGTGAATACAAAATAAAATAAAGAAAAGGAATAAATTAATATAAATAAATAAAGAAAGAATTATATAAAAATAAAAGGGCAATTGATTAAATTAACGTTTTAAAGACAAAAAATTGTAACATAAAAAAATGAGAATATAAATAACATTTAAAAAGATGAGGAATATTTGAGATAGTAAAATTTAGCCTTGTATTATGTAAGTAAATATGAAAATATAAAAAGCAATGAGGAATATTGAGATAGTAAAATATATCCTTAAATGATGATGTAATATGTGAAAATATATTATGTTAAATGCATGATACCCCATATTTCTTTTATTTATTTATTTCTTTTTTTAATTATATGTCCATACAATATATAAGCCTATCTACATACACTTATACATGCTCACACACATAAAAACATATAAGGTTTTAAACTTTTTTCAGCGTTCCCGACCTCAACCCTCCATAATGGTATTTTTATTTTTTATGTTTTTAGTGTATAATGTATGGAAAAACATACACCAAAACTTTATATATATATATATATATAATATATACATACATATAATATATATATATATATAACACTGGCACCCGGCTAACCGAAAAGTACCAAAATTTATTAATATATTTTTAAAGTAATAAAATAATGTCCACTAATATTTGCATAAACTACAGGAAATGTGTTTTTTTTTTTAGCATACTCACATGTGAACAATGATAAAAGTGCTCCAAGAATGAATAACTGTAACTAAAAAATTTATTAAAGAAATTAAAATGTGATAAAACTAAATAACAAAATAATTTTTGCTGCAACATCTGCAGCACTCAGTCTAATATGCAGAAGTGCCATTATATTGTAACATTGGACTCTTAACCCTTTATGCCCCGACGATCCATTAAAGTACCATTAAAATAACTTGTTATAAAATTCACATCGATTATTAGTAATGCAGTTTAGAATGAGTTCTAGATACAGTAAACTTCTGATAATCCATCACTCATGGGACCAACGGTGTAGCGGATAATCAAAATAGACAGATAATCGAAAGACAGTACAAGACCGTTACTAATATTACATTTCTGTATGTTTAATTTATAAATAAGAATAATCAAAACTTTTTTTTTATTTGTTATGTACTTTCGTTAATAAAAAGCATAACAACTAGTAAAATATCTATTTATTAGACAAATTTCAAATTTTACTGAATAAATATATAGTACCGGTTTTCATCCAAAGCAATATCCATTATACTTTATTTGTTTGCCTTTTGCATGTGCTTTTAATGCAGCAAGATTACAAATTTTACATAATAAAAGTACTTGGATTCAGGGATGTAGTGGAGGGTATAAGGGGGGTATATGCCGTGTGCCTTCTGGATTTTTTAAAGAAGTTCTGTATACCCTCTGTTTCTCAAATAAAGCATTAGCGTATACCCTAGCTATGAGTGCTCATGATGTCAGTGTATACCCCGTGCCTATACCGTATGCTCTCTGCTTTTTTTATAACTACAAAACTGCTTGGATTGTATCTGCTTCCTTATTAATGCTTCCAATTAATGTATTGAGAGAGCATAGTCTGCATGACCGACTCCTGGATGATTATTCCCCGATTCATCGTATTCATCCGCTTCAGGTTTCTCTGGATTCAAAACCTTTTGAATACTTTCGTGATCCGTTAATTTTACATAATCTATATCATTCCTGTCACAATTAAAACAATCCATGATTTCATCTGCAGAAATATTTTCTAGCTGCTATTCCTGATGTTAGACAAATATTTTACTTAAAATAGCATCATCTTACTCAGGTTTATGGGCATTTGAATTTTCCTTGTTTGTTTCTGATAATTAAAAAGAAATAAGAGGGGGATGGGATGGTTAACCGAGGGTGGTGGTTGATAGAGTGGCATATAATCGGAAGTTTACTGTACTTTAGTTTATCTTATTCCAAAAGCATTATAAGCTGAACAAAACAAAAATATTTTTAAAAGGATGATTTCTTTTTCATTTGTATATCTTCAGCTTTCTTGACGTTGAACGATTGAGGGTGAAAATTTTCAGTTTGGAATTATTCCTATATTTCCCAGTTCTATAAAATGCTAAAAAAATATTTTAAATAAAAGATCTGAGTGAAGTTATAAATATTACACAAAATCTCTATAGATACAAATTTAATTCATTAATTTTAAATGGCAAAATCCTTCTAACATTTATTAAATGATTTCGTAAATCTTTTAATGTAATTTCAAAAATTCATGAAAAATGCTTTAGAAGATGAAATTTTCATGAATTCATAATTTGGGACATAAAGGGTTAAGAGTTGAAAGTGATACAGACATGGGTCATTCTCCCAAAAGTCTACATTTTCAATACAAAATTTTCTTGTAAAAAAATTTCGTTTTTTCAAGACAAATATTATTATTTTTAGAAGCACTTACTGCAAGTAAAAATCAGCATTGGCCCAACTACATTATATTTATTTTTCTCAGAAACACATTTTTTTATTAACACCATTCACAGAGGTGAGCTTCATGCTATGGTTATGTTTGTGTAGTGAGACAAAGCTTTAAAAAACTATTTATTTTGTTAGAAATATAACTAAGGAGCAATTCTATATAAGAATGTACATTGAATTTATTTGGAGCGAATATACCCCCCCCCCCCCCCAAAAAAAAAAAAAAAAAATCCGCCCCTATCTGGAGCACTTTTTCATCACCCATCTTTTATATATTATCAATTCTTCTCTTTCAAAGTTTAGAAATTGTATCTTTTTCGATTTACAGTCATTGCAAATTCTTGCAAAACATTTTTCTCTGAAATATACATTTTCAAAAATGAGAGATTCACAGAAGTGAGGAACATGGTCCAAATATTAACCATACATATGTATATTTCGAGAAAAAAAATTTCTGTTCTTTAAATCAACAACAATATATAAGCATTTATCTTAGTGTTAATTTAGTCACTTTGAATTACAATTCACGAATGCGAGAATCTCTAATAACCATGGTTACTTTTTTATAACAAAATCTAACACCTGAATATAAAAACAATTTTCTGATTTATAATTTAACATCAGCAAACATAATGGCTAACTTTAGCATCATGGAAACAAAACATGACGATAATTTTTCAATTTGTTTACCAAAAAATGCACCTTAATATTTGGACCAAGAAAGTGAGAATTTATTATGTGACACTGTTTTCCATACTCAGAAAACAACACAAAGAAAATAATTAACTATCCTAAGTTAATTAGCTCTTGAGGTAGTAGTAGTTAGATCAATAACTATATAACTACTTTTTTTTTTTCAATTAAATAAGTAATCAAACATTTTCCTCAGTAACATTGGGTTTGGGACATGACATGGAGGCACAATCTCAGATACTGTCAACTGAGAAATGAAAAATATAAAGTAACTATAAAAAATGTATGAACACAACACATTTAGTATTCTTTCATTATCAATAGAAAATATAAATTAGCTCAAAAATATTCATGTCAAATACTGAAAAATGCTGTAGGAATAGAATAGTACACTTTTGAGAGAATGACCCACATAACAAAATTCTAGTAAGGCAGAGGCTTGTGACATGCTATTTTCCAAGATAATTCATGGCTGCTTTAAAAAAGAGAGAGAGAGAGAACAAAGACAGTTTCTTTGTAGCCTAAAAACCACTATAATAGCTGCCTAAATTGTAGCTGAAGTGTTAAAAATTTCTTGAAAAATTGAAGGTAACAAAAAGGCAAAAAGTTCAGAGTATTTATTTTCATTTTCTCAAAATTAAACTTAATTAACCTGCCAGAAATACATAAAAAGCTCTTAGTAATAACATTACAGGTACATAAATAATTAATACCTTTTCTGTGCAAAATTCTGATATTATTTGCTCCAATGAAAAGGTGATTCAAGTGACCAATTCTCAAGAGATGCTTACTCAAAAACAAAATTAAAACATAATTAGCAAATACTTTTGGAAATTTTTTTATACTTTTGAAAGAAATTTTAATAGATTTAAAAAAAAAAAAAAAAGTTTTTGCAAATATTACTTCAGCATAAAAGTTTTACAGCATTTCAACAGCATAATAAATCATCTTGGGCTAAAAATAGTTGCAAATAGTCAAGATTTGGTTGTGTGTAGTAAACCTGTAGTTAAAATGTCTTCCAAGAAAATGTTATTTTGAAATAATGAGTAATATATGTGCATGAAAAATGTTAAAACAAATTATTCCATGCATGAATGATACAATATGTTTAAAATCAATAATTTAGGTGTTGCATATCAAGTAAAATAAATTTAGATCATGCACACTTAAATAAGTGAACAACGTAACTTTTCATACATTTATAAATTACTTTGTGTTGGAAAGAAGAGAGTTTGGATTTGAATACAGCTCTAAAAATATCTAGTCATTGATTACAGGTAGAATTATTACATATTAGCCAATTAAAATAAGTTATCTGGTAGAAGCATAAAATGTAATGTTTAAATAATACAGAATATAAATTTACTTCAAAAGTTCCAGAATAGCTATTACTATGTCGTTAACATAGCAGAAACCGGAAGCCTGCAATTGAAATAAATTATATGAAATTACAAATTAAATCATTCTTGTTTATCTATAAAAAAGATACATGAATTGAATTAAAAAAAAAATGAACATGTTATTTATCTTTAAAAAAGAAAAAGCTTTGAATGCTGAAGAAAACAACAAAAAGAACAAAAATTACCTCAAAAGTTTTAGCATGATGTAATCCACCAGACCAGTTGACAGCGATGTCACAATTCTATATAAATTATAATTATCAAATTACTTTACTAGCTTTAAAATTTTTAAATTATGCAACTGATAAAATTAAATACTGGCAGAACATAATACAATTTAATAGAACTTAATTTTGAAAAGATACCTGACTATTTAGACAAATAGCACCTTCAAGTGACGCCCCTGTATACATGGAACAGAAGTCGAACAATCCATCAAAAACAGGACTACAAAAGATTTTAAATGAAAAGTGGTACACAAATAAATTTCTAAAAATGTATGCAAGCAAGTTTTGGTGATATTACCAACTCAGTTAAATGATAACAATAAATGAGCTACTTTTTAGATTTTCAATGATCTGTCACACACACATTTTATATGTACAGTAAAGTACCATTATTCTGAAAATGCCTGTAATCTGCACTGTATATATGAATATAAACAAAGAAATTTAATTCTTGAAAAACAATTTATCAATGGTAATAATATTTTAATTATTTTCCCAATTTTAATTTACTCGTTATACTTATACTCTTCAGGGTCAATAAAACCATTATATGCTCTATAGCATCCCAGATCCCAATGTCAAGCAATCAGAGTTAGGCACTGCAGGCCAAAATTCAGAGGGATTGTTGCACCATAAATTTTAGTTTAATCAAAAAAACTTCCAATATTCTTAATGGTACCTTTATTCATAATTTAATTCATATGCCCAGAAGCAGAATTTTCCATGTCTGCCTGCAGCATACTAAAATTTATCTGCGACCCAATAGTGCTAGACTAAGCCTACTAAAACAACAATATCCCATAAAGTAAGAAACATTTGCCTTTATAAAGAAAATATAATGAAATTATGAAACAAATACCATAAATCTAGAGACTTAAAAGTAAATTTCAGCTTTTTTCTAAGCCCAGCCTTTCTTTTTAAGCTAGTGGATTAATCTGCAAGGTTTAAAATAATCTGCAGCGCCCGCTGCCATGCTGGACAGTTTCTGCTACTGGGTTCATATCCAAGTGATATTTATATGAGGAAAATAGCAAATTAAATATTAAAAAAAAACTCACTTTAATTGATATTTTCTATGTTAAATATATATATATATATATATCTAATAAACAGTGAAGTCATTTCTTCTCGAATAATTTCTGAAACATCGATGTCAATTTTATTTGCTTCAATTTTTTTCCGCCACTCTTTAACTAATTTTTTTATTTTTTTAAGCGAAGAAAGAATATTGATATTTTGGAAATATAGTCTTACTTCTCTAAAGCACATATTAATTTTATAGTAAAATTTCTGCATTTTTTCAGTAACACCTTATCTTCTGCCGGCTCCTTGTCCTCGTTCCTCTGAACTGCTACCAGTGTTACCAGCGGTTAACAGCAATCTCGTTGTTCATTAAAGCATTGATTTTTATCTCAAAGTTTTTAATTCTTAAACAATCGCTATTTTTCTTTCTCTCATGAATTGGAAGTGTAAAAAAAAAGAGGGGGGGGGGCATAATAGAAGATGATTTTAATGCTGGGTTTTTGAAGTTGCCAGATTTTCAAGGTTACACTATGCATATATATATATATATATAATTAAAATGAAATCATATGTGTGAAACACACACACACACAAAAAGACAATACAAAAATTAAGCCATATAGAACAAAAATGCTTCATTTATTTAAATTCCATTTTAAAAAGTATTTGAATTAATGAAAGACACTTACTTAGGCAATATATTTAATCTTTTATATAGAAATAATAATTGATAGCAAGGAAAATAAAACCATTTATTCAAAAAATAAGAAAATCCTTTAAATCAATGTCAATAAATATAAAAATTAATAAATTCTTACTTAAGCATTATACATGTATTTGTGATATTTGGTCAAGGATATTTAAATTTCAAAACCAAGATTTTGTGATTCTATTATGGCTATTTATAGACTGCAATATTCAATATAGAAAAATAAATGAAATGTATTAATTAAAACAACCATTATTGCATATTGATTATATATTTTTAAAATATAAATAAATAGATAAATAAATTACTTTTTAAATGATTTTTACATTATTTATATCTTTAAGTATGTACTAATTTATGCATTTTTAAGCATTAACAATTTAAATTTGTCCAAAATATGAATAAAGCAAAATGTAAACAAAGTTAAATAGACATGACCTGTAATCTTGTCAGAAGTAAAAAATAAATAAAAATAAAATGGAATGCTTGTCTGTTTTTATTAGGCTCTAAATTTAATAAAAAATAAACCAATCAAAATTTGCATCTAAAAAGTAAAACAAAATTCCAAAAATCATGCTACAACATTTGCATATGCTATGAAAACAGACAGCAATATTTCTGCTTTTGAATATATAAAACATCATATTTCTGACATTGCCATAGCCACTGACAGTAAGCATGGTTTGCACGGGAGTGTTCATTTCTACGTGAAGATGAAAGATTAAAAAATATGTTGTAAATCAACAGACATCTGCATTACAATAATAAAATAAATAACCTTTTTTGTAATAAAAATAGGTGTCTTTCATAGATCAATCATTATAATATATATACAGTCAATCCTCGATTTAATGAATTTCTTGATTCAGTGGATTTTTTTATGGTTCGACGAAAATAGAACACAAAAAACTTCAATTTAGTGAATTTATACTCCTGATTTAACAAATAACTTTGGATGTAAAAAAATGAAAAATTGAAGAAATTTTCTAACAGTTATTAAAGTTTTTCAATGTCCCTGATTGTTAATTTTCTAAATATGCATCTTGTTATGCAGAAATATCTACATGCGAAAATGTACATTACACCGAGGTTATCAATAGCAGTAGCAGTGGATCGGATGAAGAAGATGAAATAGAAATGAAGCATGCACCATTCAAAAAAGAAGTTAGCAACTGCTAACTGCTTTTTTTAAAGCGATACGTTGAAACAGTATTTGATGGCTCATCATGTTGATGACACTGTTTTCACAGTTTCCGAAAAAAATTGATAAAGAAGTTTGGAATAAAAAATCGAAACAAAACAAACAAATGTCTATAAAAGATATCTTATAATTTATTTATAAGTTTGAACAAATGAGATTTTTTTAGAAACTACAATGCTTGTGATTTATAGTAGTACATGAAAAGAGAATCAATTTTTATACAGGGTATTTTTTAAAGCAACAAATGATTAACATCATTATTAAGGTAGGTGAGCATTGTTCTTATTTATAGCCATTTTTTAACTTGTTCTGTTGCATATATATATATTTCTTTGACCATACTGATTTATCAAATAATCTCAATTTAACAAACAAAGTTGCTAGTCCCAAATGATTCATTAAATCGAGGTTCGACTTATGGATGCATTTTGAAGCATTTCCCTGACAAGCGATAGCAGAGAGAGAATTTAAAGCACCCTAACAAGTTGCATATAAACCTTAGAATTCCAAGGAGTCTAACACCACTATTTCAGATTAAATTTTTCTATTTAATATTTAAATTTCAGAATCTGTATTCACCTTGTTTAAACACACAATTTGAAACATTTCTATGTTACTAAAAAAGGCAAAAAATTTTATTCAAAAATTGTGGTAAAATTGTACATACGCAGCATATAATGGTCCTATAAATTCTATTTATCACGTTACAAAAATTAAAAATATATACATTTTTTAAATTAGTTTATCAGTGACAAGCTATTTTTATGAAATATAAAAGAGATATTTAATAACAAAATAATTAATTGGGAATGCACATAGAATAATATTTATCTACTATCTTGAGAATTAAAAAACTGTCACAAGAGAATATTATGCAGCATTACTGAATCATTTGAACAAAGCAAACAAAAGAAAATGCCACACATGGCGAAGGAAAACGTGCTGTTTCACGAAGACAATACTCTGACTCACACATCCATGAAAATGATGTATGTAAAATTAACTGAATTTAATTACGAATCCCTTCATTACATCTCATATTACTTACATCTGCTCTCCAGTGACTATTATTTATTTCCTAACTTTAAAATCCATTTTTGGCAAAAGAAAAAAAAAATTCCTTTTTCTATGCTCGTCCCAGGATTTTTCAATTCAATGTAGTATCTAAAATATTCATATAGCTTAAAATTTTATAAATTAGCATCATATTGTTAAATATCTAGTTCATGGGAAGCGTATAAACAGCTCAGGAAACATGATATTTTTTTATTTAAGGAAAAAACAAAAGTTTGAAATTTCAAATTAAAACCTGCTCATTTAATTAACAATATGAATGACTGATAGAGATGTATTGCAATTTGAAATTATATAACAGATTGTTTCAATATTTTATTTTTACCAAAAAATAACTAAGTAAGCTTATTAATTAAAAAAGTACAGCATATTATTTATTATTGTCAGAATACTCTTCATAAATTAAATAATGAACTTTCCTTTCCTGTTTGTGAATTTTTCCCTCCCTTTCCCAAGAAATTGTTTTACATATAAGATAAACGACTGAGAAAGGCAAAAAAAGAAAACCGGAACAAAGTAAAAATGTTGCAGAAATATCAGCAAGAACTAGGTGGTGGATAATCACATGCAAGTGCTGTGCTTGATTTATAAGTGAGCTCAACTGATAAGAGAGCTTAATTTCTTTCAAACTCATGAATATGACTAGGGTAATTTCTCACCTCCGATTTGCTTGCTAATAAATTATGAAACACTTATTCAAATTACATAAGAAATGTACTTATTTAAGGCCTGTTTCAATGCTTGTAAAATTATAAAACAGACTCCAATAGTAGATTATATATAAAAAAAAACCCATAAAATTAAGGAAATTAAGTCACTGTTAATACAGCCAAATTTTTTACACATTTTATCAAAGTATGCAAAATAATTTATTCAAAACAAAAATATATTAACCTACCACTTACACTAAAAATATCTCAAAATGACAAAACAAATCCAAAGTTATATAAATAATAATAATAATAAAATGCTGAAATTATCATAATTGAAATCATTAATTTAATCATTTGTTTAATATTAAATTATTTTGTTTAACAATTCTCTTCTTTTTAAATACATGTATTAAACATAACAAATTTTAAAGTATTGTATTTTTTTAATTTATTGTTTATATGCTATTTTAAAACAATATTAAATTTTCTGAATGCTTAATTTTCTAACAGTTGTGAAAGTAGGAAAGGTATAAAACACTTTTTCTTTTTAATGTGTGTAATGTAATATATGTATGTCATTCAAAGTAAATCATAAATATAAAATCTTTCAAATTTTCTTAAAAGTTGAATCTTAAGTAATAAATAAATAAAATATATTTTCTAAGATTATAGTTATTAGTTATTTGTTACAGATTCATACTTTTATCAGTACATAATTTCAGTCTGCATATTCTGCTGGATAATTATAATAACCAGATGCAGTATGTTTGCTGGATAACAGTTGCATCCCTAGTTAACATCTGAATTTCAAATTACAATGTCTCATAAATCATGTAGAAAATGTTTAAAAAAAAAAAATCTGTTGATTTTTTTTTTCATTAATCTATAAATTTAAGCACAAACGAAATGAATTGAGAGTAATTTATTTGTACTGGGCTAAGCTATAAAAACTTTCTGCAGTGTGCTTTTCTGTCATTAAATGGGGTAGGAAATGAGATGAATAGGTTTCAATTCAGATGAACATTGAAGGAAGATGCAATGTCTAAGTGGTCTAAAGCAGCAGAAAGAATTATGTCCTCTTAAGGCAGAGTCAGTTCTAACCCTACTGCTGATATAAGATGTTTTTTTAGATATTGTTTTCTGATAATTCAGTTTAATAATGTAAAATATATTTTATTTCAGGTGAAAAAGTTATAGAATTTATATATTTCTTCACTATTATTAAGGATTATTAAATTAACCATCCCCAATATTCTTTTATTAATGATTTTGAATTTTGAATTAAAAAATTTGGCATGTAATTATCGATTAAATAAATTGAAATGATCTAAAATTTTTTTGTATATTTTTTATTATAATTTTTGATAAAGTATATTTACTCAGATAAAAAAGTGATTATTTTCTGTAAAAAAAAAAAAAAAAAAAAAAAAAAAAAACATTTTTATAAAAATTGTGATGCTATTTATTGGTATTGTAATGCAGTAAAATGTTTATATTTGATAGAACTAATAAAAAACTTCAACAATTTCTTTGTTTGTAAAATATTTAATTGGAGGAAAAAGCTTAGAATTGTTTTTGTTTTTTATTTTGAAAACAGAATTCTCTGGGAAATGTTCTGTTGAGTGTATTGATGTAAAGAAAATTAATATGTCTTCATTATTATAAAGGAAAATTTATCATCCTATATACATATTTATGATGTTGTAGGTAAAATTTTAAATGAAAGGCATTTGATAGGTTAAATAAATCGAAATGATCAACAATTTTTGGTATATTTTTTAATACAATTGATCTATAAGGCATATATACAAAGAAAAGTAGGTAATTATTTTCCATTAAATAAAGAGAAAAAGGAGAAAGAAGGTAAAATTTACATAAAAAACTATGGTGCCAATTATTGGTGTTGCAATACAGTTAAATGTTCAAAAATTGATATATATATCAATTGCTATTTTATACTTTTTAACTATTACTAAAAAATACTTTTTAAAAATTTCTGATATTTTAATGATGTTATGAAGCTTTTTTCTATGGAACCTTTAATTTGTTTGTCATCAAGTTTTGAAGGGAGTATCTAGTTCTTTTATTATACCACCGTAATTTACGGTCTATAATCCACAGATAATCTGCCAAAAAAGTGAAAATGTTTGTGATGTGGATAATCAGCCGCCACAGATGATTTTTTTTTTCCACTTTTGAAATAGTGTATGGTTTAAAAGAAAAAAATTGGTTATTCAAACCCCAGGCTCTTTTGATGATGGACTCTTATGAATGCAGATTTAAAAGAAACAGTTAAAAATGCATGCAAAACATTCGGTACAAAGTTGAGGCATTCTCACATAATTTTGACTTTTTTATTTTAGTACATATTGTGTTTTTTTATTTCTTATATTGGAAAACATCCCATTGCATAACTGTATAAGAATATTAACAAGATAAATAAGTTTTGGACGATGTTGGAGGTCCAAATATATCATGAAATTCCTATGCCATTCTGTGTTCCTGATACTGATTTTTAAGTTTGGAGCTGTCTGTATAAAATTGTTTCAATAAAAGAAATTCTATGTAATTTTTTTCCAAAACTGGGACTATTGTTTTACATAAATATGTAGCAAAAAATTAACCTGCACCATTTTTACGGTTGTTATTATTTTTTTAACTCTGACCCTATATGTTAAATTCCTTACCATCCCTCTAGCTAAAATTATACAGAAAATCACTTCAGATGCAGCCACAGAATTTTTTTCAAATTTTTCTCATGCAGAAGTATGCTAGAGAAAGAATGGCTAAAATTCTTTGACAGGAAATTTACTGCAGAATTTAAATCAGCATTTAAATATCAATTTCAAGCATTGTGGCTTTATTGGTAGTCTTATTGTCCCCAAGGTTTATTCCTGCAATTTTCAAAGTATATTTTAAAAAAATTTAATTATGTAAATAACTGCTTCTAAAAAACAATGAACATTGTGGCTATCACTTAGTCTTAACATGATTGGCCTAAAACTAGGTGGTAATTTTCCTTACTATCCCCCATCCTTATTATCCATTTTTTTCCCTTACTGTCCCTTCTTTAACACCCCTTTAAGACAATGTTATACCAAAATTTTGTACTAAAAATACTACATTGTTATTATTTCTTATTTGAATGTTCTGTGGGTACTATGAAAATTCATTATAAGTAAAAATTTAGAAGAAAATAAAAAATTAGAGGGGTAAAACGGTTAGTTGGTTGTGTTTATGTCGTCCAATTATCAACACGAGGGATATAGGCCCTAAGTGGGGGGAAGTGCCCTTTGTTGGGGTATTTCTAAGGGAATCTAACCCGTATTTACACGTGGAAATCCACGGTTTGAATAAAACCACGAAAACTCTGAATGATTAGGCCAACGGGCGCGATTGGGTTCGAAACCAGCACCTGCCGTCTACCAGCTTCGAGAGCAGAACCTCTCGGCCACTGGTGGGGCGAGAGGTAAAACGGTAAGGAAAATTAAACTTAAACCTCAGCTAAATAAAAAAATCTTTGATGCTGACCATTTTTTTTTTATTTTGAATCATTAAGGCATTCGTCTATAAGTTTAAAATGTTATTTTACTAAGTTTAACTCCACACGATTTTTATTCCTGAAAGTAAAAATTTTGTGAGAATGCTTCAGCTGTCCATTATTCATGGAGGACTGACTAAAAAATTACACCCGTTAGATCTGGGCATAAATAAATCTTTTAAGTCTAAAGTAAGACATTATGGGGAGAAATGGATGTCCAATGGCATTCATACCTATACAAAAAGTGAGAAACAACATTAACCTGCATATTCAGATGTTTGCAGATAGCTAAAACAAGCATGGGACGATGTAACAGAATCAATGATTAGAAACTGTTTCCAAAAATGCGGAATTATTGAACAAGAAAACAAAAACATTCAAGACTCTGAATCCGAAGATGAAGATAAGAACTCTGAATTAAATAATGACTTTTATTATTATTATTTGTATTCAATTCAGATTTTGATTGTAATGGGCTTTCATCCGAAGGAGTGCAATAAAATATTTAGTATTAGCATTGCTTATTATTCTGAAATAGCTTTATTTAATTTTAGGTAGATTTCGTATGAAATACTACCTATTGGCGTCGTTCCTATGTTGGAATTTTTGAAAAATTTTTGCAGATCTACACCGATCATGACCCCTAGAGCCCAAAACCACCCTCAGTAAAAAACTTGATTTTATATATATATGTGTATGTATCTATCTATATATATCACTTTCTTCTGGACACGATAACTTCCACAATTCTGCACCATTCTCTTCCAAACTCAAACTGATACATAAAATCAAAGGGCATAAAATCTTGGTCAAGTTCGTTAATGGGCAAAATCGGACCAAGGGGGTGGAAATAGGGAGGGGTTTTGTGAAAACCGACAAAACCCCATAACTTCTTAAATTTTGTACATATTGAATCAGTTTAAAGTTTTTATTACTTCTAAAAATAGGGCCAAAAATGTATGTATCACAGATTTTTGATAAAGTTAAAAATGGGCTCAAGGGGTGCAAAAAATAGGGTTTTTGGGAGAAAAAAATTCATAACTTCGTCAATTCTCAAGATACCAAATCCAATTAATTTTATCATGAATCTCCTTAACATTATCTACAACTTTTATATTCACAAGTTTTTGATAGGACCAATTCGTACCACAAAAAAAATTAAAAACAAAAAGGGTGTTTGAAGAAAAAAAATCCATAACTCCGTCAATTCAAAAGATATAAAATCCCCATGAATTTATTATAAATCTTCTTAATATTGTCTACAACATCTATATAGACAAGTTTTGGATAGGACCAATTCTTACAGCAAAAACAAATTAAAACAAGTTGGAAATTGCTCGTCAAATGTGGCAAATGAGGTGCGTTCGTACTATAACTAGTTTTATAATTACTTTTTGCACCCCATATTGTACTGAATGTGTATTTATTTGCAATTCATAAGTGCATAGTCTGTAACATCATTAAAATGCACTTGCAATAATTTTTTCCCATTCCCCTTAAAGTAACGGAAAACTTTTGACTGTCCCTGTAATTAAGCTATACATCCGATTTTCATGAAATTTGAAATGGCTCGACAAAATTTTGCAGCAATTATATATTTAAAATTTCAGCTCATTCGGAAAGCTGTAACATCATTAAAATGCACTTGCAATAATTTTTCCCATTGGCTTTAATGTAAAGAAAAACTTTTGACTGTCCCTGTAATTAAACTATACATCCGATTTTCATAAAATTTGAAATGGCTCGACAAAATGTCGCAATAATTATAGGTTTAAAATTTGAGACCATTCGGAAAGCTTTAACATCATTAAAATGCACATGCAATAATTTTTCCCATTGGCCGTAATGTAAAGAAAAACTTTTGACTGTCCCTGTAATTTAACTATACATCCGATTTTCATAAAATTTGAAATGGCTCGACAAAATTTTACAACAATCATATATTTAAAATTTCAGACCATTCGGTTGGGTAGTTTTTGCTCTATTATATGCGGACGGACGGACAGACAGACAGACGGACTGAACGACGACTATAGGTGCTACGTATTTATATAATTACGAACGCACCTAAATACATAGCGGTTGAAGAAAAAAATCATCTTAGTAAGGATGTATTCAAATCCAAAACTGCTTATTTTCTGACTCATTTTACAATTCATTTTTACTCTCAAAGGCTTCCAATTGGTACCTTTTCTTACTCAGAAACTATATAATGTACTGTAATGGTCAATATTTTGATAGAGGCAGAATATATTTTAAAACATGCTGTCAAAGTGGGCCTTTTGAACTGAATTTTCCGAAGCGGATTGTGTTGGAAAAATCATCGTATTAAAGGAGTATCAGGCCCCGATTATGACTAACTGGGGCCCTGGGCAAAGATAAATTAGGGGGCCCCATTCGAATCGTTTCAGGATTATTCAAACAGAACTGATGGTCAGTCATATGTCTATAGGTAATGCATATAGCCTACGTAGCCTCTGGCGAGTCGCGAGTGGCTTCATACATTAAACGCAAATGGGCTTACCTACTAGATCAAGTATGTCTTGGTGTAATGCATAAACAATATTTTTTGTACCTTGGATTTTAAATGGAAGAAAATTCCTAGCTCTGTCAATTCTAAATTGAGTACCTTAAAAAAATACTCTTTTTTTTTCTTAGTACAGAACAAAACTCTTTTATATAACTTTAGCAACTTGTTATATAACTTTAAGATGAATTTAATAACTTCAACTTATGGAAAAGTTGGAATTGGAAAAAAAGTAAATATTTTATAATATAATGTATGAATTTGGGGGCCCCTTGAGGTCCGGGGACCATGGGCAAAGTCCCGATTTGCCCATGCAATAAAAAGGGCCTGAGGACTATTCAAATCCAAACTGCTTATTTTCTGACTCTTTTTTAAATTCATTTTTGCTCTCAAACATATCCAATTGGTAGATTCGCTTATTCAGAAACTATATAATGTACCGTAATGATCGATTTTTTGACAGAGGCAGAATATATTTCAAAAAATGATGTCAAAGTGGGCATTTTGAACGGAATTTCCCGAAGCGGTTGTGTTAGAAACAAAAAATATTGTCTTAGTGAGAAAATAATTGCTTATATATCAAGTTTTAATTAATTGAACGAAAATTAAAAACACAGGTCGCTTATAAATCTCTTCAAAAATCACGTCAACAAGTTTCATGTTTTTCCTATAAATAATGAATCTAGAGTTATGCCAGAAAATTTCGAGTTGTTGAGCATGGAAAAGTATTTTTTTGAATACCGCCCTAACATGATTCTGATAAAACCAGTTATTATATAAAAATGAAATAAAAACTTGTCAAAAGCGGCCAGATAAAACTGTTAAAGTGGGTTTATCTCTAATCATGATTTGGTTTTTGTTGGTGAAATTAGTATACCTAACTTCGAAATCTGCCTCCGCTTGTAGGCCGGGCCGGCAGGGATTTTTTTTTTTTTTTTTTTTTTTTTTTTTTCCCATGAACACCCTGTTGCTATTTAAAGTAAGCTTTCAAATTATTAAATAACAAATATAATATTTAATATTTTTCATATATGTTCTATGTTTCATAGATTTTTTCAAAACTGATAAATTGATTAGATTCATACCTCCAGAAACTCTATTTCATGTAAATCTAAATTCAGTTTTTATGTTTTGTTATTTCTCTGATAGACGGCAGAACTGAAATATTTGTTCAATTGCTCGTATTTTCAATTTTAGCTATACACCTCACGTCCAGAGCTTCATACCCAATAATAATAATATAATAGATCATTCTGTTTAATTATAAATATGCTTTATAAAATTTGAATTATTTGTTTAATTAAATCATTTCATATGTTATAAATAATTTTAGATAGCAATCCTTTTACTGGTATGTTAGGTTTTATGGGATTGAAAAGAAAACACAGTGTAGAGCCAGACCCACGTAGAGATAAGACAACTAAATGAATTTTTATGAAAAATAAGAATTTTACATGAGATAGAAATTATGAAAATAAATAGCTATCTTGCAAAGCATTTACTGAATTTACTTTTTTTCGTATTTTCTGTTTTTTTTTCAATTATTTGTTAAATACCTAGTATAATATTTAATATTTTTCATATATATTTTATTTTTCATAGATATTTTAATAACTTGATGATATATTATTAGTCTTGTCTCTAATCTGTTGCTGTTGTATACATATGCAGCTAACATGTTCACGATAGCATTTAAGCTGCGATCGTCTTAAAACATCATTCGGATCTATATCCGATATTGTAAATAAATAATTTAACACAATATTAAAATAATAACACCATTTGAAACACGTACTCTAGCGAGAACATACTGAGCACGCTAGATTTATTGAAATCAATCATGCTAAAGAAGATACAGTTACAGTGAAAAATATACAATATTCATATGGTTAAATAAATGAAATGTTAAAATACAAATTAATTTACAAAAACTATTCTGAAGATTAAAAATACATTTGAAGATAGAGATATTTATTTTAAATTATTATATTAGCAAAGAAATGTTTTATGTGCAATTATAAATATTATTTCAAAATTTACTACTTGCAATGCGACATGCGTAGCTTGTTTTCATTTGTATAGAGTCACCATCTGTCGGTGTATTATGACCTGACAAATCCATATTTGGTATAATTGCATATTCCAAGTTTAGTTTTTTGCTTTATTATTTCTCCAACAGATGGCACAACTGAAGTGTTTGTTCAATTGCACGTATGTTCTTTCATTTTCATATAATAGATTGTCCTGTAATATGCTTTATAAAATTTTACTTAGTATCTGTTTAATTATAAATATGCTTTATAAAATTTTATGTAATTAAATCATTTCATACATTATAAATAATTTTAGATAGTAATCTTATTTTATTGCTGGTATGTTAGGTTTTACTGGATTGGGTTGATTTTTGATGGCCAATTATCTACACGAGAAATATGGGCCGGGGGAAGTGCCCTCCGTGGGGGTCTTTTTAAGGGAACCTAATCCGTATTAACGCATGGAAGATCCACGACTCGAAGAAAACCACGAAAACTCCGAACGATTAGGCCGATGGGCGCGATTGGGATCGAACCCAGCACCTCCCGTCTACCAGCTTCGAGAGCAGAACCTCTCAGCCACTGGTGGGGCCTAGGTTTTACTGGAAGAAAACACTGTGCAGAGATAAAAACAAATAAATGAACTTTTAATAATAATATAAAAAAAAAGATTATGATAGATATCTTTAAAAATATTTAAATAATTTCATATTTGTGTCAGAAAAGAGATCTAACGCCTTAAGATAAAGTACAACAGGAACGCCAATAGTGTGGATTATAGGACAGTGTGGATTTTCTGCTAACTTTTTTCCAGTGAAAAAAAATAAAATTGCATATGCAGATTATGTGCCGCCATGGATTATAAGCCAGAAATTATGGTATTTTTAACTTTCATAAGAGTAGGACTCAATCTTTAAATGCCTTATAATATTTCATATAATTGCTAGGAGCATTTAAATATTTATAAATTAATCAAAATAGAAGTACTTTTGATTTGCACTAAGAGCTTTTAAAAAGGAAAATCCATGTTCATCTACCCAGTGCATTTCTTACATATATCTATATAGTTGCACAGATAAAGATGGGAAACATATAATAAATTGAACAAAGAAAGAAAAAATTTTAAATGTACATTTCAATAAATTGATTATATATTGTGTAGAAGAAATAAGAAAATAAACCAAAAATGTCTATCTTTAACCTCCATATTTCTTACAAATGACAGAAATTACATACCAAAGACAAAACTATTAAAAGATAAAACTTTTGTCATTTGCAATGCATGCGAAACAAAGTTGAAAATTTTGTACAGTATGGCTGTAGAACCTTTTATTTGAAAGTCGTTTGCTACAATTTCCAAAATGTAATTTTTATCTTATCTAGCCAAAGTTTCTTCATTAAAAAAATCATATTTTTCTTCAATATAACTGTGGTAGCTTGCTAGCCTGCAGTAGTGCACTCCATACAAATATAACTTTTTTTTTTACCGACATCAAATCCAAGTCCTGTATGGAACTTTTGAAAATGCTACATGCACTCATGGCTCCAAAGGGGTTAAATAATGAGAGGAAAGATAGAAAACAGTAAATATAAAATATTATTTTAAAGTAAAAGAAAAATATCTCCATAATGTTTTCTGATTTAGCTAAATACACATATACATATATGGATATATGGGGTGATTCCTTAACTTTGCTTTGCCTCAAATAACTGACGAACCTAGTTTAGCTATAGCTGTAAAGTGGCTATGCACCCTGTAGTGGCAAGCTGCAGAGTTAGCTTTTCTATAATGGTACAAGATACAGGAAAAGGCCACTTACAAAGTTATAGAGCGACCTTGATTTAGTATGAAATGATGTCTTGCATATAAAAGTAACTTTATTAGAAGCCCTCAAATAAAATTTTTTATGTTCAATCATCAGCTTAAATACACCACTAATTGCATGCAAAAGTGTGGCATTATATGTTAGATGCACTACCAATAAGACTAAGATAAGTAAGGTAAGTACAATTTATTTTAATAAGAAAATCAAGTTAAGCCCATCAAATCAAATCTACCATTGTCAGCACGCTGCTGATGGTGTACACATTGAGCATACTTACTTGATTTTCATGTTAAGATAAATTATACCTTGCTTACATAACTTCTTATTAGTAAATGTGAATCTACAATATAATGTCACACTTCTACAAATTTCCACAATTAGTGGCATATTTGAGCTGATGATTGAATACAAAAAAATTACATTTGAGGGCTTCTAATAAAGTTATCTTTATATGTAAGGCATCAATCATTTCATACTAAATCAAGACACTCAACAACTTTGTAACTGACTTCTTTCTCCTATTGCAAACCATTTTCGAGATAAGAATGGTAACTCTGCAGTTTGCTAGGGATGATGAGGGATATGTACCTCATTGTGTAGTACATACTTATTTTAATATACCTAGACACTTAGTTCACCAGTTATTTGAAACAAAACACAATTAAGGAATCACCCTGCATAACTTGGTAAATTAATCTGACTTACCAGTCATCTCCAACGTTGAAGTAATTCAGACTCTTGTTGAAAGTCTGAATATTATGAGGCGTGACTCTCTTTAAAAAATCAATGTATTCATCTGAATGGAACCTTCTCACAGTGGCGTACCCAGGATTTTATTTCGGGGGGGGCTGACTTAAATTTTCATAATGTTCTAAATCTTACGAAACACGTTGCATTGTGTTATAAACAGAAATCATTTTTGTCAGTAAGGCCATAGCCAGGGGGGGGGGGGGGGGGTGCAAGGGTGACTTTGTTCCGAATTTTCCGAAAATTTGAAAAATTCTGTCATCAGTCCGAAAATTTGGACTTAAAAAATTATCGCGATTTTGGACAAATGGTCGCCGAAAAAAATCAATTTCGTCAATCGTTCGCAAAAAAAAATCTCCAATTTCTTTAAAGGATCAAGGAAAAAACCGGAATTATGTCATACGGCCGCAGATAAAATGCGAAGTTTATCAAAGGATCGCAAAAAAAGTCAAATTTCGTCAAATGATAGCGGAGAAAACGTGAATTTCGTCAAATTATTCTAGAGGAAACGCTAATTTCGTGAAAATGAGCACAGAAAAAACCCGAATTTCGTCAGAAGGCCGCAAAAAAACGGTAATTTCATCAAAAAGTCGCGGAAAAAACGCGAATTTCGAAAAAAAGATCGCTAAAAACACGCATTCTGTCAAAGGGCTGCGAAAAAGAAGCTAATTTCGTAAAGGATCGCAAAAAACGCGAATTTCGTCAAAGGGACACGGGAAAACGTGAATTTCGTCAAAAGGCCGCAGAAAAACGCAAATTTCATCAAAAAAGACGAAAAAAAACGCAAATTTCGTCAAAGAGCCGCGGAAAAAACGCAAATTTCGACGAAGGATTGCATTAAAAAAAAACGAATTTCAGCAAATGACCACAGAAACAAAACGCGAATTTCGACAAAGGATCGCTAAAAAAAACGCATTTCGTCAAATGGAAGCTGAAACAACGCGAATTTCGTTAAAGGATCGCAAAAAAAAAAGAAAAAGCAGGGTCACAAAGAAGGGCCACAGAAAAACGTGAATTTCGTCAAAAGGCTGCGGAAAAACCACTAATTTCGTCAAAACCCCGCGGATAAAAGCAAATTTCGACAAAGGATCTGGAAAAAAACGAGAGTTTCTTCAAGAGGCCGCAGAAAAAAAGCGAATTTCATCAAAAGGCCGCGGAAAAACGTGAATTTCGACGAAGGATTGCGTAAAAAAACGTGAATTTCGGCAAATGACCTCAGAAAAAAACGCACATTTTCTCAAAGGGCCGCAGAAAAAACGCAAATTTCCTCAAAGGGCTGCGGAAAAAACGCAAATTTTGGCAAAGGATTGCTAAAAAAAGTATGCATTCCATCAAAGGGAAGCGGAAAAAACGCGAATTTCGTTAAAGGATCGCAAAAAAAAAAAAAAGCATGGTCACAAAGAAGGGCCACAGAAACGTGACTTTCGACAAAAGACTGCGAAAAGAAGCGAATTTCGTCAAACAGCAGCGAAAAAACAAAAAAACACGACCATTTCCATAAAAAAACGCGAATTTCGTCAAAGAGCCGCGAAATTCATCAAAAAGACGAGAAAAAAGCGAATTTCGTCAAAAAAGCCGCGAAAAAAGCGCAAATTTCGACGAAGGGTTTCGTAAAAAACACGAATTTCGGCAAAAGTTCACGAAAAAAACTCGAATTTCATCAAAAACTCGCGGAAAAAACTCAAATTTTGACAAAGGATCACGAAAAAATACGCGAATTTCGTCAAAGGGTCGCGGAAAAAAGCTAATTTTGTCAAAAGTTCGGGGAAAATGCAAATTTCGTCAAAGCGTCGTGATAAAAACCCGTATTTCATCAAAGGATCGCGTTAAAAACACATACAAATATCTGTGTTTAGTATTATATGTATAGTTTTTAAACTGAAATAATATGCTGAACTTTTTAGAAATCTGGTTAACCCGAACCCACTCAGCCTGAAATTGACCTGAATATAAACAGAGTTAACCCAAACTACAACAAAAATAATTAGCAGCAGGAAGGGATTACCTCTCCTTTCCTCCTCTGCTGTAACCTTTCAGAAAATTTGCTGAGAATTTCAGATTTTTTTTTTTTAACTCAGACTCAAATCTGGGGGGAAGGGGGGAGGGCACGGGTCCGATCCTGAGACCGTCCCACGTCGAAATCTGTTGAAAAGTGTTACTGGGTTTTTTTTATATATACTTTCATTTAAAAGAAAGTCATTATAACTTAAAATCTATAAAATTGTTCTTCCAATCCCCGAAACTAAATTCTGGCTACGGTTCTTGTTTAACAATAAATTAATATTGTAACAAACACAAAATATTTTTTGTATACACAAAATATTTTCATACACATATATAAAATAAAGACTTTGTTTATTATTTGTGCATTGCACAAGTAATAAGAAGGACTTTAAACCGTTCCAGATGAAAAATACTGGCTGCAAAGTTAAGACAGAATAGGAAGATAAGTGGGGGGAGGGGACATTACCGAACTCCAAAGATGTCTTTGCAGTCAAACAAGAAGTCACTGTGTATCTTACAGATACGAGGAAGTAATCGAGTGTTAAAAACAAAAGTTAATGAATAACATTCACAGTCAGCGCTTCCGCACATATATAGTGTGCCTGACTTCCGACTTAGCCAAAATTCTGAAGGGATTAGCTAAGGTGTCATTATGCACTAATATGGGACTAACAAGAAAGACAAGTGCGATGCATGACAAATATATATAATTGAATTGATCTAAAAAGTAAGAAGTAAACTTTTTTTACCATTTAATCTGACCGTTTTGACAGGTAAAAGAGGTTTAGTCCCTTCAACCCTCCGCACCCCCATATTTCGGTGTGGCATGGAGATGCGACTGAAAAATGAAAGTTAATAAGCTACTTTTACAGTCAACTCTTCCGCAACGGATTTCCGATTTAGACGAAATCGACTTGAGATTAGCTGTGGTGTTACTGTGCATTAACATACCCCCGCATTGACAATCTTGGCACCCGCCGACTATGGGAAAAATTAAAAAAATCCTTAAATTAAACTACTTTTAGATTTGTCGAATGTATTTGTAGGTCTCTTGAATTTAGTATATATGTTTTCATTTATCGGGTAAAACAGTGATTTCAGTCATTTGAAAATGGATTTTGTGGTCTCAAGTAAATTTGGTCGCAGGACTGAGGAGGATATATTGGATTAACAGGAAAAACAAATTCGTGGCATGCCAGAAAATAAAACAAATTTATCTGAAAAAGAAGGAATATCAGCCCTTTTTTCATTTCACTGCGATCTCTTCAGAGGTGGAATGGAGCTGTAACGTCATAACCCCCGTCCCCATCGAATCCTTTGGTGTATGCTGGGGCATCACTGTGCACTAATATATGGGACTAACCAGAATAGCTGCGTCGCAGAAAAAAATTAAAAATTAATCTCAAAAGAAAGAAAAAAAACTGGAATTTTTTTTTTCATTTCATATTTGATTATTTCGGAAGAGTAAGTAACCCCATCAGCCCCTTCCCCTCACTGGGTATACTGTGGTATAACTGTGCGTTGATATGAGACTAGCCAGAACGTGTAGTTCATTGTATTGCAGAAAACAAGTGCATTACAAATTCATCTCGAACAAAAAGAAAAATATCAACCCTTTTTTCATTTCATTTTCGACTATTTTGGGAAGGGGCTGTAACCCATCACCCCCTTTCTACTTCTTTCGGTATAATGTTGTGTCACTGTGCACTAATATGGAACTAAAGAGAAGAGAGTGGCTAGTCTGTTGAATGATAGGAGAAAAAAAATACAAATTTATCTCAAACAGAAAGAAAAAAGTAATATTTTTTTATTTCATTTTCGACTATTTCGGGAGGAGGGGGCTGTAATTCCATCAGCCCCCTCCCCATCTTTGGGTAAGCTGTGATGTCAATGTGGACTAATATGGCCCTTTTACCTCTTTGGGTATAATGTGGTATCATTGTGCACTAGTATGGAACTAAAGAGAAGAGAGCGGCTAGTCTGTTGAATGATAGAGGAAAAATACAAATTTATCTCAAACAAAAAGGAAAATATCAGAACTTTTTCATTTCATGTTCGAATTTTTGGGAGAGGGCTGTAACTCCATTAACCCCCTTCTATCTCTTCGGGTATAATGTGATGTCACTGTACACTAATATGGAACTACAGCGAAGGGAGCGGCTAGTCTGTTAAATGATAGGGGAGAAAATGCAAATTTATCTCAAATAGACAGAAAAAAATCAGCTCTACTTTTTCATTTCATTTTTGACTATTTCCAGAGGAGGAGGTTGTAATTCCATCAGCCCCCTCCCCATCTTAGGGTATGCAGTGATGTCAATGTGGACTAATATGGTGTTAACGAGAATGGCTATTTAACTGTATGACAGAAGAAAAAATTACAGATTTATCTTTAAAAAGTAAAGAAAAAACACTTTTTTATTTAATTTTTCGCGATTTCTGGTTGGGGGAGGAGGGGAGCTGTAACCCCATCAACCCCCTTTCTCTTCTTTGGTGTCAATATGGACTAATATGGAACCAAAGCGAAGGAAGCGCATAGTCTGTTGAACGATGGGGGAAAAATGCAAATTTATCTTAAACAGACAGAAAAAATTCAGCACTATTTTTTCATTTCATTTTCGACCATTTCGAGAGGAGGGGGCTGAAATTCCATCAGCCCCCTAACTAATATAACCTGGACTAATATGGTGTTAACGAGAATGGCTATTTTGCTGTATGGCAGAAGAAAAAATTACAGATTTATCTTTAAAAAGTAAGAAAAAAACACTTTTTCATTTAATTTTTTGACTATTTCGGGAGGAGTAGGGGGGGGGGCTATAATCCCGTCAGCCCCCCTTTCTCTTCTTTGTTGTCAATGTGGACTAATATGGGACTAATGAGAATGGCTTGTCCGCTGTATAATGGAAAAAAATTAAAAAAATTTCCATAAAAGAAACACGAAAAATCAGCACCTTTCTATATTACTTTCGAAAATTTCGGGGGGGGCTGTAGCCCCATCAGCCCCCCCCTTGGGTACGCCACTGCCTTCTCATATCATGTGCACTAGCCCGATATGGACGTTACACCTACAAAATTTAAATAATAAAAATTAAACAAAGAAACATATATTTATATAAAATGAAACACAAAAATGTATTTTCCTAAGCATCTGCCTCACTACTACTCTAAGAACTACTGCTCTAAGGCCAATATAGTGTCTAAAAAATGTCCATATACAGGGATGCCGCAGGCGACTATTTTTTAATTTTAACTCGTACCACTTTCTCAAAACAAAAATATTTGACATACAGTTTAACAACATTTGCAAGAGAAATATACTACAAAATTTATGTTTTTTAAATAGTGATGTAAATAGAACAGAAAAATAGTCACCTATGGCAGCCCTGATATAAAATTAATCCATACACAACTTGTGACTGAGGAAAATGCAGATGATAGGTAATTTTTATTACACTTTTTTAATTTATACTTAAAATCTATATTTATAGTATGTAAAAATAAGCAAAAGGGGAGACTAGGGAGGGTTCACCATAGGGGAGGCTTGACCCACCCCTCAGTTCTCATATTTAAATGAATTTTAGAGTTTTACCAATAGGTAGCAACTAAAGTTACTGGAATGCTCAAACAACAATTTTTGTATCATGCAGATAATTGAAGCAGACGTGGAAAAAAACAACTGTGAAGAGTTTTCAACCTAAAAGTTGTGTTTTTTTTTTAAATATTTTGTAAGCTTTTCTCAAATAAAATTTATCATATAAATTTAAATAAGTAGGTTTTAAGTAATGCAGAAATAATGAGCTTTCATTGCAGGAATAAAGATTATATAGTAAGTTAGGCTTAACATGTCCTATTCTTTAGAAAAGGACTATATGTGGGGAGGCTTGACCCAGTCAATGTGAGAGAGGGTTGAGCAGATGCTCAAGGCTCCCTTAATTAAGTGGGTTTGGAAATCTTTTTATTATACACTCTGCATAATGAAAGGATAATGGTTATATATAAAAAAGAATGTAAATTTATTCTGTAAAGCTACAGTAAAATGGGATTATAGAAAGGAAAACGTTTAAAACTGACTGATTAAAAGAAGATGTGAAAAATTACTAAAGTATCCACTGCAAGAAAACAATGATATATAAATGGAAAAGATGATAGAAACTTTTTTTTTGTTGTTGTTTAAATGTTACCTACAATAGGTAAATAGAAAGAATGGAAAAGACTAGAAAGGACCAGAAAGAATGAAAACAGCAGTCTTAAGAGTTGTTAATGATAATTTAAGTGTTCATGTGGCTACAAAAGAAAACAACATTGATCGAAAAACTTTATGTAGGTATGCACATAAATTTCACCAAGATAAACACAGTGAGATGAAGCCAAACTATGCAACAACTAGTTTTGCCAGGTTGACTGTCACAAAATGTGGGACAAGGAGACAAAAAAAGGGGGACAGGGGTTTCTAAATTGGGATATAAAATACATTAAACCCTATGAAAAGGGAACCTATTTATAATTGAATACTGTCTTAAATGTTAAAATGTCATTCTCCTGACTATATAATTACATCTGCTGAGAAAAATGCATGTTTCAACCGGAATTTTTCTCCTGTGACTCTCTTGCAATTCCATCTAAACAAGTTTGTTTAAGCATCAGATTTTCACAAATAATTTTTTATAAAATTAAACCATGTAGCATAAAGTTTTTTTGCTTTGTTTAAAACTGATTTATTACTCTTAACAAATATTTCAATATAAAATAAAATGGGTCAAGCCTTCCATATGTGAAGAGCCTTGACCCATTATTTTCACATGATTAAAATCAATCCAAGTTTCTTTTATATTACACTTATGTCACAATTTTATTTTGATACCTGATTATATAACGAATAAAATGACATATAAAACTTTATTCTAGGTTCAACATTTAAAAAATAAAAAATCATTTTGCAAAAAGTGAGTCAATCCTCACTATTAATTCAAAGTTACTTTGTTTCTTTATTTTTAAGCATTTTCTTATCAATGATGGTTAAATATGTAGTTACTTTCAGCATATTTTATAAAGACATAAACTGACATATTTTTTCAATCACAGAATGTTTTACATTAATGTCAGTTTTATCAAATGTTATTTTATATTTTCCACTATACAAGTATTAATAGAAAGAGAAAAATAAAAGCAACTATAAACAAAAATGAATAAATATTTAAAAAAAATAAATATTTTTGTTCTAATGCTTTAAACCCTTTGAATATGTTTTCTGTCAGCATGAGAAAAGTCCATATGCCAAAAAGCCGACAATGCATGACCGATGCTGGAAAATGCATAAAAAGAAGATAGATATACACAATGAAAAGGAGAATAGCAATGAAGATGAAAAGGATAAAAAAAAATCAGGTATCTAAAGTGCATAAAAAGTATGTATCTATGGAAGTTTTATATCTGAATATTTTTCTGTTTGAAAAATGGAAAAAAGCAAAAGTTTTATCAATGGAAAATATACAGTCTGCAATTGGAGGGGTGAGAGCAACCAAACTCAAAAAAAAGGAGGACTTTTTTTTTTTTTTTTTTGCCTCTTCATGCTTAAAAATTCTCCTTTTTTTTGGGGGGGGGGGGGGGGGGGAGGGGGATGTAGGGCGGAAATTTTTAGAAGGGGATTTAGAGGATTGACTATTTATTTATTGTTACTATAAAGCAATAAATAGGAAGGACCTTTTTTTTTTTTTAAATATGAAGTTTTAAAGATTTTAAGCTTTGTGTGGTTAAGGGAGAGAAGATTTCAGAGGGAGAGAAGGAAAAATATATAATTACTTAATTATTATTACAACAAAGTAACAAATATATCAGAAAAGGTAAAAAGGTTTAGAGTTTTAAAGTTTTTAAAATCTGTGAGCTGGGAGAGGGGGGGGGGAGGTCAAAACAGAAGAAGCAGAAATTTCAGAAAAAGGGGTAATTTAGATTATTGAGTAGATATTTGTTGTAACTACAGAGTAATAAAAAGGACAGAATATAAAACTTTAAATTAAAGAATTTTAAAGACTTGAAGCTGTCTGTACTAGATATTAGGGGAAGGGAGAAAGCATGAAATTCAGGGGGTGGAGGGTTAAAGGCTTATTTATTATACTAATAAAATTATAGAGTAGAAACAAATACAAAAATTAAAGAATTTTTTTTAATCTAAATTTTCTTATATATATATATTTTTTAACTTTAAAAACAACTTGACCATTCATTCTTTTTAAATTAGTTACATTTTCATCAAGCAATAACTTAATACTTGCTATTACATAAAGAAAAAAAGACACACAAATAGAATTAATGCTTATGAAAATAATAAGAATAGAACGAAAGCTTTACAATAATAACGGAAACAAAAATTAATTCTGTTTTGTACCATTTACCAACTTGTAAGGAGAAAAGGGGAATTTTCAGGAAAGAACATAGATTAAGTAACAAGTTATTGCAATCATTCTACTGGACAAAAACAAAAGCTTTATACATCTGAATTTGTGGAGCAATGAAATAGTCACATGCATAAACAAAAATACTCCTGTGTGAATAATTTTAATGGATGACCCACAATTTTTTTTTTTTTTTGTCTTAATACAAATACACCATATGCTATTTAAGGCAACAGAACAAAAATTCTTTAAAAGGAAAAACTGCTTACGATAAAAAGGGTGGGGATAGACCAAAGCCGCCTTAAGACTATCAAGCCAGACACAATTTCCTTCCCCCTCGTATGTGACATAACAAGCCGGGGCTGGCGCCAACGAGGAGAATTTTATATTCACAGATATATTCCTCTGTTTAGAATTAGAGTACAACGTGTTTTTTATTCGGAAGCAAAGGACGTATTCTTTTTAAGGTAAGTTTATTTTCAAATTAACTATTTATATACTATTAGTACTAGTTATCTTTTTTTGTTCACTATGTACTTTATTTTTAATTTGTTTAAAATAAGTTAACTAGTAAATCCTAATGAAATATCGTGTTGTAATATTCCGTGTCTAAAACAAAAAAAAAAACGATATTAATCTAGTTCTGTTTCAATACAGCAATAATTTAAAATGGAAAAAATGACAAGATCGTGTCGAGACTTACATCATTCCCTGTCTCTCGTAATTTTCTAAAAATTGGGGCTTGAATTGTACTAATAGGTGAATTATCTCAAAAGTTATTGATTAATAAAGTTTCCATTATTTAATTATAGCCTTTATTAATTTGTCAAAATAATGATTTCAAAATCTGCTAGACAATTCTATTGGCGCCAGCACATTTTCCCTCATAATTTGGAAGCTATTTATTCGATTCACTTGAAATTTTAATGTCCTATGTGACATATTTTTCTACCTCAACTGTTAAACTTTCAAGTGCAAATTTTAATCAGTTCTTTTAATTTATGAAAATTAGTAAAAAAAAACTTTAAAATTATTATTACTCAGAAATTTATCACTGAAAACTGATGATATTTTGCATACAGTAAGTACAGCATAAATATTATTAGTTTAAACTTTACCTTTCTTGCTATTCAATAATTTCGATTAAAACTTCTGACTTTATTTACTCGGAAATACTGGCACCAGATAGCTGAAATTTATGTCAGACTGAGTTTCTTGGATACTAATCATGCTAAAACATTTTCAGCCAAAAGTCTTAATTACAAGCTTAATTATTATTTAATGTATAACTTGTCACACCTTCCTATCTTTGTAATTTGTTCTGATTTCTCTCATTAGAGTGACTTTTAATGATCGACTTTTATTACAAAACACTTGTCGTGAGAATAATAACTCTGATTATTCTGTAGGCAGAATTGATTGGTCTTTAATATGATATAAAATTTATGTATTTTTATAGATATTTTCATACTTAAAAATTTAAATGTACTAGAAACTTTCATCATAATTTCTATGTATGCATAACATTGTTACCTTGTTTATTTCTTTTAAAGCCCGATCAATATACATACTAATTTATTGGTGTTTTTTAATCTTAAACTCTTAATAAAAATTCATTTTATAATATTTGTTACACAGTGCATGCTTATACATGACAATTGCAGACATGGGAATGATGTGTCTGAATCTTTTTATTTTTACAATGACTGTAAACAATTTATCCACCCTCCCCCTTCCGAATTCGCAAAAATTTTGTGTGTTTTTATATAACTTTTAACGTTTGATTAAAAATAACAATAAATAAAATTATTGTTATATAATTATAAATTTAGTTTTCTGTGTAGTCAGGACCCGACTTCGTCTATCTAGGTCCTCGGAGCAAGCACCATTCTGGGGCCCCCCTTTTATCTATCCGTAGAAATTATTCGCAAATAATGCATAAGTGGTTAGTGCTAAACTTCATACGTATTGTATGCATGCATAAATTTCGTACCAGGTACTATTTACATTTGTATACAGGGTATCACAAAAAGATGGTCACAACTTTATGAAAAAATACTACTAGAATAATAGTAGAAAAAATCATGGATTTGTTGCAAAGGAGTATTTGTTTTTCTATTTATGTTATAAGGTGTCTAAAAAAAATCCCCCAATCGGTCCATAATAAATGATTTCAACTTGACTCGTTATGAGGAAAACGTGTATGAAGAATTTCTTTTGAAAACAATGTAGTACTAAGTTGTTATAATAAAATTTAAATCATTAGTTTTCTAATGATATATAGTACAAAGTCCAAAATCCAGAATCCTTCGGCACTCGGCGATTCCAAAATTCGGATTTTTCCGAATTTTGGCTTATTTACAGTTTTTCAATGAAAAAAAAAAAAATCTATTATATATATTTCAATTCCAATTGATGAAAGTGTTTTCTTTCTTTCTTTTGTTCTCACAATGTTTCAGTACACTTTTTAAAAACTCTATTGCTTGTACCTTGCATAATATCTTAAAATAATACAAAAATTAAGAAAATAATAATTTTCTGTTTCATGACCTTGTTTTGTTTTATTATGAGCGCTTTATGTTTTTTCAATTTAATCGATTCTATGTGAAAATTACCCATTTCTGCTAAGTAAAGTTTACAGTAAGAAAAATTTATCTGTGTTGTTACCTAATTTCATGCACTCTGTAGTTTTACTATTTATTTATATTAAATTTATTATATTCCTTTGCATGTTTCAAATCACTATATTTAATAGGATATTTATTGTATAATTTCAAGCCACAATGAATAATAAAAATAGCATACGACTTGAATTTGTTTTCATTTAACAATCATTTTTCATCCACTTTAATTTAATTTTAAATGTGGGTTTTGATTGACAGAATATTGGTATTTATTTATTTATTTTTGAAAATGAAATAATTGAAAGCAAAGTAATTCTTTCTATGTGTTTAAAACTACATATCATCATCATCATCATCATCATCAACCGTTTTCAATCCACTGCTGGATGTAGGTCTCCCCCCAGATTTTTCCAATGTTTTCTGTCTAGTGCTTTAATCATCCAATTTACACCGGCTACTTTTCTGATTTCATCACTCCATCTTACTTGAGGTCGTCTTCTTGGCCGTTTTACATCTCTGGGATACCACTGCAGGGTGTTTGTGCTCCATCTATTGTCTTGTCTTCTTGCGATGTGCCCAGCCCATTTCCATTTTAGCCGTTTAATTCTTTCAATGATGCCAAAAACTTTCGTCTGACTCCTTATCCAGGTTATTCTTTTTCTGTCTCTTCTAGTTATACCTAGCATACATCTTTATATGTGTATATATATATTATATACATATTTGTAGATTTTGCTTACATATATTTATTAATGTCTTGTTTTAGAATATATAGAAAATAGATAATTGATATTTTTGTAAATTTCAAAGTAGAATAAATAATGAAAACTGTTCACTAAATTAAATTTAATACTTCAATTTTTTTTTTTTTCATTAACCAACCATTTTTCTTTAATGTAACTTTAATTAAGTGCACATTTTGACTGACACAGTGATATTATTTCATAAATTTTGTTTTTGTGTTATCATTATTATTATTGTTTCGAGTGATCGAAATTGATTAAAAAGCACTTAATTAGCATCTGTAAACTATAAGTTTTTATTTTTCCCCATATGCTGTGATAATAAATTGGAATATAGAGTAAAGAATTAATATGTTTTAAATAACGCATGTGCTCTCCACGGCTGATCTAAGCCCCACGTTGTGACGTCACGAAACCTCGTGTTTGGCTTGTAGTCTTGAGGCGGCTTTGGGATAGACACAGAAATTAGTGAAAAGATAAGAGAAAAAGCAAGGTGAAAAGAGAGAAAGCAATTATATTTAAGTGGCACAGAGGTTACATGGGATATTTCAACAACAAAGAAGAGCTCAGGATTCAATCTCAAAGATGTCACATTTGCAAATTACTGTGAAATAACAAATAAAATTACTTGTTATTAAAGAACTTTAAAGGCATTCATTTCTTCACTGGACATTTGATTTAGCAATTCTTATTCTACTTACATAATGTTCACAGTAGAAAAGGACATTAGTTGAAAATGCATTAATGTGTTTAGTAACATAAAAAATGGCGAGGTTTATGTATGAAAAATAAAGTAACAATTTTGGATTTTATTAATTATAAATAAGATATACAATTAATTGAGTTACATTGAATGTTATGTGTTTTTCCTAAAGGTATGAGGAAGTTCTATAATTTTTGCAAGCTCTTGGGCATACAGTTTTTGAAATACTGTGGTTCAGGGAAGATTTTTACTAGAGATCTTTGGACACAACCAGGTATACATTTCGCAATTTTTAAAAAGAGGCAGGGATCTTTTTTCTGATTTAAAAGAAGGGTAAGGTGCTGCATCCTTAAATAATGACATAGAAGGAACACTAATTTACATCAATGTAATTCAGCAGATAAAGGAGTTGTGTATGCACAAGATTAATATAGTATGAGTTGAGTACACTTTTTAAATTTTACATTTAAGATTTTTGCCCTTGTATTCTCTGTTTTCAATATTCAACAGCAATGAGACAACTATTTAAATGCCAAAAAAAACTCTAAAAATATTTAATGTAATTATTAAATACTTAAATTGAACATAAAAAATGTCTAATTATAAATGTGTGAACATAAATGATCTATTTTTTATAATACATTTTGATATAGTTTCTATGATCAGTAAATACCTTTTATTGGTGGCGCCTGAGTAATAATGATAAATATAGAACTGAACTTTTAAACATATTTTATGGGTAAAGAACATTTTGTTTTTCAATAATTTTAATAGACGTCATAAAAAAGGGGAACATAACATTAAGTAATACAAAACTTGCAAAATACATCATATATTTTTAATCAAAATTATAATCAAACATTATTTATGGTGTGAATCTATTATATCTTATCTATGAAAAATGAAACTAGCAATTCAAGTACCTTTTTTTTAATAGTTGTACATAGTCATAAGTAAAACAATACAATTTCAATATTAAAAATGTCTTTTGACATTTTTAATATAAAGTTTTATCATACATGCTCAAAGATGTTCTTTACTTAGCACTAAAGAACTAAAGTCAAGAAATTTATAAAATGGAAAAGGGTAGCCCCTCATCTAGACTTCTGAAATCTTTGGAAAATTAATTATAAATAAAGTGAAATTGAATTACAAGCTAAATCACTGTAACACATCTATATCAATATTTATTTTTTCTAAAACTTTCAAAGGAAAATTTAATTTGTATCACCATTAAAAGAAACTAAAAGAGTATATAAAATACAAAACTGAAAATTCAGCTTTGACTATTTAAAATGTTTCAAAAGATGAACCAACTTGATGACTAAATCCAAACTGTCTACTTCTGACACAAATAGGAAATTATTTTTATTCTCATATGCATGAAAATTTCAGATATTATTTATATTCCTAAGAAATTAATACTGTTTTCAATTTTCCTACAAAATTAAAATATCTTTCAAATAAAAATTATTTTCAGGCAGCAATTGACTTGGGTTAACTCCTTTGGGACAAGTGTCATATATACATATGTGCCATATAGGATGCATACAGTCTGTATGTTTCAGTACCAATATTTCCAAATAGAAATCTTCGCCTTATATAATTGTAGTTAAATATGGCAAAAATGACTATTTGGCAACAGTTTCATATATACATATGTGCCATATAGGATGCATACAGTCTATATTTTTCAGTACCAATATTTCCAAATAGAAATCTTCGTCTTATCTAATTATAGTTAAATATAGCAAAAATGACTATTTGGCAACAGTTTCACTCAAGAAAAATAGTAAAAAGTTGGATACAGGATGCTCATCCTAAAAGTGTTTAAGACATATCACATTTTTTTTTTTTTTTTTTTTTTTTTTTTTACAATGAAAATGAGAATACCTATAAATGTTATGCATCTACAGATAAGAACTTTTTTTTTGCATGGTTTAGTGGTGAAAATAAATAATTGGTGAACAACTTTAGGGATTATAAATGAACAATCACTAATAATAGATTTTGAAAACTAAAGCTAATTTATTGCAAGGCAGGTGTCATAATGGCTCAAATTAAAATTAATAACCATGAAATTTATGCTCAATTAGAGCTGCAGTTATGGATACAAATAAGTTTTTTAAAGATAACACATTGATGGTAATTAAAAGCAAATGTAAGATATAGCATCATTTTTTTAAACAAAGTAACAACTGAAACGACACAATTTTTATATAAAACAATTAATTCACAGTAAAAAGTCTCGCATATGAAAATGCATTAGCACTTTCCAAAACAACAATATTTATTTTACTTTATTTATTTACAAGACTTAAAATTCTATATCCAGTGGCAGAGAATTTGAAAAAAAAAGTGAACAGTTGAAAAAGGGAAATAAAATGTGAGTAAAAAAACGATTTGTGATTCTACAACATTATAGTTTTCTAAGTCATAGATCCTGAAACAGGGTTGCAAAAAAGCCGGCTAAAATTAAAAAAAGCCAGGCCGGTGGCTTTTATTGGCTTTAACCGGCTTTTTTTTTTTGGCCAAAATTGGCCTTTTTTGGCCATAATTGGCTTTTACACAATGAAGCATTGTAATTATAAACTACACATTTTAAAGTGTTTTTAATTAGTTTTAATGACATTTAATTGATTTAGAGTTTAATAAGTAACCCAATTTCTCAATAATGAGGACATTAATACTGGAATAAAACTTAGATGGTTTTGCTAGTGATTTGTAGTCAGAATTGCAAATATGTCAGCTAAATTTTAAAAGGGCCATACCAACTGTCAATTTTTTTCATTTTTACTGCTTTATAAAATTAAAGAAGACAATGGTTACTTAGTTACATGTTTTATTACTTAATTTTAAGATCTATTAATATACAAGTCTTATTTTATTTCAAGTAAACATTTAAAATTATACATAGTCATATTAATAAAAACACCATTTCTCACTATTAAAAACATTGCGAACAGCATATGCATGAATATGCTTAACAACAAGCTTTTCAAAATTTTATTTAAAGAAATTTTTTTTTTGTTTAAATGCTCTATTTTTTATACACTTATGTACCACTCTCCTCAAATAGATATTATATCCTTTCTAATTTCTCTTTTAACATTTATAACTTAATCTCTCCATATGGACACACAAGAATATTTCCATTTTGATGTGCTACATTTTGTCATTAATTAAATATAATCTTTAAAATGTGTAGTGTATGTGGAGCTATGTAAAATAGAATTTCAAAATACCAGTTTGGAGCCTAACTTATATTATTTTCAATGTTTATATACAGAATAACTTCAAAAATACAGCAACTTCAAAAATCCGGCATCAAAATAATTGTTCCTTTCCCCATTTTTTTAAACTTGCGATTTACGGGAAAAAGAAAAATATTTGTTTACGAATTAAAAATTTTTGAGTCCTAACGTGTGAAAAACAAATAATTGACAGAAGCCGAATGCAGGTTTTCATCATTTGTCATTTCCGATTAGTTACTTACACAACAGAACGCCTGGGAAAAATTTGGAACTACGAATATCTAGCTGCAATAGAACAGCTAATAACGCTAGCAGCTCAGAAGATGAGTACAGGGAACAGACAGAAGAAAAAATTTCACTGGAAAAAAATGTAAATTTGATTGGACAATTAAAAACTTTCGAAATAGATATTCTTCAGTAGGGGAGAAATGAGAGTTTCACGCCAGGAGGAGGGAGGAGGGAGGAGGCATGAGGAATGAGGAATGAGGGAGGAGGGAGGAGGGAGGAGGCATGAGGAATGAGGGAGGAGGGAGGAATGAGGAGGTGGTGGAATGAGGAGGGGGAGGAGGAGGTGTTCTTTCGAGAGCGTCTTGTAAGAGTAGGGGTAAAAGGGGGGTAAAAAATTTTTTTGGTGAGATAAGGATTTTTTTGAGTAAAAGTGGGAATTTTCGAGAGATTGAATTTTTTTTAACATGTTATAGTACGAGGGGGTATTTTTAAATTAGTTTCATAGATTAACCTGTTTTAGTACGAGGGGTTATTTTTCGATCGGTTAACTAATTAGTAATTAAAAATAGCAATTAAGAATTTAATGAGGAAATATTTAATGAAGCGACTTAGAATTTTTCGAGAGTTATTATTACTCAACTATAGTATAGTATGAGGTTTTAAGGAATAATTAAAATTCATTCATTTAAAAAGTATTTAAAAATAATTAATGAGAAAAATTAATTTTCAAATTTTAATGAGGGGACTTAGAATTTTTAGTTTGAAATTTATTTTTACTCAAGTGTAGTATGCAGTCGAATTTTGAGAATAATTAAAAATTTAATTTTAAAAATTTAATTTTGCCGAAAATTTTAAAAATTTCACTTTTGCCGAAAGGTGTGATCTTTAGCTGAATGTGACCTAAGGTCAAAACTTTCACCCAGGAATCGCCGCGGGGAGGCAGATCACGTGATTCCCATCACGCACACATTCACACACACACACACACACACTTTTTTTTTTAGATTTAGATTTTTTTTTTTTTTCACTTTTTGTAGGCATTTTTTTTTTACAATTTTTTTCAAACTTTTTTGTAAGCATTTTTTCATACTTTCTTGTATGCATTTTTATTCTTTTTTCACACCCATCTATAATTTCGGTATTTTATAATGCCCATAAGCTAGACTGCTTATCCCGTCATCCAGTATGTAACGTTTATCATCAAACGGGGATAAACACTTTTTATTTTGCTCTATTGTATACAAGTGATGTAATCGCTGCCCGATTCTAGTTTGAACTTCAAAAGTGGTTTTTTGTTCTAGTAAACAATCTACATAATCTTTATGTTTTAATTTTTTCTTCACAATTCTTGTGGAGATCCCCTTGGCTCTCTTCTTCTCTTCATCAATGGTCTTAATTGAATACATCTTTGACTTTAAACCTACAAATTGATGGACAGCTCTTCCACTCAACTCATCTTTAAACTTCCCCAAAACTTTTCTATTCACTGTGGAATAAAGTGGATTATCTTGGGGATAGTCTGAGAAGTCAAATTTGGAGCTGTTGAGAGCCAAATCCCTTTGTAGATTCTTAGTCTTGATGAGGTATGTGAGAGAGTCAGTGTCGGTGAAAAGCAATAATGAACGATCGCCACTATAATTTTTTTTAACAAAATTATAATGGAAATCATACATTAACTCTTTAGATAGCTCTAGTATCGTGAAACCGACGTAGATGGGTCGATTCATTAAGATGCTAGGTTTTTGCCTTTCGACCGCCGTTAGACCCTCATCAAATACCTTAAATGATTTGAAGAAGGGGGATGCTGCTAGCTTTTCACCTCTGCGGGAAGTATTACAAAGTTCAACATTCCTATGCTTTCTTAAATTTTCGATGCACTTTCCATAAATGCTATTATTTAGAAGTTTGAAAAAATCCTTTTGGAAAGTACTCGTAGCTCTCTTCCTTTTTTCAGTATTGAATTCGATGTATTCTTTGAGCCAAGGGGATTGCTTGAACTCTAACACTTTATGAATCTTTTTTAGTTCTAGGCCGAGCTTTATATATTGTTGAAGATTGCGATAATGGCATATATATTTTCTCTTATTCATTAGATTTGGAATTAGCTTCGGACTACCCTTAAATCTCCTCTCCAATAAACTCCTCGCATAAGGTGAAAGCATCTTTTCTTCAACTATTAGTCTCTCTGGTGCGAGCGGATAATCATTATGTAGGTCGTGAAGAGATTTAGGATAGTCCAAGTCTACTTCAAATATATACCCAGTAGTGGATTCTATGCTTATGTTTAAAATATCTTCTTCTGTGAATTTGGTATTTTCACACCACCGAAACCCTCCATATGGTAGATATTGGGACATAGCCCAGCCATAAAGATTATTCGCGTCCCAATAAAGAATATGGGACGTGTCTTTATTTTCGTCAAAGTCTGGGACTTGTGCATTGTTGGCAGTCGCAAATCTGTGGGAAATTTGCGACACACCCCCACGAATTCCTTCTTCAATAAATAATAGCATATTCACATCTGTGAGCAGCTCTAACTCAATCCCCGTCATCTTCAAACAAGCCTGCCAAGACAGACCTGGTAAAGTGACGAGATGTGCAGCCTCAATGTCATAAAACTGCTTACACAAGTCCCGAAAATTTTCAAAAATGTCAGCCAAAAGTAGCACGTCAGTCTTGACATATAAATCATGGTAATTAGCTAGTGATTTCATTTTGAAAGTTGACCAAATATTTTTTGCATGTTCATAATCCTCTTGACTAATATCTTCATTTGTTAACTCGTTGTAGAATGCTTCTGGTGGGGGGAGTCGATCTTCTTGAAATTTATCAAACGATGTAAAATAGCTGTATGGATACACCCCTTTTCGAGTTAATAAATTTGTATCGATATTTGGAAAGTGTTCCTTTAAAATTTTAAAATCACTGGGATGAAGATTGGATGTAAGTTTTTCCAATGATGCTGAAAGAAATTGAAGAGAGTCCAGGAAGGAAAATTGAACGGAGGATGTTCTTTCCTTTAGTTTAAAAGTAATGTAATCTTCTAATGTGGCAGCGATTACATCTATTTGAAAATTGGGAAAGCAGCCTAGCTTTTTCATAATGTGATGGGCATCATACTTTTTCAAATTATGGAAAACCACTGGAATTATTTTCGATTGTTTATAATTTAAGTTACAGAAGGGATGGGCAGCCCCTCTGTACATGGAAGATATATGACAATGGTCTCGAACCCTTTTGTCTCCCAGAGTCTTACGACAAATGCAGCATTCTGTCGCCTCTTGAAAAGATTTCTCTTGTTCATCTGTTAAATTCATAGGTGCAATTGACATTAATTTCTCTTGCAGCTCATCTTTTTCACTTATTAAATCATTGATAAAGTTGCAAACGGCATTTTCGCCTCTATAAACCTTAGCATGTTTGTAGATAGCACCGTCAGTGCCCACAATAACGTATGCGTATCCACAAGCAACATGATGAGCAGTTTCAATTTGATAAGATTTAGGTTCGGAGGGTTCGGTGGTGGAGGAGGAGGATGAGGAATGAGTGGCGGGTTCGATAGTGGTAGGTATCGGTACGAGGAGGGATTCAAAATCGGCGTAAATCACAAATGGGATTGGTGCCTGTAAATGGGTTCCTGTAAATGTTAAAATGTTATCGCCTTCTTTAGGCATTTTTAGAACTTGTGGTGTTCGTCTTGAGCAATAAGGCGTGTGTTCTTCAAGGAGGTCTTCACGAATGAACCCATGAAGGCAACGAAAACAATAAAAAGCTTTACCATTATGATTTGTTCGGCTTCCCATGAAACGTGAAAAATTACGGATCAGCGTATAATGGGTATTTTCTCCATTACTGATCAAAAGCAGATTTATCACGTCAGTGTTCGATTTATCCGATACATGCAAAATGTAGAGTTCCCCCTCCTCGTAGCCGAAGACGTTTATTCGTAGATTATTTTGAGCTTCAATGGCAGGAACTTTTGTATAAGGTACTGGGTAGGTGACTCCTTTCATTTTGAGGGTATGCTCGAAGGGTTTATATTTATTTACCCGTTTTGGATGATCTTTCCCATCAAGTTTCATTTGATGGGCAAGGAGACACCACAGAAGACATTTTTGGTCGTTGAAATTCTCGATGTTTAGAATCGCATCCTTGCCTTTTAGTTCTTTTGGAAGTTCTATGTAGCTACTTCCCTTGAGTGGATGGTAATTTGCAATTTTAAGTTCAAAATGTTGAACGTATTTGAGTACCCACCCAGAACCTCTTTGTAGAAAATTTTCAAAACTCTTCAAAATCTTCTGGTGGGCTTCATCAAGATGTTCTTCCAAATAGTCATTAGTAAATTCTTCATATGTCAACGATGAGAAGTAAGTGGAGAGTAATTCGCTTTCCCCATTAGCAGATGTTTTTTCTAAAAGTACTTTGATTAGTAGTCGCCATTTTATAGATTTTTTTTCAGCAATTGCTTCATCCAGTGAATCGAAGAGGTCTTTTCTTTTAGTATTGAAAAAGGTGGTAATATCAAACATGCTTTCTTCATCATCTCTCCCATCGAAAAAGATGCTTCTAAACACATTTAACGAATCTACTTTTTTTATATTTTTTTTTGAAGGTTGAGAATTTAGTCTGGGCTTTTTTACAGAGACAAAGGTTGACGTGCTACTATGGCTGACCCGTCTGTGATGCATAAGGTTTTCTTTTCTTGAAAATTTTTCACCGCATTCGGAACATGAATAGAGGGGATTTTTATGAGCGGTTAGATGACGCTTAAGATTATCACTCCGGGTGAATAGAGCATCACAAATGTTACATTTAAATGAAGTATTTTCTTTCGAATGGGACTTTTTATGGTTTAGAAAATTATTTAGATTAATGAAATGTTCTTGACATATTTCACAAGTGTAGGTGGTATTCAAAGATGATTGTTCCCTATCATGAATTAGCTGGTGACGTCTTAAATTATCTTTCCTAGAAAATGATTTTTCGCATATATTGCATATGTGGACGCCCTATAAAAGAAGAAAAACCCTTATTAATTTTTTTATTTAACTTTCTAAGATTTTTAAAACAAAACTCTTCTTTAAATTTAATCCTTTTAAAATATAATTGTAAATTTATTTAATTTTAATGAAAACTATTCTCTGACAAATATTTCCTGCTAAGTATTAAAAAAATAGTTTTCCCCTTTTTAATCTATTTCGCAGAAAAAATTTAAAAAGAATTGTGTAAAAAAAAACTTTTTTTTAAAAACCTAAAAAGGACATAGAATGCACTTGTAAAAACAAAAAGAATTGAGACTTACCCTAGATGTAGAATCTATATTAGGTCGACCTGCATTAGATGAATTAACAACAACCTTCGAAAGACCTGCTTTAACGTTGGAAGGACCTGCCTCAAAGTTCAAAGGATGGCTACTTTGTCTGATGTGGATTAGTTGATGATGACGAATTAAATTATCTTTACGAGAAAAGGATTTCTCGCACACTTCGCAAACATGTTGAATCTGAAAATAAATCCAAACTTGTTTTTATTTTACTAGTAGGAATATATCGAGTTTCAGTTAAAAAGGTCTACTACCCTACAAATAAAGTTGAAAAATTTGAGATTCAAGCATTCGACTCGAAAGAAACTTTAGAAAATTAATTCCAATTTATGCGATTTTTTAAGTTAAAAAAAGACTACTTGTTAACACATGATAAGTGTAAAAAAACTTCGAGTTAAAAATAATTCATTAAAAATTATTCAAAAAAATATTGAAACAACTTTTTTATACACACCTTGGAAGAGTCTTTTTTGGCTTTAGATGAGGTTTTAACACCTTCAAATAGCATAGGTAGTCCTCGCTGAAAAAGAATTAAAAAAAAAAAAAAAAGCTTTTACAATGATACCTTTTTGAAGAATAAATAAATAAATGGTTTACTAAGAAAAAACTGATTTTTATCAAAATAATAATAAAAAATACCTGAATAGACTCCTTCATTTGATTCTTTCTATCCATTTCTTTTAGACAGTTAATTTCTATGCGATCAAGCATGTCTAACTTACTCTGAGAGAAAGGAAAATCTGTATCCCACTTTAAAAGAAAATTTTTCTTTAAATTAAAGATGAATAATTAAAATTTTACTAAAATTTAAGATTTTTTAAAATTTTTATGTATACAAAAATGCCTGTTTAATAATAATAATAATAAAAATACCTGAATAGACTCCTTCGTTTGATTTTTTTTATCCATTTCTTTTAGACAATTTTTTTCCATGCGATCAATAATGTCTAACTTACTCTGAGAGAAAGGAAAATCTGTATCCCACTTTAAAAGAAAATTTTTCTTTTAATTAAAGATGAATAATTAAAATTTTACTAAAATTTAAGATTTTATATATATGTATAAAAAAATACCTGTTCAATAATAATAATAAAAAAAAATTTGAAGAACTTGCTTCATTCGAGGCTTTCATGTCTTCACTTAAATCCAGGTAAGACTTGTCAAATCGAAAAAAGGTAGGTACACACACACACACAAATATATAAATTATATTATCACTGAGAACTTTTGGAGCACACAACTAGCTTGAGAACTATAAACTGAGCTGTGTATCGCATGCAGTCTGCTAATATCTAAGATCGGTGAATCATCTTATCTAACACGATAAGGGATTTTCCAAACGGTTGCTTATCGATGAATCATGGTTGATACGAACATAGGGGAATTTTCTACAAGTATGAATACAAATGATATCATAGTCTACCCCAAATAGTATTCATTAAGGATTTTTAATTATAATTATTTGACTTAGAATAAATTCCTACTCCCCTCCCCCAATTAAGTGTTAAACATGAGATGTTGATTTGTAAAGTATTGAGTCTTTTTCTCTATTTAGTATCAAAAAATAATTTTAGAGTGTCAAAACAATGTCTTAAAGAGTTGAAAGACTAATGAATTAGTCTTAATGAGTAAGTCTAAATAGAAGACTAATTAATCTTCATTAATAATAATAACGGCTGATTCACTACTCGAACTATTCGTTAGAAAATTTCAATAGTAACGATATTCTTTTGTACGTGAATTGTTCAAACTAAGATTTTTTTCAATGAAGGTAAAGGTTTCATATAACCTCTAACAAGAATATTTGAACTTGTTCATTATTTTCTTCTTGTAAAAAACTGTTCAATTTTTCAAGAACTAAAAACAGATAAAAGATGAAAAATAATTGTGTTTGATGTTTAAAATACTTTCTTTCTGTCTCAGAAAATTCAAAAATTTTCCCATAAAGAGAAAGGATAATTTTAAGTGTATTTTTTTTTTTCCTGAAAAGGAAAACGATTTTTGCAAACCTGTTACAAGCTGAAAGAAAATTTAAATAAAACAGAGAAATGGTTTACAGAAAAATAACAAATACTTTATTTAATCTAATTGTTTACAGATTATGTTTCTTGATTATTAACAAAAATTGTTTCTAAGTAATTTTTATAAAAGTCTGATTTTAAATTCGCAAAAAATGCATGTGTATAGTGACAAACACAGTTTGAAGTGACATTCTTCACAAATTGAAAGACGTTAAAATTCAACAAAGCACTGTCTTTATACATCTCAAATTTTTCATGCAAAGAAGTTGTTAAGCAAGAATGATCTAACTGGGAAAGCTGGTTAATTTTACACGCGTAGCACGAAAAAACACGATGCACAGATTGTTCTATTTCATGGTTGAAGCAAGATAAAAAGTTTTTCTTAGCAGAATCAGAGTCTATGTGGGAATGTATACATTTTTCTGATTTTCGCAGAATTGCAACAGGAATCACTCGTGTTAAAAGCATATCAATAAAACAGTCAGTAATTTCAGAACAAAATTCCGTCAGTTTCAAAAATTGATCTCGGGATAATCGAATTCCGTTCGGTTTGAAATGAAAATTATTTTCATCGGTTTTGAATATTTGTTGAAGTAGACAAAAATCTTCATCTAGGAATGCCAGTATTAATTGATTATTACAAATGAAAGACTCTTTCACAGAATAAAAATTGAACTTTGTCACATTTTGCAGGAAATGATCAAAAGTCGTAGCAGTCATCACGACGCCATTCTTCGTTGGATAAAGCTTACCATTCGAGCCTTCTTTGAAATTTCGAATATGAAGTTTCAAGTTACAATTTTCTTCCATTTGAATTCGTGCTGAAGTACACCATTCTAGGTTCCAAGTAGTTGAATAATAACTTCCTTTAAAGGTTCTAGTAAACCACTCGTCTTCATGTGAAATATCAGTTTTATTCATCGGCGAAATATGTTTAGGTGAAGAGCAGTGCGGAAATTCATCGTCATCAGAGAGGGTGAACAAGTCCAAATTCAGTTCTGGATCCTTCGCTAAAGTAGCAAAATCCAATCTTGGTTTTTTCAGATCAAGCGGATGGGAGATTAAATGTCGAAAAGTAAGACTAATCCGTATATCTTTTATGTGAGGCTCTGCCCCAATACCATGTGTGAATAATTCATTGCTGGGAGGGCTCATGATGTACAACGAACCGTGTCCCAATTTTAAAAATGTAGAGGGCACATTCGGTCTCTTGAATTCAATAGTTCTCTGAGCACCAAAACTGAGCACTGTAATAGGAAACACGGCATTCAGGCAGGATTCGTCATCTTTATGGTGACTAATACAAGTAGATCCGTCTTGATAGAAATTCAGCAGCACATAGTTGAAAGTACACGCTGTTTCTTTCTCCACTTTGTCTCGCAATTCAATCATCAGAGGCGTCCAAGGGTTGCCGGGCACACTGGTTCCGCTGAAGGCATATCTTGTGTTGGTATCACCATAGCCTAACATCAGGCGTTTAGGCTTAACATCCTTTCCAAAAATACGGAAAGTAGGTCTGAAGAAAGGCAATGTCCGCAGCTCCGTCAAATACCGGTCAGCATGAGCTTTCTCAATAAAGTCGCTAATATATTCGACGTTTAATCCATTATCCAAATAAAACATGGAAGTCATTTTGAAGTCACTAGGCAGCACGAGGTATCCAACTAGACTAGAACAGCTGAACTCCAACGAAAATTATGAGCACTGACGATCTGCTCGTCGTTAAATACATGTTCTTATCGTCTAATCTTATCAACTGATTAGATCTAGTCACGTGGTATATGACATCACTTATCACTGATGACGTAGGGGATATCACGTGATGGGAAAACCTTGTCACGTGGTGTATGATAACACTGATGACGTAGTAGGATATCACGTGTTGGGGAAACCCCATCACGTGATGTTCGATAACACTGATGACGTAGGAGACCAGATTGGGTAAACCCAATCGATAAGGACTTGTAAGATTTTTCATTTCTACTCAAGTAAGCAAGGATGAAGCACGTGGTCCAGGTAAGCTTGTTTTAATTCATTTCTTTTTTTAATTGTTTAATTACATTTTAATTCATTCAGTTTATTTTTCAAAAATCTGTTTGAATTCCCCTCTATTAGAATAAACACACACCATTTTATGAAATAAAGACACAAATATAAAATAAAATCAATTTATTAAAACGATTTAAACAATACACTTTTAAAAGTTTCTACATTCAAGTTACATAAAAAATGATCGCTAACAGAATCCACATTCTTTAAAAACATGGATAGAACATCATCAAAATTCACAAGCATTAAAATCATGTCCCCTAACTGTTGAAATTTTTCACGGTTGTTTAACATAAAACAGGAATGCAGTCTAACACTTGGATGTCTAAAAACACAACCGGTACATTCATAAATTTGATTAAATATATTTAAAATAGAATTCTCAATACAATAAATTAGTTTAGACCACAAAACAAATTCATTTTCTGTAGAACTTCGTTTACATTTTTGTTTTAATAAGGTGGGTAAATGATATTCATACATATGATGAATCAATTTCTTATTAAATTTATAGGCTTTTTCTTTCAACTGTTCAAGTTGATAATTGTTTAATTGAATGTGGGATTCATTTTTTAACATTTTAAGACACATAACGGAATTATCCTCATTCAAAACCAAAAGGGTGTTATTAGCGATGAATGAAGAACTTGTATATTTCAAATTAAACGCAAATATTTTATATTGGAATTCATACCAAGTGCGAATATCTAAATCGATTCCATTCTGAGTTGGCATTCCTTCACTCGAAAATTCTCTAATTTGAATAGAATATTCAGCATTCTGTAACTGCAGTCCTAAAAATATAGCGTTTCCAAGTTCTTTTCGAAAAATAAAATTGCAATCTTTCACAGGTGGGGTTTGAAACACATTTTGTCTATCAGACATGGGTTCTTCATCCATTTGGATAGTAGAAGATTTCTGTAAGTTAAAGTCAATGAAAAATTCATTCATAATATCCTTAGCGGATTCACAGCAGGAATCAGGAAACGAAGTTTCTTCATCATGGCAGTTGATAGGCGTTGAAGGCTCGCTGGTGTAAGGATACAGCGTCACACTTTCCATATTAAATCTTGAATCCTCCATCAGGGGTTGATACTCGGAAGGCGACAACATTTCTTCATGCGATCTTTTCAATAAATTTTCAGCCATTGGACTAGCAATCATTAAAGTTAGCAGTAAACTGAAGGATTTGTAAAAAACATAAAACTTTTATAGATTAGTGACGCATATTATACCCAATCACATTCTTTCAAACAGATGACGTCATAGGTGAGTCATAGGAAGCACACACCCGCTGCAGTAAGCTACACAAGCGGTTAATTAACACACTTCGTTTATAATCTTTTTGTTGTTTCAATATCTTTCTCTGTTTCACAGATTTTCTACGTTGAGTAGGTTTATGCATTTTTTGATGTTTTAAAAAGTCCACTTTTCTAAAAAATATTTCATGACACGCCTCACACGTTTTTGAATGAATCTTGACATGTCGTCGTAAATCACTCTTTTGAATAAAACTTTTTTCACACAAATCACAACAAAAGGGTTTTTTCTGTAAGTGTGATTTCACATGTCTATTTAACACAAACTTTCGCAGAAACGATTTATTGCATGTTTCACAAACAAAAGGGGAAAGGGGTTCTTCTTTAATTAAAATTTCTGATGAGGAGGGTTTCATTTCAACATCTGAGCCAGATTCCACTTTAGGTATAACATTCATCTCCTCATTAATCAATCCGGATGCTCCTACAACAGCAATATCTTGAAAACTAGACATGATAACAACCTCACTCAACAGCAGTAATTAATCGACTAATGAAAAAAAAACTTCATTCGCATCAATTTATAATAATCATAGGTGGCGTGCGTGTGCCTACAAAATCTGTGATTGGTTCCTAAAATGGGTGACGTCATCAGTCTAAATTTTCTGAAAAAAGGACATAGCACTTCTTAAAATTTTCTTCCATAGATATGTAATCGTGGCTGAATCGATAAGGTAACGGTCTATTATTCAACCACGATTACATTTTGCAGGTTCAATCCTCCTCGAAACTTTTAGAAAATCGTGCAAAAATAAAAATACTAATTTCAGAACTAAATTCTATCAATCGCCACTAGATGGCAGCAGCAAAATTCCTCCTAAAACTCGAAATAATTTATGTAACTCTCGAAAAATTCTAAGTCGCTTCATTAAATATTTCCTCATTAAATTCTTAATTGCTATTTTTAATTACTAATTAGTTAACCGATCGAAAAATAACCCCTCGTACTATAACAGGTTAATCTATGAAACTAATTTAAAAATACCCCCTCGTACTATAACATGTTAAAAAAAATTCAATCTCTCGAAAATTCCCACTTTTACTCAAAAAAATCCTTATCTCACCAAAAAAAAATTTTACCCCCCTTTTACCCCTACTCTTACAAGACGCTCTCGAAAGAACACCTCCTCCTCCCCCTCCTCATTCCACCACCTCCTCATTCCTCCCTCCTCCCTCATTCCTCATGCCTCCTCCCTCCTCCCTCCTCCCTCATTCCTCATTCCTCATGCCTCCTCCCTCCTCCCTCCTCCTGGCGTGAAACTCTCATTTCTCCCCTACTTTCTTCGATTACATTAAATTCAAGAAAAAATTATAAAAGAAAGGTTAAAGAAATTGAAACAAATAAAGATGACATTGATGTTTCAGAAATTATGCGAGAATAACTAACTTCACTATTTATAAGTTATTTTTATAGCATAGAAAATAGAAAAAGTTTTTCTATTTTGCTCACATAATAATCATTTGATTATGAATTGAATTTTATGACTAAAGATACCAATAGAAATATCAGAAGTACTTTTGATATTCTTTCAGAAATCCCGAATTTTCAAAAATCGGGCATAGCCTCGGTCCCATTCAGTGAGAGGGAATAAATCTTCTGGTTGATTGTTCATTTTACTCATCAAATACATCATCAAAAGTAAAAAAAAAATATATCCGTTTTGAGTTATTCACATAGTTGAAATAGACTGTTGAGGAATTTAAAAACATATTAACTACATATTTATTGACTAAAGGTAGTACAGACTCTCTGCAAAATTTCATGGACAAACATTTTTTAAAATTCAGTATTAGGGCAAAATTACTTGTCTTCCTAACAAAAATATAAAAGACAATTAAGAAGTTACAATTTATTAAAAATTCAGAAAGTGAAATACCAATAGATTTGTGCATACATAAATTTTAAACAAACACACTGTACAGATTACATCAAGGTCTCAAATAAAAACTCAATAAACAATAATTGCTATCTAATAATTTGCATTAGAGTCATATGCAAATGCCCCCGCGAGATATATGCAAAACCCACAGATAATATACCAAAGATTCAAAGTACCTCAAATGATAAAATTGCATACATAAAATTTTGCACTACAAATTATCAATAAATTGCATTAAATACAAATATGTGTACTTTTCCCTAATCCAGGTGTTAAATGTCACCAACAGCAGATTTTACCATTCTGGTGACAGCAAACCTTATCATTATTGGTTAAAGCACTGGAAACATCTGGGTGAGAAGAGAGAATTAAAACAAAAACAATTTTCACTCATTTAATTTAAAATAGAAAAGAGGTGAGGAGAAAAATTACCAAAACAAAAGCATTTGATATAAATGTAAAAGACACGTGATAAAATAAAAAAAACATCAATTGTTTAAAATCCCTGTAAATAATGACAGAAGTGGCTGCAATTTTAAATGGTGGCAATTAAAACAGTACCATAATACTTAGAACCGCACTCACGTATTTTGCAAAATATTTTGTTGTGTATGGCTATAATTTTGGGCATTCTGATTACCCAATTTGGCAATTTTAAATGTCAAGTGCTATAACACAAGACTCCAGAAATTTTAGGAATTTCAGGACAAATTACCATATTTAAGGACAGTTCAGGATATTTTCTATTCTGCAGGAATTTTGAGAAAAATATGGCCCTTGCTTTGAATTTCAGTTCAACATTTAAACTGCATTTTTTTTTTTTAACAACACTTTTTGAGTAACGACATTGTTGTATTTAATAAGAGATTTATGCTTCATTCATTTGTTTTAGTTTTTAGCTGAAAATTAACAACAGAATACAGGTTTAATCTGTTGAGCTGCATTATTTATCACAGACCAGATGCTAATGCCTAAAGGTTGACTGAGTGAATTTTGCTTGCCAGATTTGCCTAGGATAACTTAGTTGGTAAAGTATTGGCAGCTAAAACCAAAACGTCCCATGTTTTAGCACCAGCTTGACCTCATTTTCACTCAGTTGGGGAAAAAAATTAACTTGTATGATTTCTATATCAATTAGTTTGACTGAGTTAAATTAATTCAATATTTAAATTATTCAGCTAATTAGAAAAGAGGTTACAGTGTAAAAAAAAAAGGTCCAGTTTTTTAAGAAAAAGAATAGAGGACCTCATTTGGGTGTATACAGATTAATGCCTGATGTTCTTCGATAAAATAAGATGAAGATTACTATTCAGAAATAGTAATATCCAAAGATTAGAAGATTTTGAAGCTATGTAAATTATATTTCATTATTTCAAAAAAATCTTTCAAATGGATTTAATATAATTTTTATCAATTACAATTTACAACAATTAATATTTACATATATAAAAAATTGTTGTGGCTATTGGAGAACTGTTTAATAGCTTTTTAAACTTGCATCCAATCTTATCACACTGGATGGATAAGATTAAATTTTGAAATAGAAAATTGGGTTTTCAGTAATATGCATCTTTTGAGTGAAACTATATCAACTATGATTTAGTTTAAAAGTGAAATTTATAGTTCAAAATAGTCAAAGACCTTTTTAAAATATGCAGAATGGCAAATGAAGGGAATTTCACAATGCTATAGGAAAATTCACACAGAAAGGAAAAAACTTACAAAGCAGAGAATGCAAGTTTCTCTCAAAAATGCCCCCCATCTTAGCTATGCCTATCAATATTTTCTGTTTGATTTAATGATGATAACAATTTATGTCATTTAGGCTGATCATAGTTTTAATTGAAAGGGGTTTTTTCCACAATGTAATTTTTGTCATGTTGATAAATAAACTTCAAAGGCAAAATGTCACTTTTTATCATTTTTAGTATAATAATATTTATAACTATTACTTCCGGCTGCATTTTTTTTTTTTTTTTTTTTTTTTTTTTATGATCATTTTAAACTGAGTTATGTGCATTTTTGTGCAGCCACAGGTAACAGCTGTTTCAGTAATGTCCACTTAAAACATACTTTTCATAACTGTCAACTTCTTCATATTACTATGTGATTAAATAAGGCAATAATATTGAATTTTAGTGATAACAAAAAAGTGTTGGCAGCTAAGCCTTTGACAGGACTGTGATGATTTATTCCCTACAAAGGGTAATTTTTGAAGATTGAATGGCTTTTTTTTTCCATCATAAATATTTATTCGGTCACAGAGTATATTATTTTTAAAAATATATGAAATACCCATAAAAATTTTATTTTAGTAATGTAACTGGATACTACACTTATAAAGTTGAGTTACTTTTTCTACTTTTTTGGCAACAAAGAATTGGCGTAGAAAATACTCTATAATATTTGCAAATTTGTCCTCTTAAAAAAAAAAAAAAAAAAAAAAAAAAACTATCACGCATAGCATTGTAAAAAGCTTATTTTTCAGATACTGAATAATACAGTAAACTCCCTCAGATCTGCACAGCTTGGGACCAGAGGTTGTGCAGATTTTAGAATTTTGCAGATTTCTGGTCATTGTTTTATTTACATTTTTTAAACAGTAATTTGAATGTAAAAATTCAATCAAAATTATAATGAATGCTTACAATATAGTAAAATATTAAAATAATTAAGTAAAGTAATAAACTAAAATAATAAAAATTAAGATAATTTAAAAAATGATTAAAATATTAAAAGTAAAGGTCAAGTATATAATTAATACTGTATAATTAAATAAGCATAATAAAGATGGAGATACAATTTCCATAAATTATTCCATGAAACTTGCCTCATAAAGGTACCCTGCTAATTCACAACAAAATCATAAAATAAGGAAGATTTATTTCAGGTTTAGCCAGATTTAAGAACCAAAAAAGCTTGATTAATACATAAATATATTTGGAGAAAATATTGTGATTACCAGCTCAGTAGCAAAAACAGTGCAGCACGGCAGCAGGCACTGCAGATTATTTTAAACCTTGCAGATTAATCCACCAACTTTAAAAGAAATGTTGGGCTTAAAAAATAGCTGAAATTTGCTTTAAGTCTCTAGATTTATGATATTTGTTGTATTGCTATATTATATTTTCTTTATAGTTGGAAATTTTGCTTACTTTGAGTGTTTCTGTTATTTCTTATGACAGTAGGCTTATTGGGTCGCAGATAAATTTTAGTTTGCTGCAGACCGATGCAGAAAATTCTGCTTCTGGGATTACCAGTCATAGTAGCAATATCTTGAGATTTTCCAAAAAGAAATTTATACGTCCTTCATGAAAAAGCATGAGTTCAGTAACATTAAAGAGAATTACATATTAAAAGACATACAGAATTGATATAAAATAAAAAAGTCTAATTTTGTCACTACATCTGAACTGAAAGTTTCATTGTTTGCATCTGCAATAATGTGTGGATTTTAGGGTTGTGGATTTAAGGGAGTCTACTGTAACAGAAGATAAAGCTACAGAAATTTTAAAACTTCGTAATTTTTTCTTTTTAAAACATATCTTCTAATTTTCGGTTACTTCATTCAACTCTATTTTATTATAATTTACAAAACATATATAATTTTAAGTTATTAGATTTGGCATTTTTTCACATATTAAAAACAGATGTTTGAATGATATTGCTACATGTCAAGATCTCAATATTTCAAATATTACAGAAACATTCATTAATGGACCTAAAAACTGCATATATTTATCATAAATACATAAAAATCTAGACCATGAGTCATTAATAATATTAAAAAGTTCACTTATAGTTAAAATGGTTTTTAAAAAGATAGCGAGCATTTATAACATATTTATTCATTAACCCCTTTGGGACGAGCATCCGATATATGTGCTGGCATTGTTGGCACTTACATCCCGCGCGACCAGTATACGAGACGGCGCTGTTGGGACTTACATCCCGAGCGACTGGTATTTGCACAGCGAGCTTGGAACATTTTATTTTAAAAAGTATAATGTACAAAAATTTTATCTTGATCATATTTGAATTTATATTAGGGAAGAACACATTTCCTTCTAACTAGGAAGGCAAATGGAATCAATTAATATTTTTTTCATCCATGTGAATTTAATTTTTCAAAAAATTACTGTAATGAAAAGAAAATGTGTTAATTTTATCATCAATTTATGTTTCTGATTGATGCTTTTGATATGTGATCTCTTTTCGATCATAAATCTTTTGCGTGTCTAATAAAACTTTATTTTTTATTTATCGCAAAATTTTCTGCAGTACTTGGAAGGGAGAAGGTGTGGGTGAGCTGATGAACTGTAAACATATGATGTATGCTTCACTTGCGAGTCTGAGTAAGACTCGCAATTAATGCGTGTTTTCCATCACTTTTTTTTTTACTTTTATCTGAATTGGAAATAGTTTATTTGTAGGTCGATGGGTGCACATTTTCTATTAGTTTATTTTTCTTTTATCTAGGTTGGAAATTGTTTATTTGTATATCTATCGTATCATTACTGGGCTCTGGGATTTGTTCTTTGTGAATGAAATGGTGATTCCATTTTATACTTTTATTTAGCTGCGGCAAATTCAGTTGAGCAGTTTAAAAAAAAAGTTACAGATTGTGGGTTACTTTGGTTTAATTTTTGATTTTTACCTTCAATAATTTTATATATTGTTCCAAATTAATTCATTCTAAATTAAATTATCTCTATTTAAATATCATGTTTCCCAAACTCAGTAAAATGTCAAAAAATGCAGTCTTCAGAAAGTAAAATTTCTGAGAGTTAGTGATTCTAACACAATCATTGAACTTTGATAAATTATGATATTTTGATAAATAAATGCATACATTAGCATGCATATTTTAAGTTAATTGTCAGTTTTACCAGTTATAATTGAATACATTTATTCGATATATTTAATTGCACGATTCGATATATTTATAAATTGTAAATATATTTAATATTTACAATTTTAAAAATACTTTTAACATTAATGACATTTTTGATCAGTATATTTAAAATTATTATTGAGTTTCATTCATTATTATTAATTATTATTCAATACTTTTCATTTTCTAAATTTAGTTATATTTTATTTTTTTTTTTTTTTTTTATACATAAGATATAAATAAAGATATTTTAACATCAACAAATTCTTTGATGAATATATTTTAAGTTATCATTAATGTTTATTCATTATTATCAAATACTCTTTATTTGATATTTCGTTTTATTATATGTTACCATATTTTTTTCCTTTTATTTTAACATTTTTTTAAACATTGAACAACTCTTTAGAAATGTATATTTTAAAGTGTAGTTTCTATTGCACTTATTATTACTTATTATTATTCAATACTTTTTATTCGATAGATATTTTATGATTGATTATACATCTACATGTAATTTTTGAATTTTCAAAAATATTTTAAATTAAATTAAACATTTTCAAACTATTGTTTATGTATGTATGTAATAAGTATTCAAAAGTAGCATGCACAAGTTGCTTGTAAGTTTTATTTAATTATTTTTATTTGTGACTAAATCAGTTTTATTAAAACACTTAATTTGTTTAAGGAATGTGTTAAAAATTACTTAGAAACAAAACTATTACTTTAACAAAATTATTCTTTAATATGGCAACATATGAAACATTTTGCTCAAATAAAGGTACGTCAAGTGTTTTGTGATCATATTGTATTATTTTTTAACCTAAAAAAGTTGTTAAAATATGTGTTATATACATTTAAAAAGTCATTTTTATACTAAAATATCAGAGAAAATAGCTCATTTTTTTGCGTGAATATATATAATAATAAATTATTCCATGCACGTGTATTTCAAAAGATTACATGGAAAAATGAATCTTTTATAATTTTTTAAAGAACACTTTACAACAGTAAGGCTTAGCTTCGCAAAATCCTTCAGCCCTGAAAGTGAAATCAAATTTTCCCGCTCTGTCCTCAGGTGTGTACTTCTGAATGTATGCGCTATCGCGAACAGGTTAAAACTTGTTTTTTTAAATTGGAGAATTTCACCATTTTCATGATTTTAAAATGTTTCATGCACATTTCATTTTTTCTCACAGATACTCCCTATATATGTATAAACTTAATTTACTAAAAATAATGTCATTTAAAGGTAATTAAATTTAATAAAAGTTAAATGAAATATTACTTTCAATAATTTTTTAGTTAAAATATAAAGAATTCAAATTAAGTTCATTTTAAAAGCTTTATTTATGAAATAAACAAAACTTTTTAGTAACTTTCATTTTTATGTATAAAAGGATTAACTGTAGAAGTTTCAATTTGCATGAATAAATGGAATAAGCTTGGAGCATTTTGAAGAATGCTAATTATTCAAGATTAAAAAAATTTTATTTAATAAAACAAGTTACATTTATTCTGAAGAATATTATTTTTGAAAAAAGGAAGAAAATAAATAGAGTCTGCAGTACAAGTCTGCCCAAAAGAGAAAGCCTGGCCCAAGTCTTAGAAAGTATAAAAATAGCCTTGAAACTTCTACCTATATACAGAATTCCAGTAGCAGAATTTTGGATGTCAATCTATAACAAACCAAAATTTATCTGCAACTCAAAAATGCTGGACCAAGCCTACAGTCATCAGAAATAATATTAACCCATAATATAAGGAATATTTGCATTTACAAAGAAAATACAATAAAAAGATTTAAAAGATACAATAAATCTACAGTTTTAAAGTATATTTTAATAATTTTTAAAGCCCAGCATTTTTTTAAGCTGTTAGATTAATCTGCAAGGCCTAAAATAATTTGCAGCAACTGCTGTCATGCTGTAATGTTTCTGCTACTGGATAAAGAATGTAGATAAAACATAACTTTAACCCTCCCATCTACCAAACGGGTCCAATGGACATGACAGGAAAAATGAAATTAGTTCGAATACAGTAAAATCCAACTGAATGCGATAAAATTATGAAACTGGTTTGTAAACTCATATTTTAGATCTAAATTCATAAAAATCTAGAAGCATTTTAAAAGAATATCAAATAAAAACTAATGAATTTTAACTGAAGTTGGATGCATTATTTTAATTTTTGTGTATGCTTTTTTTTTTGGTAGTTCGAGGGTTAAATAAATAAAAATTATGAATTATATTTAATTTTCTTCGTTTTATTATAAAAAAGCAACAGTAATAAAGAATTTTAAAGAGGAAATGTTAATAACTTACCTTCATTTTTTTATATAATCCATAATTGACGACTAAACTGTGGGTGACAGATAATCGATGTGGTTTCATGGGATGACCAGGTCCTAGTAAGTAAAAAGAGATATTTTAAGCACTTTTATAACACAAAGGAAATAAAAAATATTAATTGATAGTAGTGTTTAAAAGTTTTTGATTAATAGTAAAACAATATGATAAAACTTTCCTCTAAGTGAAACAAATAAAATTTGTTACTTACATTATAAAAGCAACTTGATGAAAAAACAAAACAAAAAAATGTTTCGTTGGTATCTAAGTTCACATATCAGCTTGCAGAAAATGCAAAAAAAAAAAATTCTTTATTCCTTATTATTTATAATTCTTAACACCATATTAAAAGTAACGAGTAGGATCAAAGTATTATTTATAGAATTACGCTTAAACATGAGCAATATGCAGGATGAATAAACTATAAATGTTCAAACTAGCTGACCAATTTAAGTTCATATGTTATTTCTGGACCAGTGATGTTTGACAGTATGTATAATTTATTTTATTGGTAGTTGATAATTACTTTTTTCTATAAAAATATATACAATTTAACCCTTT
>CAWVRF010000160.1:0-94247 GCA_963932465.1 Maratus speciosus
TACATTAAGCGTTTTCGGCCTCCGATTATGGAATTTGAATATATCGCTAAAATCCTTTTTACTCGTATTGCTAAAACTATTCACTTTAGAAAGAAACATTTTGCAACAGACAAACAACAAACTCGATACACATGTCTAAGAGTTTACCACCAGTTCAGCTATGGCTACGTAACTGTAAAAAAGCTAAGGAATGGGGCTGGAATAAAACCAAGAGAAGCACCGCACCAATAACAACTGTCAAACACACGCACCAGAAGCTGTTCTGCGAAAAAAAAATCCTGTAAATGCAAAACAAACTTCAGTGAAAAATGTGGCTATAGGAATGCAGGTTTGTTTTGTTCGCTCCTTCGTTTGAACTGTAATGGCCATTGTGAGAATCTCAGCTCCTTCACCGCCCATAATGACTTGGAAATAGAGGTTGACAAGTCAATTCTCTAGGATATTTTAAGTCAAGTGAAGAACCAACCTGAGCAATCAAGATAATGATGAGCCTCCTTTTGAAGAACATCAACAAGATCTTTCAAAGCTACCAAAACGACATTAATGGGAGAATAAGTCTGCATTTCTTTTTTTCCTGTTTACAATCTTCCACTTATGTTATTATATTAAACTTATAATAGTTATAATTGTATAGTTATAATCATATAATACTTATAATAAGGTTGGCAGGAAAATAAAAATTGGTGATCTCATCTGTTCGGAGTATTTGTGTTTTATATTTTTCTTAATTACCCGATTTCAATTTATTTTGTTAATAAATATATAAAAGGCTTAAAATTTGGTAAGCAAATGTTACATAATCGAAATGCAACTACAATTAACTAAAAAGCTTCAAATTGGTGATTGAAATGGATGCATTGTGGTTGAATTGAGTTTTCGTCCTCTGATGATGGAATTTGAATATATCGCTAAAATTCTTTTTGCTCGTATTGCCAAAAGTATTCATCTTAGAAAAAACATTGTTTATGTAAAATGTAGGAATGTTTCTCTAGTTTAATTTGGTGCAGCAGTTTTTTCAAAAAAGTTTAACCTTCTAGCGACTACAATGGAAAATCCGAAAAAAGCCCAATTGTTTCATGGTTTTTCGCTTATAACTTTTTAAGCAGACCAGATACGATGTGGCAAAGTTTAAAATCGTGTTCAGCACCCCAAAAAACATAAAGGAAGAAAGAGAAAAGACTTCTCCAAAACGCTCCAGGAAGACGCCTTTTTAGGTCTAATTTTACTGGACTAAAGGAGAAATGACAAGTTCTATGTTTGGTAATACCACAATTAAAGGGTTCAATTTCCTGTACAAATCCAAAAGGAAGCACAGAACATTGAGGAATTTAAAATCCTTCAAACTTTTCAGCAATCTTTTAGCTTTAGCACTATCATTGTCTTTTCCACGGGTGACGATGGGGAAGTGGCTGCATTTTTCCTTTTTTGGAAGAAAAATGCCGTCACTTGATTTTAAAACACTTCTGCGAGTCACTGAATTGAGGCGAGGCACGATATTCTGAGTATGTAGAGTATGTATAGTAGTTTGATTTGAAGCACAACATTTTAAACAAGTTGGAAATTGCACGTCAAACGTGGCAAATGAGGTGCGTTCGTACTATAACTAGTTTTATAATTATTTTTTGCACCCCATATTGTACTGAATGTATATTTTTTTTTGCACTTCGTAAAGTGCATAGTCTGATACATCATTAAAATGCACTTCCAATATTTTTTTCGGAACACTTTTGACTGTCCCTGTAATTAAACTATACATCCGATTTTCCTAAAATTTGAAATAGCTCAACAAAATTTTGCAACAATTATATCTTTAAAATTTCAGACCATTCGGAAGGCTGTAATATCATTAAAATGCACTTGCAATAATTTTTCCCATTGGCCGTAATGTAAAAAAAAACTTTTGACTGTCCCTGTAATTAAACTATACATCCGATTTTCCTAAAATTTGAAATGGCTCGACAAAATTTTGCAACAATTATATCTTTAAAATTTCAGATCATTCGGAAGGCTCTAATATCATTAAAATCCACTTGCAATAATTTTTCCCATTAGCCGTAATGTAAAGAAAAACTTTTGACTGTCCCTGTAATTAAACTATACATCCGATTTTCATAAAATTTGAAATGGCGCGACAAAATTTTGCAACAATTATATCTTTAAAATTTCAGATCATTCGGAAGGCTCTAATATCATTAAAATCCACTTGCAATAATTTTTCCCATTGGCCGTAATGTAAAGAAAAACTTTTGACTGTCCCTGTAATTAAACTATACATCCGATTTTCCTAAAATTTGAAATAGCTCAACAAAATTTTGCAACAATTATATCTTTAAAATTTCAGATCATTCGGAAGGCTCTAATATCATTAAAATCCACTTGCAATAATTTTTCCCATTAGCCGTAATGTAAAGAAAAACTTTTGACTGTCCCTGTAATTAAACTATACATCCGATTTTCATAAAATTTGAAATGGTTCGACAAAATTTTGCAACAATTATATCTTTAAAATTTCAGATCATTCGGAAGGCTCTAATATCATTAAAATCCACTTGCAATAATTTTTCCCATTGGCCGTAATGTAAAGAAAAACTTTTGACTGTCCCTGTAATTAAACTATACATCCGATTTTCCTAAAATTTGAAATGGCTCGACAAAATTTTGCAACAATTATATCTTTAAAATTTCAGATCATTCGGAAGGCTCTAATATCATTAAAATCCACTTGCAATAATTTTTCCCATTGGCCGTAAAGTAAAGAAAAACTTTTGACTGTCCCTGTAATTAAACTATACATTCGATTTTCATAAAATTTGAAATGGCTCGACAAAATTTTGCAACAATCATATATTTGAAATTTCAGACCATTCGGTTGGGTAGTTTTTGCTCTGTTACATGCGGACAGACGGACGGACGGACGGACAGACGGACAGACGGACGGACAGACGGACGGACGGACGGACAGACGGACAGACGGACGGACAGACGGACGGACAGACGGACGGACTGAACGACGACTATAGGTGCTACGTATTTATATAATTACGAACGCACCTAAAAACGGAATTTACTTGCCAACATTAAATATTTGCTCTCCAATGGCGAGCTGGCAAGTGGAAATGTCGCGCCCTGATAAAGATAAAATATATTTTCTACAACTATTATTGTTACGAACACTTATTATACTAGAATGAATAAATACTTTCAAAGATAGATAGTTGTAATAGAATTTATAACATGCAACAATCTAAGAATACGATTATTCCTAAATTTGTCCTTTGCAAAACTATCGCTTTGAAGACGGAATCTTCGAGTTTTCAAACATGTACTCCTACTAAAAGAGAGAAAACCAACGTTTAAAAATGTACAAATAATACACAAAAAAGCAGCAAACAGGTGTTTCCTGCTTTTTTGTGTACTATTTGTGCATTTTTACCGTTGGTTTTCGCATTTTAATATTCTTGCACAAAGTCTTCATTTACTATTTTTATGTAATATATTATTATTATCATTCTACAAATAATGTTGTTTTATGCAGCCATTAAGAAATTGAGTTTTTAATAAGAATGAGTTTCATTTTAATATTAGCAACAGATTCAAAGGAATAAATACTTTCTTTGTAGGACATATACATACTGTTTCATATGTAATCTTATAAATGTTATTTTCTCTATATAAATATTTTTATTTAACAAAAAGGGATTAAATAACTAACGTCTATGTATTTTAATAATTAAAGAATTATAATACATCATTTTAATTAAACATGTGCTTAAGAAATACATTCATAGTAACTATACTATGCTTATGCTATATATTTAAACATCTGCCCCACTTTACATTGTGAATTAAGAACACGAAACGTTTTATTTCTAAATTATAATTGACAATTATCTCCCACTTTCCTAAAGAGACTGTTTAGAATCGAACCTTCTGTTAAGTTCTTTCGCCAAGCACATTAAGTTGTTATATGAAATTTTATACATTATCTCTTTTCGTAATTTCATTTTTTAATGATCTAAATAGGCTTGAAAGAAGAATTAATGGGCGCTTCTAAAATCTTTCTATTTTACCTAAAAAATAAAATAAAATTATATAAAATCTAAAAGTAAATAAAAATAAAAATACTACCTCCGTCAGAATTTAACGATTCAAAATATTTTGGTAATTACATGTAGCATGTAATTAGAAGTTAAATCTCCGAAAGATGATTATTTTGAAAGTTTTCATACTACTCTGTATTTTAAAGTAATTTTACTCAAAATGACTAATTTGAAGATTGCGTGCTAGATTTCGTAATAATAAATAAGACAGATTTTCATGAAATTTTAATATGTAATACCTATACAATATGTCCATTTGCACATATTTACATATACTATATATGCAATATGTGTATGTAAAAATAAATATACAACTGATTCCAGAAAAAAAAAAAAAAAAACTCCATACATTATAACCACTATTTCAGAATTATGTTTATTTCAACATACATTTAAAAAGAAAATCATGGAAGACAGTACATATATTGATATTGTCGCAATGTTTAGAATGTTTCCGGATTCCATACGGGAATTCATTCAGTGAGAAATTTTAGGAATTATGCAAATGTAAAATTTTGAGCTCCTTGTGTTTAATTCTTTTTAATAACTAGGGGGCTCGGCCCCCTACGAGCTACGCTCGCCAACCCCCGTCCAGACACCGCAGACTCTAAATGCACGCTAATTTGATCGGCTTTAAAAAGATTTCGAAAGATTGAATTATAATTAAAAAAACAGTGGCGATCTCCCTATAAACGGATTTCTATTCATTTCTCTTTGATTGGGAAATTTTAACACCAAATCCGCTGCGGTACTACTTGATTATCCCGCCAAATTATATAAATCGCCAAACCACTCGCCAAATTATACAAATTGACATAATTTTAATTTTAAATAACGAAAGAACACATAAATTAGTACAACATTAATAAAAATACAAATAAAACGTCGAAATAAAAATAACTTGATGACGTAGACACGTGCAACAACATTGCAAAATAAGCTAATATAAAAGGAATTCAGTAATCAGAGTCTTTGTCTCCTGGTGTTTTTTAACAAAGTGAAAAGTGAAAAGAAAGTTCTTTTAAATGAGACATTTTAAATTAACCGTTTTTAATCTGACGTAATTTTGACTAAGCTATTCTTTCTCTTTTAAATATTCACGTGAAAATACTTTTGTTAGAAATTAAATATTATTTGCGCTTTGCTAACAAAAATAGTTGAAAAGATCCTCTCAAAATATCAAATAAATGCCTAGCGCAATTTCTAAATTTAAACTGTTTTCCAATATTATTTTGTGTTCATTTTATGTAATAACTGTAATGTGACGTAAATATGATGTAATTTCTCCTATTTAAGACTTCTAACGCATGTTAATGAATTTATTATTTTACAATATCCTTTCTCTTTTAAAATTCACGTGTATACTTTTTATGACGTAATTTTTAATAAGTTCCTGCTTTTTATACGCAATTATTTAATTTTAATTCGAAAGTATCTTTTCTGTTTATAATAGTCACGTGTAAATAATTTTTTAATTTGAAGCACACATTATTTTTTCCGTTGTTTATACAGTTTGCAACAGGTTAAATTAGTACAATTTTCTAAAATAAGTAAAAAATATCTCTCGAAATGCTGAAAATTTGAATTTAAAATAGAAATGAAACCTCGAAAAATGAGTCAAATTCAAAAAAATAAATAAATTATGCACACCGGGAAATTATAACGTATAAAATGATCTAACAATTATTAAATTCCGATGTATAGTTTTCAGTTCGGTGGAGATTCTCGTTGAGAGAAGACGTACTTTTGTGCTGCTCTTTTCTTTATGTGATTTTTTTGCGGTATCTCATAGAGTGTTACTGCTCTGGTTACGTATTGTGTTCTGGTGGTTATATAGCGGTTCGTAATGAATAGTTGTGTGATTCCACGAACATTTCTGTTTGAGTGGTGATTCTTTTTATGATTGCGCAGTATGGCGGCGGTTGAAAATGACAACCAGCCTATCAGTATTCTGGCAACTATTGTCAATGGAACGCGACAACCGGACTTTGTTAACCAGTTTCTGGACACTCCAACACAGTTTGACGAATCTGCTAAACAACTGTTTATCGACTTTTTCAGCTACGTCGATAACTACATCCTGGAAACTAGAAGCAAGGCTGAGTATGCAACATCATTAGGCGATCAGTCTGAGGTGAGTGAAACTTGCCGTGAGGCCTTATTAATTGTTAGGGAGCCTACTAACATTTACAATTTACTTAATTCTACTGTTTTTACTGTCTTTTGTTTCTCAAAATACAAAAAATCTGCTCACTTTATTCTAGAACAAGTTAAACTTAACGACTTCATAACAGTTAATAGAGGCACAAAAAGACGAAATGACGAGGGAAATTCAACTCTCCCCCTGAATAATAAATTCCAAAACTTAGCCAATGAGGCCAGTCTCGACAACAGCGTCGAAATGGACCAAACTAATGAAAACATTGACGCTTCTAGCGTTGAGCCCACGGGATCTCGTCCTGGTAGCTCAGGTAGCACAAAACAAAACAAGATAAACCCTTTCTTTATTGAATTAGAAGAAAACTGGTCAAACTTAGCGAAAGATATTAAGGAAATTAACAAGGAAAAACCAACTATACAACTAAAAGGTGACCGTCTGATGGTCCTATGCAAAAATGATGAGGACTTTAGAGCAACTCAAAATTGGTTAGATACAAATACAAAAAAATACACTACATTACATCCCAAGGAGCAAAGACCTAAAAAGGTCTGCATTAGGGGCCTCCCCTGCTACACTGAACAAAACATAATTATTAACAGTCTTAAAGATTACGGATTCACAGTCACTAGAGCTTCAATGATGAAGCACAGAAAAACTGGTAACCCCATGCCTATGTACATGGTGAATGTCATGCCACGTGTTAACTTTGAAGAAATTTACCAGATTAGGGAAATCCACTACATTTCTGTCAAAATTGAGGCTTTTAACAGCAAACAAAGAGTTAAACAATGTTATAAATGTCAAGGGTTTGGCCACGCATCGGAAGTTTGTGGGTTCGATGCCAAGTGCGCAGGTCAACACTTAACACCTTCATGTCCACACAAGGGGCGTATCGTCCCCAGTAGTGCCAATTGCGGCCAAGATCACCCAGCCACATTCAGGGGATGTGTAAAAAACCCACACAGACTGGAAAATAGAAACGGTAAAAACACAAACAATAGCAAAAACAGCAATACACAGGTTTCCAAGGAAACCCAACAATTCATTGAACTTTTTAAAGGCTATAACTATACTAAAAAAGCAAAAACCATAACAACACAAGATCAAAACAAAACTGTTACACCGGGAAGAAGCACTTCTAATGTCGAAGATGAATTCCCTCCTCTCACTGCTGACACTAATAACTCCAAAGAAAATACAGACAATGTTAGTGCTCCGACCACTACAACCACTACCACTAGTTACACTAATGAATTACAGGACATCTTTCAGACATTCAAAGACATGAAGGAGATCCTCCAAATTTCAAAATTTCTTAAATGTATCAAAAATATTGCCTCTCAAACCAAACGCGCTAATAACGCACTTGAAAAAATGTTTATAATCATACAAGAGTTCGACACCCTTGCCAATGAGCTCAGCCCCTCCAACCATGAGTAGTTCTCCCCCTAATTCTCTCATTGTTTTAACCTGGAATTGTAACTCTCTCTCCAACAAATTTTCTGAATTTTATGACTTCGTTACTAACAATCCCAATATTGACATTATCTTACTTCAGGAAGTCCATAAGACTTCTGGTAGTATCAAAATCGCTAACTATAAATTATACCATACCCCTCGTCTTGGTTCCAACGTCGGGGGTACTGCCATCTACATTAAACAACACATCCCACATTACACTACACAACAAACTACACTCGCTGGTATTGACTATACGGGAATTGTTGTACAATTGCCACACATTAATATTAACTTTACTTCTGCTTACATCAGACATGTGCGACAATTCCCAGTCAACGACCTTACACAACTTCTCTCTGAACACACACACAGTTTCATTGCTGGTGATTTTAATGCACGTAACCGGCGATGGAACTGTCATTCGACCTCTGGTTTTGGCAGATCATTACATAACCTCATCTCACACCTTGATCTTAGTCTACATGCACCAAACAAACCTACACGTATTGGGTACAATAACACTCATCCTTCTATCATTGATTTTGGCATTTCCAAAAACTTAGCCTTTCCTGTTACTACCACCGTTATTAATGACCTTACTTCTGACCACTTTCCTGTTTGCTTCAAAATTGACCTTGTTGACCCCCCCTCTCCCCCTCCTCTGGTTGCAGTGGACTGGAACAAATTTAAAAACATATTGAACAATTCCGATTTAACTTTTCCAACCATTCAGAACACCAATGATATTGATAATGCAGTTACTCACTTTCAAGATCTTATCACTAATGCCCAACAGCAGGCTACTCGTCAGTATGTCAAAAACTCTAAATCCTTCATTCTTCCAAACTATATTCACGCTGTCTGCAGACATCGTAATAACTTACGGCGTCGCTATCAAAATAATAGAGACCCAACTCTAAAACCAATTATTAATCGTCTTAACAATAAAATCAAAACCCTTATTGCCAAAGAAAAGCAGAAGAGTTGGGGGAAATTCCTCAGCTCTCTCTCTCCGGAAGACAACTCTCTCTGGGCCATTAAGAAAAAACTTAGCAATCATCACACCCCCATTCCACCGTTAACAGGCACCAACAATATCACTGCTTACACTGATCATGATAAAGCTGAAACTCTAGCTAAAAGTTACGCAAATCAATTTTCTCCTAATCCCTACCTTGCAAACCCGGATCATTTCTTTGATGTCCATGAAACTGTCAACAACTTCTTAAGTACCCCTCCTGAGGAACCACTCCCAGAAATACAACCTGTAACTATCTCTAATATAATCAAAAAACTCAAAAACAGGAAATCCCCCGGATACGACAAAATCTCTAACTTCGCTATTAAAAACCTTCCTCAAAATTGTATTAACTATCTAACAGATCTTACTAACGCTATCCTTAAATTTTATCACTTTCCAAACCCTTGGAAAATTTCTGTTGTGACTCCTATCCCTAAGCCTCAATGTAATCTATCTGATCCAACTAACTTTCGACCTATATCCCTGCTTCCCTCTCTAAGTAAAGTAGTTGAGCGTGTCATAAGGGCCCAGCTCAATGATATTCTTGACACTAATCACATTTTGATCCCTGAACAATTTGGCTTCAGAGCCAAACACTCCACTGTACATCAACTTCTTCGGGTTGTGGAGTTTCTCAGTGAGAAACTCAACTCGAATATTCCAGCAGCTGCTGTTTTTCTGGACATTGCTAAGGCTTTCGACAAAGTCTGGCATGAGGGCCTTATATACAAGCTAATTAAGCTCAAAATTCATGCTAGACTTATTCACCTCATTCATTCATACCTTAGCAATCGCAAATTCTGCGTCCGCATCAACAATATACTCTCCACTTTATATCGTATACTTGCTGGCATTCTTCAAGGCTCTGTCCTCGGCCCTACATTATTCAACATTTACTTTAATGATATACCGCGCACCCTGGGGACCTTTCTTGCCCTGTATGCGGACGACACGGCAATTTACGCCTCAGCTCACTTTGCTTACACCTTATACAAAATTTTACAGAAACACATTGACGATTTCACGGCCTGGTGCACCTTATGGCGCATTAAACTCAACGAACAAAAAACTGCTGCAGTTTACTTCTCTAGGAAGCTTACTAACCCTAACCGCATTACTATCAACAATACAACCATATCCTGGCCCGACCACACCAAGTATCTGGGGGTAACTCTGGATAAAAGACTAACATGGAAAAAACACTTCCTCAACATCAGAGGCCAAGCGGCCGGTATCTCAAAAACCCTTTCCCCTTTATTAAAAGGTAAAACTCTCTCTATCAAAAATAAAATTCTCCTCTATAACGCCTGTATTAGACCAATTCTTACATATGCAAGCCCCATATGGGGTTTTGCCTGTAAAACCAACATGGATTTTCTTAGTAAAGCACACAATAAAAATCTTCGTACCATCAGAAACGGTCACAGATACTTAAGAAACACAACCATTAAAAGGGACTTAAAAACCACTTCTCTCAAAGTACGCACAAGTAAACTTGCTAAAAATTTCTACAAAAATATCTATAATTTACCCAATGATATAATAGCTGGGTTACCAGAGTACGAGGTCTCCGACCCCCCTAATCGTAAACGCCCAAGGTTTTCTACTTTGTTAGATGATGAAGATTGAGTTTCCCTCTTTCTTCTCCTACTTTACTCTCTTTCTGTCTTGTATTTGTCTTTAATTTAAAAAAAAAAAAAAAAAAAAAAAAAAAAATTGTTGCATTGCTTCTTAAGCATTCAATATAATGTTACACTTTTAAAATGTATGGTCTCTGTAAAGAGTCTTTTTTTTTTGTTTTCTGGGGCACGTCCCGGTAGCTTTTTCGTCTCCTTTTTTCGGATCATTGGAACTTTACATTTTTCTCTTTTTCTCTCTTTTATATATTGTTACCCTATAAGTATTTTACTTACCATTTTACTATGCCTCTCTTTTTCTATTATTATCACTAACTTTAAGTGGCCTAACCACATTTATAAGTTTCTTTCACGGCTCCCTATCATGCCTCAATAGACGACTTCACCTCTCGACTGGATGTACAGATGCTCTCATCTAGGCAATCCATATCTACATCTCATGTTCCATGTTCCATGTATAGTTTTTGCTCCTATAAAACTTTTTTAGTGGAACGATTTTGTCCAACTTTAGCATTAAATATCTCTTAAAATAATTCTTCGATTTGAAAACTGCCTGCATCAGCGTGTTTATCAAACATTTCTGTATAATACTACCGATTTTCATATTTTTGTATGCATTATATTTTTTCTTAATATTAACGAAGAAAGACCTCCGGTCACAAAAAATTCAAAACCGGCGGCGGCGGTGACAGCGGTAAATACTTTTTTTTAGAATAGAGAGATTATAAAACAAACAAAAATGCGGGTAGTTTTTTCATCATCATTCAATAACTATTTGATGGAAGGCGTTGCGATTTTCGATATCATAATTTAAATTTCTAAAAATCGATTCCTGTTAAAGATGTTATAGGTTAAATAATTTTTTAAAACACCAAGTTCATAATTTATGTATTATGAAATTGAAAAAGAGAAAAAAATACTATATTAGGCTATTAGATTGAAACCTGATTCCTTCTACTAATGTGGGAAAATCATAACGAATCGCTAAAAAACACTAAAAATCACATAAAAAATTCACGAAAAATTCAAAAATTGCTGTACGAAATCCGAATAAACTTTATCGGTAAGAGGGCCGAATTTACTATATTAAGGCAAAATCGAATGTCAAAAAATTGACGAAAATCGTGAGGAATAAATAACGCATTTACAATCGCTATAAAAATCGGGAAAACGTCGAAAATTACGAAAGATAAAATTTACTTAATTTACCCCTCTTCCGAATTCTCTTGCCGAAACACATACACACACGCAGGCACACCAACACACAAACACACACACACAAAAAAGACAAAAAAAAAAGAGGGGGGGGGGGGGGAGAAGAAAAAAATTCATAATTTCGTGAATTCACAAAATATCAAATCCGCGTAGATTTATTATAAATTTTTTAAATATTATCTACAATTTTTATTTGACAAGCTTTTGATATAACAAACTCTTACAACAAAAACAAATTAAACAAAAATAGAGGTTGAAGAAAAAAATAACGTATTAATATGATTCTGATAAAATCAGTTCTAACAGAAAAAGGAAATTAAAAAATCGTCAAAAGTGGGAAGATAAAATTGTTATCTGGGTTTATCTCTAATCTTGATTTAGTTTTTGTTGGTGAAATTAGTACTTAACTTCGAAATCCACCTTCGCCTGTAGTCCGAGCCGGCTGGGATCTTTTTTATTCAATTTATTGTTGCCCCCCTAATTGTCCTCGTGATTAAATCTTCACTAAGAAATATGACATCAAACATCTTGAAAGAGTGTTTTTGAAGCATTTTTGTGGATATTCGACTAAATGTCTAAAATCAAAAGTATCCGATCATTATCCTTAAGGATCCACTGCACTGAAACTCCCCGATCGCGAAATCCCATGTTAGCCTATGGGAAAACTTTCAAGCGCGACTACTCCTTACCTAATATAATTATTAAAATACCGTTTACACTATCGGAAAGTAGACGTCAGATGCAGATGATGTGCGTTTTTAAAAATTATCCCCGTAAATTTTAAGCACATAAAAAATCCCTATAAACTTTGAAATTTCCGTATGATTAAATTTTATCATCTTCTTAAAAATACTTAAAATTTACGTAGACAATTTTTAAAAACGCACATCATCTGCATCTGACGTCTACTTTCTGGTGGTGTAAACGGTATTTTAATAATTATATCAGGTAAAGAGTCATCGCGCTTGAAAGTTTTCTCATAGGTTAACACGGAATTTTGAGTTCTAAGAGTTTCAGTGCAGCGGCCCCACGAGTGAATCTATTTCTGATGTCAACCTCCCTTGCACATACCTTGCAACCTATGCACATACGAATCGCACAACGATGAATGAGATATCGTTCGAAAAATTTTGAATCAGGCTTTCTGACTTAGTACACTAACATTTCGTTAAAACAAGTTGTTTGATTGAACATTGAATTTAATTAAAAATTAATAATAAAAAGAACAATTAAATAATCTCAAAGATTGCAGTGCGAAAGACTCGGACGAGCCTACTGGTCAAATACCGGGTGATCCAGAAGTTCCGGGAGTTTTGAAATGTTAATTAGAAAACTATGTACAATAGAAAAGTGCGGTATTCACATACATGCTCAGAAACGTGTTGGATTTTTGTTTGTAATGAATTTTTTTTCAATAAACAGTTAAAATATTTGGAAATAGATGGCGCTGCAGTACAGCATCGGAAATATCTGTACCATGTGTTGTCTAAGCAGATATGTTCATTGTGCAACATCCTTCCTAAGCTATTGCTCAGATTTCGCTTTAAGAGTCGTTTATGTTTAAACGCTTCTTCGAAGATTAAAGAAATTGCATTAAAAAGAATTTTGATGTAATATTTATGTGTAACTGCTATGTTTAGACATGCTTTCTTTGCGTGACAAAGCTTTGTTAGTTAAGCTGTTTTACAAAAGGACGAATCGCCAAGTTTAGCTTTCCTTTCTTATAGTACAATGCGTGGAGTTAAATACTCAATCTGCTTTATTATACCATAGCAAAACTATATTATCAATTCCAGCGCCACCTGTTTCCAAAAAGTGTAACAGCATATTCTTTTTCATTAGAAAAAATCAAATGCCATGTGAATCTAGGCATTTCTGGGAAAACCACATATTTCTATTGTATATAGTTTACTATTTATTAACATTTCAAAACTCCAGGAACTTCTGGATCACCCGGTATATTACTTCTCATGTCAACGTCCTTCTTCTATGCATAAAAAAGATGCATAACGATGAATGAGGTACCACAAGAAAGGTTTTTTATCAGCTTTCTGACATAGTACACTCACATATTGTTAAAATATGTTGTTTGATTAAAAATTGCAGTTATTTAAAAATTTACGAAAAAAAGTGAACATCAAGTAATCTCAAAGATTGCAGTGCAAAAGAATCTCATGGGTGCAGCGATAAGTTCATATTATAATAATTAAACAAAGTAAAAGACAATCAAGTTCATATTTTGTAAGATTGCATAAGAAAGTGCATTATCATCTATATATCAGCCTTAAGCATAATTGTTGACTTGCAAATTGTTAATATCAATGACTAATGACCTATTTATATATTTTTGGAAATTGAAGATACGTTCGCATTCAGCTACGCTTAGCGATCTCTTTATAAATTTGGAAGTACTTTTTGTTATAGTAGAATATTTGCAAAAATGTCTTCCTTTTACAAGGTAGCTCGGCTGATTGAGCATTTTTGCCAAGTTAGAAAATTTTTAATACTATTAATTTCTGAATAATAATTTTCGCTTTATTTATTAACGAAATATTTACGTTAGATAATGCAAATGCTACTAAGCAGAAGTAGTGGTATTCAAAGATCTACTAAAATGGTAATACTCATCTGAATTTCAAATTTATTATTGATGGTTTTTAATAAAACCATCTAAAACTAAATTAAAACGATAATCTTTGTTGTACAGTTCTATAATAGATGTTAAAGGAATCTACCACGAAGAATTCTTATTTAAAATACTGGTAGCAAAGTGCGAAAATTTTAGGAACGGTGCGAGCTCTGTAAAACTAAAAATTCCGTTCAAGGAAAAGAACAAATATAAAACTTAATGACCTTAACGCAATAAAATCTATCTTGTTTTTATATACTCTCTTCGAAGTTTACTTTTATGCATTCCAGACAGAATTATCATTTTATTTATTTCCTTCTTAACGAAATTTTTTAACGACAGTGCCATAAAATTCAGAAAAAAAAGAAGTGCCATAAAAATATATAAACAAATGATTTATGCATTTAAATGTTTTTCACAAAACTTAATTTAACGTTAAAATTCTTTCGTTTTCTAAATAAACAGATAATGTAATAAAAGGGGTCTAATTTTCTTTACACTTACAGGCGCGGAAAAAAATGTAAACACCCCCTACTAACTCGGCGACTAATTATAGTAGAAGAAAGCTTCTGGTATTAATCGACTGGAAATAAAGTCTATTTTTAAATGATGTATATAAAATTTACTTAAGGAGCCGTCTACAAATCAAAACCAGACTAACTTTGTGTTGTTCAATGGTAGCACCCAATTTTGACAATATTTTTAAAAACTTTGGATCAAACTATGCCTAGAAACGAAATTTCTAGTCTTTTGCACGATAAGTCTTTAAATTATAAACATTCAAAATTTAGAACTTCTAATGCTAAATTACATTTTCATATTTTTATTAATATCTCCTGAAATTATAATCCTAACGTGACAATTTTGTGTGGGGTAATAATACTAAAAAACTCAAACATAAATACATTGAGCTTGTAATTTAAAAAAATTTATAACATGAATTACGAATTATGAAATTAATATTCGAAAAAAAATTATGAATTGCAACCTACAGTTTTTCTGATAGTTTTTTATTTATTCTGTCCTGCTTTATCCAGATTCTCAATTTCGAATTTTTCTTTCAAGTAGTTTTCGAATTATCATTAAAAAATGTCCAAATGATGGTTTAACCGTCTATTATGTGCGGAAAAACATAATTTGAAAAAAATATATTTTACTCATTTTATTGAAATATTTAGGTTGTCAATACCAGAATCATATTAAGCGAGTGAAAAGGTCATATTGGCAAGATATAATACATCAATAAAAGTCATTCTGTAGCATTTCATCAATCGAGTGCAAAACTTCAATTTGGATACAGCCCCTAAAATATGCTCATTTTAAAATAAATTATTTCTCAGAAACTAATCCTACTAATTTAATGAAAATTTGGATTTAGGCAAATTGAAAGGTGCGAAGTTTATTTATGTTGTCAAACTTGGGTATTGCTAAAAAAAAATAAAGTTTGGATTAGATTTAATATGTAGATGGCCCCCTAAGCAAGTTTTATATTCATCATTTAAAAATAGACTTTATTTCCAATCGTTTGGTACTTGTAACTTTCTTCTACTACTTAATTTGTTGCAGAGTTAGCAGGGGATGTTTACTTTTTTTCCACGACTGTACAGTGTACAGTCATGGAAAAAAAAAAGTAAACACCTCTACTAACTCCTTAACAAATTATCGTAAACGAAAGTTACTGGTACCGAACGATTGGAAATTAAGTCTACTTTTAAATTATGAATATAAAACTTGCTTAGGGGGCCATCTACATATTAAATCTAATCCAAACTTTATTTTTTTTTAATGGCAATACTCAATTTTAACGAGATATTTCAAATCTTCGGTTCAAACTATGCCTAGACACCAAATTTCAAGTCATTTAAATGATAAGTTTTAGGTAGCTTTCATTACAAAAAGCTAACTTTTGCAGTTGTTCGGAGGAAAGCGATTTCAAAAAATTTTGTTATATTTTCATCGATCATGATCTCCAGACCCCGAAACCATCCTCCGTTCAAAAGTTCATATATATATATCCATATATATATATGATCTTTGTCACACTGTAACTCTCGTATTTATGAACCGATTTGGATGTAACTTCGTGTATACATAGTGCATACCAATGCCTCGACCGAGTTTGTTGGCCAGCTTCATCCGCCATCTTGTTTCAAAATGGCGGCCATTTAAAATTTTTTTTAATTTAAAAATTTGAAATGTGGTACCAAAAAATTGAAAATTGAAAAATATTTTTTTTTATATGTTTGACCTTGATACAAAGATTCCGGAGCATTTTTTGTTTCGTCTATATCTTAAAAAATGGCTGAGTTATAGCCCTTTGAATTTCTAGCTTGGCTGACATTTTGAAACGACCTGATTTTTGTCACGCGATAACAGGCGTATTTATGAATCGATTTGGATGTACCTTGGTGTATACATAATACGTACCACTGTCTCAACCGAGTTCGTTGGCCAGCTTCATCCGCCATTTTGTTTAAAAATGGCGGCCTTTTAATTAAAAAAACATTAAAATGTGAAATGTGGTAACAAAAAATTGAAAATTGAAAAATATTTTTTTCTTATGTGTTTGACCTTTATACAAAGATTCCGGAGCAGTTTTTGTTTCGTCTATATCTTAAAAAATGGCTGAGTTATAGAACTTTGAATTTCTAGCGTGGCTGACATTTTGAAATGACCTGATATTTGTCACGCGATAACAGGCGTATTTATGAACCGATTTGGATGTACCTTGGTATATACATAATACGTACCAATGTCTCGACCGAGTTCTTCATCCACCATCTTGTGTAAAAATGGCGTCCATTTAAATTTTTTTTTTTTAATTTAAAATTTAAAATGAGGTAATAAAAATTTTGAAAATGAGAAGGATTTTTTTTGTATGTCTTTGAACTTAATACAAAGATTCCGGAACAGTTTTTGTTTCATCTAAATCTAAAAAAATGGATGAGTTATAGCATTTTGAATTTCTATTGTGCCTGACATTTTGAAACAACCTGATTTTTGTCACGCGATAACAGGCGTATTTATGAACCGATTTGGATGTAATTTGGTGTGTACATAGTACATACCATTTTCACGACCGAGTTCGTTGGCCAGCTTCATTCGCCATCTTGTTTCAAAAGTGTTGCCATTTAAAAATTATTTTAAATTTTAAATTTAAAATGAGTTATCAAAAAATTTAAAAATGAAAAAGATTTTTTTTATGTGTTTGACATTGATACAAAGATTCCGGAGCAGTTTTTGTTTCGTATTTATCTTAAAAAATGTTTGAATTATAGCACTTTGAATTTCTAGCATGGCTGACATTTTGAAACGATCTGATATTTGTCACGTGATAACACGCGTATTTATTAACCTATTTCGATGTAAGAAGGTATGTGGATAGTATATCGTAATGTCTCGACCAAGTTCGGAGGCCAGCTTCATCAGCCATCTTGTTTCAAAATGGAGGCCATTAAATTAAATGAAAAATTATATTTATAGTGAGGTGTAAAAAAATTAGAAATTGAAAAAGGTTTCTTTCTTAAGTATTTCACCATGATATAAGCATTCCGGAGCATTTTTTGTTTTGTCTTTATCTTAAAAAAATGGCTCAGATATAGCAGTTTGAATTTCTAATGTAGGTGACATTTTGAAAAATCCGATTTTTTGCTGTATATATCAACCGCTTCCGATGTGAGTGAGCATGTGCATAGGAATTACTAAGGCCTCAACCAAGTTCACTCATTAGCCTCATCCATCATGTTGTCTTAAAATGGCAGGAACTTCAAGATATCGCCGAATTTGGCAACCAAATATAAGTTACTTTAAATATAAGCAGCTTGGATAAAGCTGACTAATTTCGCGAAATTCTCATTACTAATGATTTTGTATTGATAAAAATTAGTATTGAATCTTCTATAATCGGTTTCCACTAAATTGAGCTTCGTGTGTTTGAATAATATAAGCTTGCTTTTTAAAAATAAGGAATATGAAAGCTACCTCTTCCTCCCGGCACTGGCCGGAAGGACTTTTTGAATTATAAACATTCAAAATTTAGTGCTTCTAATGTTAAATTACATTTTCATATTTTTATTTATATCTCCTGAAATTATAATCCTAACCTGACAGTTTTGTGTGGGTTATAATACTAAAAAACCCAAACATAAATACATTGAGCTTGTAATTTAAAAAAATTTATAATATGAATTACGAATTATGACATTAATATTCGAAAAAAAATATGAATTGGAACCTACAATGTTTCTGATAGTTTTTTATTTATTATGTCCTGCTTTATCCAGATTCTCAATTTCGAATTTTTCTTTCAAGTAGTTTTCGAATTATCATTAAAAAACGTCCAAATGATGGTTTAACCGTCTATTATGTGCGGAAAAACATAATTTGAAAAAAATATATTTTACTCATTTTATTGAAATATTTAGGTTGTCAATAGCCGAAGCATATTAAGCGAGTGAAAAGGTCATTTTGGCAAGATATAATACATCAATAAAAGTCCTTCTGTAGCATTTCATCAATCGAGTACAAAACTTCAATTTGGATACAGCCCCTTAAATATGCTCATTTTAAAATAATTAATTTCTCAGAAACTAATCCTACTAATTTAATGAAAATTTGGATTTAGGCAAATTGAAATGTGTGAAATTTATTTATGTTGTCAAAGTTGGGTATTGCTTTTGAAAAAAACAAACTTTGGGTTCGTTTTTATATGTAGATGACCCCCTAAGCAAGTTTTATGTTCATCATTTAAAAATAGACTTTATTTCCAATCGTTTGGTACCTGTAACTTTCTTCTACGACTTAATTTTTTGCAGAGTTAGCAGGGGATGTTTACTTTTTTTCCACGATTGTACAGTCGTGGGAAAAAAAGTAAACACCCCCTACTAACTCCTCAACAAATTATCGTAGACGAAAGTTACTGGTATTGAACGATTGGAAATTAAGTCTACTTTTAAATGATGTATATAAAATTTGCTTAGGGGCCATCTACATATTAAAACGAATCCGAACTTTATTTTTTTCAATGGTAATACCCAATTTTAACGAGATATTTCAAATCTTCGGTTCAAACTATGCCTAGAGACCAAATTGCAAGCCATTTGAATGATAAGTTTTTGAATTATAAACATTAAAAATTTAGTGCTTCCAATGTTAAATTACATTTTCATATTTTTATTTATAGCTCCTGAAATTTTGCTCCTAATGTGCTATTTTTTTTGTAGTAATAATAATAATATACCCAAACATGAATACGCTGAATTTGCAATTTTTATAATTTTATGATAAAAATTATGAATTATGAAATTAATATTCGAAAGCATTATGAATTGCACCCTACAATTTTTTTGATGGATTCAGATTTATTAAGTCCTGCTTAATGGAAATCCAAAATTTCACATTTTTCTTCCAAGTAGTTTTCAAATTATGCTTAAAAAATGGCAAAACGATGGTTTAAGGGGCCGTCTATGATAGAAGTGACTAGATATTTTGAAATTTCTTCTGCTGTCCTGCAATCTAACCGGCTTCACTGACTGCTTGAGTGGTGCTTAAGGTGCCTTGATCAAGAACTCTCTCTCGGTTAGCAATCGAGTACCGAACTTCAATTTTGATGCAACCCTTAAAATACACTCGTTTTAAAATAATTAATTTCTCGGAAACTTATGATACGAATTGCATAAAAATTTATTTTTAGGCTAATTGAAGGGTGTAGAGTTCATTTATGCTATCAGAATTTTGTACTGATATTAAAAAAAACAAAGTTATGGTTCGTTTTAATATGTAGATGGGTCCTTAAGCAAATTTTATATACATCATTTAAAAGTAGACTTTATTTCCAATATTTCAGTAGCAGTAACTTTCTTCTAGGATAATTTATTGAGGAGTTAGTAGGGGTGTTTACTTTTTTTCCCACGACTGTACATAAAATTATGTGCAAACTACACATACGTTTACAACAAAAGTGCAGAAAGGCGTACAGGTTCGCAGCTCAGCAAACCTTTATATTGTGTATATCCACTGTCTTTTATTAAAAATGTGAAATACTAATGTATTAAGCACACACAAAAAAATTATAAAATTGTTTTTATTTCTGTTATTAGTCCATACTAATAAAAGAAATGTGTATATGTGTTTGTGTGTCTTTCCGCTATGACTTAGAAAATCTGCCACAATTAGCGATCTGGAAATGCAGGTGGAGATAGTCGAGGTTTTTTCGTATGGCACATTTTATTTCTGAAGCCGTTTTTGATAACAGCTTACTACATGAAGTTTTTGTTTTTAAATCAACGTAATTATAGGAATAAAGTTTTTAGATTATTTTATACAAATAGATTTTATATTTTTTTCTGGTATGAGTTTAAATGTTTTTACTAACAACATGTTAAATTTTCACGTAAAGTATAAATTTAAATTACAAATATCTCATAAAAAATATTAATATGCATCATTATTTTTTTCCCAATAATTAGTTATAATGTCTGTTTATACGTTAAGAAAAGCCTAAGCATTGCATTTTTTTAGACAACTTTTGGATCAAATATATGGTTAAAATGTAACTACAGGAATATGACTTTATAAAAAAGGTGTCATTTTTGCCTTGAAATAAATATATCTGTAAGGTACCATAAGAAATTACTTGACGCAGTACAATATAAATAAAAAAACTAGTCGTTGGTGGCCACCGTAACACTTACCCATTATGGATATGCATAACATAAAATATGAAAATAAAACATGTGTAAACTATTTATAAAAGGCATTGTAATTCCAAAATAAAATTGAATATATTTAAATATTCTTAATGCATAGCAATGCTCTATTACTGAATTGCGGATGCTATTTGGTTATCCTGTCGATCAATTTCAACAAATTATACAAATCGCCAAACGATTCGAAAAATTATACAAATTGGCATAATTTTTATTTTAAAAAACGAAAGAACAAATAAATTTGTAGAAGATTAATAAAAATACAAATAAAATGTCGAATTAAAAACCACTTGAGGACGTAACAAACACGTGTAACCACCTGTTTAATGTCAAGTGAATGTGACATTTACGATATGCCATTATTGACATTTAATCTTACAGTTTGGCAATAGTTTTTTTGGTCGACGGGATAATCAAGTAGTACCGAAATGCGTAAAAGAAACATTCTTATAACTCCAAAAATGATAATCATATTAACTAACAGTTTACTGCGTCGATTAAGCGTCTCATTTCCAATTAAAATATATCTTTAAATTGAAATTTGAATGAAATACAGGGTCATGAAAAATCGAAGAGTGTGGAAAATATGATTACAAATATCTCGGCAAATAATTATCCGATTGACTTTATTCTTTATGCAAAATGTATGTTTTTGTATTGTCTTTTAAATTCACTCCTTAAAATAAACTATTTCAAAAAATTTTATGTACCTTTTATCAGAATGAATATTTCGAGAGTTCGAAAAAAAAAATAGTTCAGGATAATCGGGGTTACTGATATTCAATAGGATTCCTCCCATTATTACATGCTAAGTACACAGCAAATTTCAAGTCTCTATCTCAATTTGTTAAGGAGACAGACGTTTACAGACACACAGACAGTCGGACGGCAATTTTGTTTTTCGAAATCGCATTTTTTCTCCTCCAGGCACATGCCGAAAGGACTTATAACATTTTCCAACATAGTTGAAAAGTGTTAGTGACTTCGGTTTACGGGCCGCCTGTCTATCTGTCTGCCTGGTCTAACTCGCGATACTGCACTCGGATTGCCATGTAATTAATATATGTTATTCATCACTACTGTGGCATTTATGCTATTTAATGTGAAGTGTGTAGTGTTTCCTGTTCACAGGGCTCGCACCGTTCCTAAAATTTTCGCGCTTTGCTACCAGTATTTTAAATAAGAATTCTTCGTGGTAGATTCCTTTAACATCCATAATAGGATTATACAACTAAGATTATCGTTTTAATTTAGTGGTAGCAAAGTGCGAAAATTTTAGGAACGCTGCGAGCCCTGAGTTCATTTACAGGCACGCTACAAACATTTCCTTTACATTATAGGCTACGTTGTTAAACAATTTGTAGTATACTTTAATACTGTTTAATACTTTAATCTAATTCAAACATATTGAAATTGATATACATCAGCTAGACACATTACACGAATCATAAAAATTTATTACTCATTTACATAGACTCACAAAAGAATTTGGTTACAGTACTGTATATGAGCAATAATTGATGAAAGATGTGGTATGCATTTTTTTATTTAATTCTTTATTTGCGCATTACTTGGGGCGTATCAATTCTAAAGATCACATATACAGTGCTGCACAGAAACAGGTTTCAACTTTTCCGAGTATAGATGGTAATTGATGAAATTGGGTTTTCAAATGTGTTATATGTTTTCCAAATTGTTTAATTACATGTCATCTTTCACTTTTTTAAATTGTGAAGTTTTATTACAGTATTCTGAGTATGTTGAAAAATGTTTCATAATCTGTGCTCGCTTGATCCCCCTCCCTCCCCTCGTTTTTAGGGTTCCGTACTTAAAAAGTAAAAACGGAAGGAACCATTATAAAATCACCCATGTGTTTGTCTGTCTGCCATTTAACTCGTAAACTATGAAACGTGGAAAGTTCAAAGTGGGGAAAGTAATAAAGACTATTGACCCACATATTTATAGATTACACTGGTAAAAAAATTTGAACTTTTGCTCTGTCCTAAAACAGTAATTAGTTGTTTTTTATGCGATTTTTTGTGCTGATTCCGAATCTAGTTTTAGATTTACTCCAGCACGTCAAGTTTGAGAGATATTTGCATATTTCAATTTAGGCAAATTTTATAAATTTTATACAATTATTTGCAATTTAAGATATAAAGCAATATCAGACAGGGTTTTTTGTTTTGTGTTATGATTACTACCTAATATACTTCACAAAATCGTCGTTTCTGAGATTATACTGACATGTGACTGTGAAATATTGTACCTAATTTGCATATTTTTCATGTTTTTCTAATAATGTTTCTTGACGTTCAAATATTTCTGCCGCACAAGTACGCTAATATGTTTCTAAACCAGTTTTTTCAGCTGATTTCAAATCTTGTATGTGTTTTCTTCTATCACGTCTAGTTTTTGAACAAAGTGAAATTTTAGTTTTTGGTCAAAAAAGCCAGAAACAGCTTTTTATGATACTTTATATGATAAACTTCAACTAGATAGGATAGATTCTACTCTCTACTGCTTATTATTATTTTTTTATTACATAAATTTTTGTTTATGTCTCTGATATGAATCTGACCCTGTTCAACTTCTTATCAATGAATTACACACCCCTAGAAAGCATCTTATATCAAACCTGTGTTAATGCTGTGCAAAAGTAGAAATTTCTCTTACTCAAAAACTAAACATGACATAAGAAAACAGACTGCAGATTTGAAATCAGCATAAAAATCAAGTCTTGAAATACATTACGTCCATTCTGTGGCAACTATTTTAAAGTTGATAGTGATGCAAACATTACACCATTGAAAAATATACAAATTAGGCTTAATAACTGGTAAATAAATGTTAAGAATATGAAAATCGTGACATTTATCTGAAGCAAATTGTCAAGTAATCATTATCTAGAAAACGTAATTAGATGTGACATATATTGTATCTGAAATTTGCATAAAATAGCACAAAAAAGCTTAAATTTGTATAAATTTAAATATGCAAATTTTTCAAAACCTGGACCACCTAGAGATAAACGGAAAGCATATTCGGAATCAGCGCCAAAAACTGATCTACAATCAACTAATTTTAGTTCTAGGACAAAACCACTGTTGTCCAGTGTTATTAAAAATTCACAAATATATTTAGGAAAAATGTAGAGGAGCTAATTAAGTTACTTGGGGAAAAAAAGTATTTTCTTTGTATATCGTGTGCAAGCTTTCGTAACGCTGAATTCAAAAATACATTTCTTTTAATTTTACGTATTATATTTTCAGAGATATAGTCGAAAATCTAGTGCAAAAATATGGTCTTCCCCATCTATTTCCGAATTTACTGAAGCTAAACATATGAAAAAACTAGAGGTAGTAGACGTTAATTTAAACTTTGCAGGAAAATTATAGCGATTACCCTAGGTTACATAGTTTTTGAGAAAAGCGCATTTTTCCTTTATACACAAATTTCGATTTGCAGACGTTCAGCAAAGCAGTTGCGAAGCGCTGGGGTACCTATCACCGCAGAAGTATAAAAGCAATGTTGATAATGATTTTCGAAAACAATATTCGGTAATTAGCCGAGATATTAACCCTTAAAGACACTGGCTGTTTGGACATACATAATGACAGGGGCGGCTTACTTGATGTACCACCGGCTTTTAAAGCCCAAATAAGAACTTTTAATGGTATAGCTGTGTAATGAAATGTCCAGTAGCAATATAAAAGAAATAAACGTCAGATTGTTAAAAACATACTAATTAGAATTAATCACATAAATACTACGGAATTTGCGACTAGTTTGCATTGAGTGGATCTCCCAAGACGCTTCCCGTGTCGTTAAAAGTTAATTATAAACCTATCTGGAAAAACGCGCCACGGACCAGGGCGGCGTTGCAAAATTGCGATCTCCTTTCGAAGAGCGCTTGGCACAATGCCAAGTTTAAACTTTGAACAAGGGTTTTGTTTTAGCTACACTGCAAAAAGAAAAGATTATTACTACGCTGAATTTAGTTTTATGAAAATACAAATAGATTTTAAATATGCACTACATTTATTGTCAGTACCGATAAAGTTCATCATAAACATATTGTGATATGATTAAACAAGAATGATACAGAATAGCAATATTTGATAGGTATTATTTAGGTTTTATATCTCTTTGAACTTTTGTGGTATATCCATTCATATTTTTCTAGTATATGCAGTCATACGCAATCCTACATTGTATAGTTTTTACAAAGTCTTATTATTCTTTTAGATAAGTTTTTATAAATAATACAGTTAATAATTCATATAGTTATTGTACGGAACCCTGTGAGCGCGAGTAGTACTCGCCCTTGAGCGTTTTATTTTTGTTTAAATTTATTCGCTATTCCTTCATTAAGCTGCATTCAAAGTTTCGTAATTTTTTGATCAATTGTGGGTATAAACATTTCTCGTTAGGTATCTTTAATTTTATACACTCTGTATAGATGAAATTATATAACAGAGACTCAATTATCGAATATGACTCAACTAAATGTAAATGACTACACAGAGAAATATTGCATGTAAAAACATTCCATTCTTTATTATTATACAAAATACTTCAGATTTCACACACATCTTATTTTTCGGAAATTTTCGGCAAATATTTTATTCTTTTTTTTTTTTTTTTTTTTTTTTTTTTGATGGAATTTATGAATAGATTTTGCTTATTTTATAATATCATACAAAAATTGCGAGAAGAATAAGAATGGAGATAAGAAACTTAATATTCATTATACATAGGCACTTATTTTTGGATCGAATGTAATCTGCTTATTGAAAATATCAATTTTATGGTGTGTTTTTCTTTAGTTAAGTGTTTTCTAAGTATGTATAAGAAAAATAAAATTGATTTACCATAAATACTGTTGCTTAGATAGAAAATGTTTTGCGTAAATGTTTTTTAATTTAGATATATTAAATATATTTTATTAGAGATAGTTCGTTAAAAATCAGAAATGTTCCAGATAAATTGTTCCTCAACTACTCTTGTTGCATAATATAGTTTCTCTTAACTTTTAAACCAGTTAATTTTATTGCTGTGAATGATTACGTATATAAAAGAGAAACAAAATTATACTTAACACAGAATTCTGTAAAAAATGTTATCTTTTGTTTAAAGATATATAATAAATTAAGGTTTCGATTTACGAAGGATTTAGAACAGTATGTTCTTTTATTTCAAATACTTAAAAAATTGCAAGATACAGAATTAGCATTTACAGGGGGCTCCAAACTGTCATAAATTTGACGAGAGAAAATCGCCATGGCAGATTATGCGCAGGATTGCAAAATAAATTTTGCAACTAGAATGAAAATTTTGGTGCCTACTTATACATCAGATTGAAATAATTGCCCTGAACCTAAATAAATTTGTATTTAAAGCATTTTTATATTTTTAATATATTGTTGTATTTAGATAATGCAAAATTTAGAAAATTTCAACAAAATAATCATCTAAAAAAACATTTTTTTAAAGAATAAAAAAGAAATTTTAGGTTCAATTTATACAGACTAACATGAAACATATGTTCAGAAAATTTCATGAAAAAGTATTCAGAAGTTTTTGAGATATCGTGTGCGTTATGCCCAAAGACATCATTTGGAGAAAAATGACTTCAAATTTTCGGAAATGCCTCTTCAGCTATTGAACGGGTATAATTGTAAAAGCCATAACTTCTGTTCTAATGGGAATATCAAGGAAGCAGTTATATCAAAATGTTCTGAAAAGATGGGAGTTTAACATCTAAAAAAGTTAAAATTTCGAAAAATTTAAAGCTTTAAGAGTCCAAAGTCCCCTTAAATCGGCGAAGTGAAATAAGGGCTTTTCAAAAATCGTAAATGTTAGAATATATATGTAATTAGAATTGCACATTTTGCGTATCTAACTGATTTGGAAGAAACACAGCATTTTTTAAAATTTTAATAATAAAACTATAATATTATAAATAAATAATAATATTAATAATCAGTAATAATATTATCAATCAATAATAATGCTGTTAATCAATAATAATATTATTATCAATAATAAATTGATTAAGTCGCCATTCGAAAATTTCTCAAATCTAGAACATATCTAAAAAAATATGAAATATGTTTTAATATTTTACCTGTTGTCTATAATCAGGCAGTATAAATTGCAAAACGGTTAAAAATTATGAAATAAGGTTATGTTAATAAAATAGTCGTCTCATTAATTTTCAAAATGTTATACATTTTTAATTTTTATATGAACTTCTTCGACAACATTTGTAAAAAAAAAAAAAAAAATCCTTTTTTGCTTCAACAAAATCGTTTTATATTGGTCACAAAAGATTTTATAAAATAATAAACAGTGTATCATTGTGATGCAAGTATATTAAAATAACACATTTCGTCAAAACAAAGAGTGAAAAAAAAACATGCTTTGTGGTGAATGATGTCTGTTTTAGGCTATGGAATTGATTTAGAATTTAAAAAGAGTAAGACTCAATCAGTGAGGTCTCTTCCCTCCGGAAGCGTGAGATAACATTTCTTACCATCCCAATAAAGGCAATATGAACACGCACCGCACATTACACTTGTGATAAAAAGGCGGAGAACATGGCGTTCCTGTTATTCTGTGTCTGAGAAGGTAGTCATGACTATACCACTGAAGGATCGGGCTCTGCTAATGAAGCTTTTTTACAAGAACGGTGATTGTGCGGCAGTTGCATTGAAGAAATTCTGGAAATTAAAAGGTTTAAGATGCGGCTCTGGGCCAATGACTGCATTCGTTCTGAAGAAGGCGATTGATAAATACATAGATACTGGTTCATTTCACTTGAAATGTTGCAGAGGGAGGAATGTCATTGCTTCGACGTTAGTAGAGGATGTGGCTACATCATTGCAGGAAGTGACAAGCAGTGTTTTGGGAACGTGCAATGCACGATGAATTTCCAGAACTTTAGATATGCCAGTCAGCACGGTTCGTGAAATTTTACGAAACATCCTGTAATGCTATCCATACAAAATTACGCATGTGCAGGAGTTGCTTCCCGCTGTCCTGCCAAAAACGAGCAGCTTTCGCCCTGCAATTTTTTGCTCTAATGGAAGTGGATAATGTGTGGCCATGGGACATTTTGCGGACAGACGAAACCCATCTCCATATCTGAGGTTCTGTCAATACTCAAACTTGCAGAACATGGGCAAATGAGAATCTTTCCCAAATGCAACCATTGCCTCTTCATTCTGCGGAGGTCACTGTGTAGTGCGAGTTTACGGCAGCATTTATTGTTGGACCTTCCTTTTTCGAGGATATTGTTCTTTCGGGTCCTGTCATCTGTGCAGTCAATGGGGCACGTTATGAATCTGTTTTGCGCAACCAAATAATTCCAGCACTGTAACAGCGCGGATGTGTAGATAGAACAATTTTTATACAAGTTAGCGATCCTCTGCACATTGCAACACTAGTGAAGCAACTGTTGAATCCGCATTTCGGAAATTGCAAAATTATCAGACGCCATTTTTCAACAGCCTGGCCACTACAATCCTCTGAAGATTACCTAAAACATGTTGTGTACGGGAGTCCTATTGCAAACTTAGGTGAATTGAAAACACGTATTACGCAGCACATTCACAATATCACCCTTAATTCTCGCTCCCGTGAATATCACGGGCTGAAGTGTCGTTCGTTATTTCTCGTGCTCGTCATATTTCCGGGCTGGAAATTTAATTGCTGTAAAAAACTTCTGAAACCAGAAAAATTTAACTGGCATTTTCATGTGAAGTCTTTGATAATACCTGCTTGGGTTTGGTTTTTGGCGCTGATTGTAATGCTGGGTTTTGTATTGCATGTTTCGAAGTATATAACACTAAAAAAATTATTAATAATAAAAAAATAATGTATATATATTATTTCAAATATTATTTGTAAAAATTTGCGTGATGATGATAAATAAAGATCTAAAATGTGAAAAATAAATGTCTTATTCGCATTAATTTGTATGGTGTAAAACAAACATTAAGACACAGAATTCTCGCATGATGGCTTTTCTACAAATGTGAATTTGTTCTATAACATCTTTATTTTTCGCCTTAAAAAAAAAAAAAAAAAAAAAAAAAAAAAAAAAAAAAAAACTAATTGCATATTTTATTTAGAAACCTTATAATTATTCAATTTCTGTAATAAAAGAAATAAGTACTTTTTTGATGGTTTTTCCAAATATTAAGCGAGCGTGAAGGGGTTAAAACACTCCGATTTGTTGTGGAACATGCTGTTTTGCGCTTTCAGCTGGTAGGAGAAAACGGTAGACAGCATATTAAACATTTCATAAGAAAGTCATCACCGACATCCTTTTCTTGATGGTTTCACCAGGTTTTGCTTTTTCTACGCTTTTTTGCCTAGGAGCAATTAAAAACTGATTTCGTTTTTCTTTTTCTACGGCTTCAGGCCTAGGGACAGTTAACACCGATTTCGTAAAATAAAATACATTTTAAGATATTAAATGTTGAAAATAGTCTTTTTTTCCATTTTTTTCCCAATTTTAAGAGTCTTGAGACCTCTTAAGAATTTGTTATCGGTATTTTGGTAAGAAAGGACACCCTGTATATAAACATAATACATATTGTATGATCGGTTTTACTCTTAGGTAAATTGCCTCCTATCTACTTTTTTGTTTTCATGCAACCCAATATATTCTTCGGTCAAAGTGTGAAGAACTTTATAATCTCTTTTTAATTTCCAGAACTGGCGAATATTTTATAATGTGGAAATATAGTGCTTACATACTAGAGAGACCATCACTGAATTCTAGAAGTGTGCAAGGACACGGACATTGTTAGGAACGCGAACCCACATCGTAAAAAAACCACTGTAAACTTGCCAGAACGAACTCAATCACAGTGAATGTGCTGTATCTTTCTTTGGTTTCCTGACTATATTAACATAGAAAATACAGTAGTTGCGTAAAATTAACAGCACAATGTGCTGGCAATTTGAACGTATTTTTTTACAGCACAAACTGCTGGCGTCCAAATTGCCAGCACATTGTGCTGTTAATTTTACGCAACTACTGTATTTTCTATGTTAATATAGTCAGGAAACCAAAGAAAGACACAGCATATTCACTGTGATCGAGTTTGTGCGCGAGATGAATAGTACTTTGTACTGTAAAAATGTCGTTTTTTTTTTCAGTGCAGCTCGGCCTGCTGATAGAACTCGAGCAAGCTTTCTTCCATTAACAGGTCGAGCCGGGCCTTTCTTTTTCTCTGCGGACCTCAGATGCAGACTCAGTCCAGGAGACGGCATATTTCCGGTTTTCTTCGGCCGAGCCGAGTCGGAATTTCCTTCTCTCTGTCAAGCAGTTTTGAACTGGCATTGTAAAAAATATTAGTGATGTTTTATATTTGTTTAATGAAATCTCTGGAAATGTCATTGGACTTAATAAATTATAGAGAATAGGTTTTAAATTCCCTTTCTTTTCCTTTGTACAGTTTTAAAATTATGTTTTTCTTTAACCACCTTTTTCTTTCTTTCCACACTACATGGAGTTTTTTACTGAATCTTCATTTGGATGCAATTGACTAAGACAAACTTTTATTGAGTGTTTATGTACGCTAATGTCTAAGTGGCCAATAATACAATGGTTACTCCGTATTCCACGAATTGCGAACATATAATCTGAAAAGAAAATGTGTGCATAAGTAAGTGTGCTTTTTGAAGAGTTTTAATTATAGGATAATGCTGCTCCAGAATATCGACATGTATTGTAGAAACGGGTTGAACCGTGTCTAAGTTTTTAGACTTTATACCTGGCCGGAATTGTGTCGAATATTAAAATATCATAACGGGACGAGACGAGTTCGGCCTAAATTTTAGCTTTTATACCGGGCCGAGCCAACAATGTTTTAGCACGGGCCGGGTCCAGTCTAGGAAATTTCAGCCCGTGCAAACCTCTACTGTATGCATTTGATTAATTATATATTTTTAATTCATATAAGTGCCTTGTCTATAACATAGTGGAAGGTGTACTAGATTGTATTTCAGTCATCCAACCTTTGTGACCATTGATGATTCAACACAGCACCATGCAGATCAGAACTTTTTTTACTATTCCGGTATCCGGTATTGGATTTTAAATCATCAGTGAATATCTTTAGAAAATTGGAGTAAAGATCAGATGTAATCTACAGTATTGCAACTCTGCAAATTTTCAAAATTTTGCTTTAGCTCGTCGTGCAAAGCTATGCAGAGTTAACCCCTTAACGGTCGCATTAAATTACGGTTTTAAAATTCAAATTGCTTATTGGCACCAGTTTTTTGAAGAAGAAATATTCACCTTAATTAATGACAGGTAAAATGATACCATAATAAAGCCAATTACACTATTTTATAAAACTGGCGGGAATCAAACAAATCCGAATAATCTGAATAAAAGACACAGCCCGTCAATATGACGGGAGCGAGAATTAAGGGATTAAATGCATGACATTATTTTTCCTTTATTCACAATTCTAAAACTATTCGCTTCAATATAAATGTAATATTTCTTATAGTATGATTTGTGTTCTTAGGTTATGTCTTTGTTTGTCTTACTGTATGTGTATCTGTATTCTTAAGTAACTTGATTTCCAAACATGTTGAATGTGAAAAGAATACTCAAAATCATCTAAACAGCTGGGATCCTCATAAATATTTGCCTTTTTAAATAATTTTTAAACAACTGGATTGAAAATAAATTGATATTATAAAATATAATAGTATAATTTATGACTCACGTATGTTTATCAAGTTATTTAAATCAAAATAACGTATGAACGTCGACATTTTAAAACATCATATAACTCTAAAGCAAGCTTAAATATTTCGAATTTTTCAAATAAAGAATACATAAAATACCGTAATTTCAAACTGTCGAAATAATTCTCCTCTAGAAAACGTTTTGCGTTTGCCTATTTAAAATAGTTTAAAAGGTTCATCTAAATGTCGATGAATTCATAGGATTATATGCATAGTTTCAAATTAAAATAATAAATGAAAAAGCACTTTTTATCCATAAAAATCGTTTTATAATCAAAGGAATTTAAAAAGATCTGCGAATTAATTTAAGGATATTTCTCCCAAGACTAAAATAGTTTCTGTAAATAGATGAAATGCACTTTAATTATTTAGGTTCCAGAATTGAATTATATGCGAATAAAAATTTTAATAAAGTATCAAAATATCGTATCCATATTTATTTTCGAATCAGAGAAGATAGTAAATACTTGATTTTATTTCCTGATAATTGTTATTTAATACAATTCTTAAGTAAATATTAGAGCATATTTTTTATAGACTACCAAATACTACAACAGAATTACATAAATAAATTAAAGTATTTTTATATTTCTTAAAACATAAAAATAAATAGATAAAGGATTAAAAAGGTCTGAACGACATATTAGAAACCATAACAAATACATTACTGTAGATATTTTTATACAGTGATAGAGTCATTATCGTTTAAACAGTTACAGAAGAAAACTAATTTATATTACTCTGTATTGAAATAATTTAGAGAAAAGAAGAAACATATGGAACACATTTATAAAAGTGTACAGTTTAATAATATGCTTAAAATGAAGTTTAATTCCCTTTGAACTTCAGAAGTTTTTATAAAAAGTTAAACGTGATATAATTGCAGATTTTTAATTAGCATTATTTAATGAAACCTTTATCAATAGTCAGTGTTTGGCTAAATGGATATAAGCTATAACATGCTTTTCCGTAAAAATGAAGTTTGATTATATTAATATTTCACTAATATACTTACAACAAATACCTTAAAAACAGATTAATACCGTATTTTTGACAAACTACTCTACAAACATATCTAAAAATTATGTTGGTTTTAAACAAAACTTTTATTCTGTTAATGAAACTTTGTTATATTGAAAATTTCTATTTAATTGTTTTTAGAATGTACATAATAACACATACACTGGGGAAAAAATACATATGTTTTCTGTATACCAGGGTTACTCTAAAATATTTCAGACAGGAGTAGACAATATGTGCTAATAACAATGTTGACCAAATATCTAAATTTGAATCCTTTTATGCCGAAGCCGATAATTTGTGACAACAATTGCAATGTATGCTTTCGTATGGTAAAACTAAAAAAAAACATAAAATTTCGGACATAAGTAAAATTTTTATACAGTGAAAATCGGCCTGCCTTCCAAATGATACAAAGGGAACTTGATCTTAATTTTGGATTCGCAGTTATACATAAAATTATTTATGAAGAATTGTGTACGAAAAAATTTGTTTGTCGGTGTTTTCTCCATATTTTAACAGATGAATGAGGATCGTGCTCGAATTTGTGTTCCTACAAAAGCTATAATGATGGTGGACATTATATTATTTCTAAAATCCTAACTGGTGATGAAATGGATAACTTTTTTTAGGTGTCAACACACCAAGAAAGTAAAGTATAGACCTTCGAAGATGGCTCCAAAGCAACGATGGTAAAGGATAACAAGAAATTAAAAAAGAGTAATTTATGCTGTTCATTTAAATAACACGACTTCCAAGCATATTGAATGTGAGAAAAAATCTTGCAAAGAGTTGGATCCTCACCAATATTTGCCTTTTCATAAGACTGATCAAAGCCATAAAGTTAGAGACACAGAATACCTTTTACACCACTAAGTGTCTTCAAGAATTGTATGTTAGGGGACCTGATAAAACTTCAACTTGATAATAGATTCAGAAAGACTAACTGTCGAATTTCCTGAAAAAAAGAACATGGAGTTGACCTAAAATTCAGCCTATTCTCCCCATATTACTATATGTATGGTTTTTGGCTATTTTGTAATCTTAAAAAAATACATGGTTACCGTTCCAAAGATAAGAATTTAGAGGCTATAAAAGCATATTTTTCATCGATTCCAAAAACTGTACTTTTAAATTAATTAGCCTTTGGAAAATGCGCCTAGAAATGTGCATTCATTTTTGAAAACTCCTAAACAGTTAGGGATATTCCTAGTACATTGAGCACTTCCATGATCATTTGGAATGTTTAATTGTGGTTAGTCGTAGCTCAAAAATTTTAGTAAGACCTACTTATTTTCTGTATATGAATGAATCTTTGAATTTGAAGTGAGCTTTCGGAGAAACAATATAGGCGGATTTTCTATGTTAAAATGTCTGTTAATAAGTAGAATGCAGTGTCATCTGCAGAGAGGATTTTAGTAGATTTCTCTTCAGGGAGGCAATTTGGATAGATGTTGTAATATTATATTACTATTCAAAGTTGTGGCGTATTTTATTTTCCAAAATCATATATAATTAAAATTTACAAGAGTAGAAGTTTGTATATGCACATAAATTTGTATTCTCTCGATTAATTCATAGGTCGAACCAATCTGGTCAATTGTTACAGTTTCTAATACGAATATTCATTGAACTGACGTCAATTTAAAATAGAGTTTATACAGGTCCTAAATCTTAATTTTAGTAAAACTTCAACAAAAATCTGGCAACAGATAACTGAAATAGGAAATTTTGTTAAAAATTAACACAAAAAAATAAAATAAAAGAACACTTGTTATAAAACCCATTAAGATAGTATAAAACTAATATCACTTCAGTTAAAAAAACAAAAACAAAACCGCGCATAATATGCAATAGTAGGATAAAAAAATACCCCACCCAGGAACTGTTATGTCGCTTTGTTTCTACTTGCTTTCTTTGCTATTTCCTGTTTGCATCCAAACTGTGAACAGCCTTTTATTTCAAATTTGATTTTATCTTTAAGTATACTCATAATACTCATAACACATTCGCCGTTTGTTATATGTCAGTATATATACCGGGAGGTGGCAGCACATGCAATCACCTCATCGAGTTCACGGTTTAAATTACAGAAATAGTTAAAACACGATTCGCATATTAAAACTCAGTCGGTGTGCCAAGTCATATCTTGGTGGAAAACACCTGAAAACCCTAATAATGTTTACCTTTGGGTGCAGGAAAAGACTATGGTAAACCTACGAGTCAACCGCTAAAATCGGGTTTTCAGGTGTTTTCCACCAAGATATGACTTGGCAGACCAATTGCGTTTTAACATGCGAATCGAGTTTTAACTAATTCTAGAATTTTAGCCGTGAACTCGATGAGGTGATTGTCTGTGCTGCCGCCTCTCGGCTTAATACTAATAATAAAATAAAACACATTAAACAATTAGTTGTTATGAGCGCTTCATACAAAAAATTAAAAAAATAAAATCAAATGGATGTATCGTATATTTCGGCAAATTACACTTACATTTGATACTTGAATGTTCATTGAAGTTTAAAGACGCGTGTCATAAGCAGGATATAAAAATGAATCATTAATAATTAAACAAAGATGAGCATCAGAATTGGCTTTTCCACATTAATGAACATTATATGTATTGTGTGTGCTCACTTCAAAAATCTTCAAAATTTTTTTAAATAATTGAATTCACATCTTAAAAATACTTCATAAACATCATTAATTTTACACACTCAGCACATTAAACGTTCTGTTCGCCACCACCACATACACCGTCTATTTCCGCCGCTCATCACTACAGTTCTCTCTCGTTTCCCTCCTCTGTAAAAACACGTTTCAGAAGAGCTCCGTGTGATGCATGGGCCTGACGTTCGGCCATGCCATCTCTGTACACCACCGACATCAGCAGACGATAATTATTAGTCGTTAAAATGTGCGTTACACATATATATAAACAAATTATGGGTTTGCGTTATACGCTGGAAATACGGTATGCGAAATACAATAACATTTGGTCACTAAAATCACATTTCTGATCTTGTATGAGACAGTTAAACAAACTTCCCCTCAAGAATTAATCAGAGAAGAAGTAAATTTACATCCTAAATTATATTAAAACAACAAAAACATCTTAGAAAAAAAGCAAACATTTTTTTAACACTGTCGGAGAGCCAAAAATCAATGCATATCTACCCACTTTTTTATAACTTAATTTAAAAAATGGAATGTGTATTTAACAAAAGACATTATGAAATTTGGAAATGAATTAATAAATAAATAATCTATAAAGTTTTTGTTTAGTAACGATTTTATAGCTCTTCTTTGCTTTAAAATTCTACCCAAGGTTTGAACAAGAAGTAGGGCCAATAAAGTTATAATCTTATTATTACCAAATTAATTATATTTAATATTTATTACTCTTTTCTTACAAAAGAATCGAAAATTATTGATTCGTAATGAAACATTGTTCTGATATATGCCCTTAGTTTTAAAACGAGAGCCGAAAAGAAACGCAAGTGTATTTGCGAAACATGTTGCCCAGTACTGGGAATTGCTGGAAGAGATAAAAGGAAAATCATTAAACATTTTCAAAGTGAAAAAAAAAGCAAAGTGATAATTTAGTGAATAATTATGAGATATGAAAAAATGTAAAACAAGAGAAACCAAAGAGTTTGAAAGTCGTACACCATCTGTATACACCGAGAGCCAGCTGCACAAGCTATCACCTCATCGAGTTGACGGCTAAAATTACAGAATGGATTAAAACTCGATTCGCCTATTAAGATACAACTGGTCTACCAAGTCACAGCTTAGTGGAAACCACCTACAAACCTGGTTTTAGTGGTTGACTGGTAGGCTTACCATTGTGTTTTCTTGCTTCCAGTTCTCCATGTTTTCATACACTGTAAAAAAACCACTGTAAATTTACCAGCACAAACTTGATCACAGTTGAATGTACTATATCTTCTTTGGTTTCCTAACTATTTAAACATGAAAAATACAGTAGTTGCGTAAAATTAACAGTACAACGTACTGGCAATTTGGACGCATTTGGACGACAGCACAAACTATTGGCGTCCAAATTGCCAGTACATTGTGCTGTTAATTTTACGTAACTATTGTATTTTCCATGTTTAAATAGTCAGGAAACCAAAGAAAGATACAGTACATTCAACTGTGATCGAGTTTGTGCGCGAGATGAACAGTACTTTGTACTGTAAAAATGTCGTTTTTTTTTTACAGTGTACCTTTGGATGCAGGAAAACACAATGCTAAACCTACCGATCAACCATTAAAATCTGGTCTCCAGATAGTTTCCAATAAGATATGATTTTTCAGGCCAATTGAATTTTAATATGCTAATCGAGTTCTGTCTAATCCTGGAATTTCGGCCGTCAACTCGATGAGTTGATGATATGTGCAGCCACATCCCGGTCTAGTATCTACCTAGAAAAACCAAAAATCTTTTCAAGTAAAATCTTTAAATTTCAACCAGTGTAACTACTGAAAATTTGAAATAACGTAATCGAGTTAATCGCGTTATTTAAAATTTTTAGTAGTTATACGGGTTGAAATTGAAAGATTTTACATCCATTGTAAAAATTTTACTACCAAGTTCCATTTAAATATAGTTTTCTATTAGACATTTGTTCATATACAGTGTAATTTTTAAGCAACTTGCATTTGTTTGCCGATGAATTTTTTTATAGTAATTCTACCTTTTCTTCAAATCTTATTAAAGGGAGATTAACTTTCAGTTCAGCACGGATTTTAATTTTTACTGCATGAAAGATATGACCTGTTTAAAAAATATATATAACTTGAGAAGAAAAACTTTGGATCATTTAAAATTTATCTTCACTTTATCTCATCACTATCTCTAAACATTTATTCTTTATCTTTAAATGCATGATGTTCTGTTTCCAAAAATAAGTCATTTAATAGATTTAATTGCAAATTAAATTTAATGATAAAATACTTTAAAATTATTCAAATGAATCTCATAGAATTCCTGTAAGATTCTTTAAAAGGTATTTGGATTGGTTTTCTTTTCAAACTTCAGAAGTCTAGAATTCTTGAATTGCTGAAATATTAGCCTTACATTAAAATGAAATTATATTTTACATAAAAGGTTAAACTTTTAAGCAACATTTCCCCTATTTTCCATTTGCAGAAAACAACTTAAATTGGCCATACACAATAATATTTTATTCAGAATTATGTGTTAAGAATTAGCATAGATGAAGATATATAAAGAGTATTTCAGCAGCAAATTGCAAAAGAAAATTTTAATTAATCCGAGTATTAAATTTTTTTTATAAAAATACAGGAGAGCCCCCAGATGATTTAAAGACAATTAATATGTGAATTATAATATTATTAACTGACTTCCTAAAAAAGGATGTTATACAAATAGTTTGTATAATTTTGTTATGCAGGTCCACGCATAGTCTTTTGGATAAGATGCTCATTCTTGCACATTTTTTTTGTTCTGGAAAATTCACGTTTAATTTGCGCTCGCGTATCAATTTCACCAGAATCTAAAAGTGAAATTTTTGTCTGTACCTCTGTTTTTGTCTTTTTTCGACCTAATTTTATCAAAAGTTGTTCAATCACCACTTAATTGGCGTAGGTTATTAAAGTACAATTTACTGCTGTACGTTTTTTAAAAAGTTTTCGTATCTCTACTAGACACATTAAAAAAGTTAAATAGGATAATTAGTTACGTATTAAAATGAGTTATATTAGTTACAGTAAAACTAACAGGTTGAAATTTCTCTTTCGGCAATTTATACTTATAGACGGAAACATACTTGAATGCGTTTGTACAGCCGTGTATTTTATCTACTACTTTCATTACCTTCCTTACACGCCGATATTTAGCTAAAATTTAATTCAAACTCACTCTGAAAAATTACGGAAATCCCACTTCCAGAAATTATCTTCCATAGATGGTCATCTATCTAATTCTTTGCGTGGCCTTGTATATTTGTCTATATTCTACAAACATCTCTTAGTAAACTAAATGTAGCTCAGCGTAAAAATGCATAATTCATTTAAAAACCAACTTTAAGTAATTTACACTCATACTCAGTAACCCTTATGAATTCTCTTGTGTAGCCCTGTATATGAACTATACACGCATGTATTTATACACACCGCATGCTATGCATAAATTTTGTAAAACTTAAAAACGCATATTATAAATAAAAATGTATTTCCAGTTATCATCGCTAATATACAGTACTTTGGACACAATATAGCATCTAAAATCTTTTGTGTGTCCCTGTAAAGGCCATGCTCCTCATATTATACATGAAATAACTTAGAGTAAACCTCAGCGACGTATATCAATTTCATTATATATGAAATAGTTTACTATGATTAAAATACGCAGCAAACAATTTTTCTCCTATACCATTATGTAACGGAATTCTTTTGTGTGGCCCTGTAAATGAATAATGACTATTATTTGGACCACATATTCTATAGAATACATATTTTAGTGCACTTCATAAATGCATATCAATTTTATTATGTTTGAAAGGAACATCCTTCAAAAACATTTTAAAACGATTTTCTCCCATTAGCCGTAATTTAACGGAATACGTTTAACTGTCATTATAAATGAACTATACATGCTACAAACTTAATTTAAAATAGGGATAGTGCTATGGTAAATGCCAATAACATAAAAAAAAATTCAGGGCAATCAGAGTATATTTGCGAGAGTTAGAGAGCAGGCAGGTGGGCAGACGGACAGACAAACCGAAGTCATAAACACTTTTCAACTTTGTAGAAAGGTGTTAATAAAAATGAATGTAGACAAAAATAAAGGGTTATCGCCAAAAACCTTCCATTGTATCCAATCATTCTCACTAAATTACGCCAACTGTCGTAGAATGACTTATGCATCAGTATAATGAATTAAGGAACAATCATCTGAATTTGGTTTTATTTTACTCTTAAAAAAATATTTTGCTTTTTCTTATCTAAAGATTGACATTAAAACAACGCGAAATGTTTAGAGCAGTCTAGTGGATAATGTATTTCGGAAATGTCGCAAAATTTGGTAGACATATGCAATGGAACATGCATTTTCTTTTTCTTAAGAAAATAAAATTCGTATGCTCTCATGGGGCAATTTTTATGTTGCAGACTATGTATAAGTGATGAAAAAGTGCCATACAGACAGGACAAATAATCTTTCTCAACAATGGCTGTTATAACATTTATTGTTATTTACAAATTATCATTATCTCTATGCTCTTGTGCGTTTAAAAGTGAAAAAAGGTTTTTGAAAAGCACTCTTTCATAAGCATTCGATATTTATCTAGAAAATCACGCCCAGTTCACGACTCGAAAAATTTCAGTTACATTACATTAATTTGGCGAAAGCACCGAAATCGATTATGAGTAACTTTACGGATCTTTTTACGCTTGCTAGTGGATTTATTAAAACTCTTTATCCGGCTGGCGGACCGGCTTTTTCCATTTCTGGAAATCATGTAGAAATGGCTGTAGATAAAATATTTTAAGCTGAAATCTATTTTGAACCATATATAGAAAGACGTGATATTGTAGAAATGATATGTAGCATCAAACTGCGTTAAAAAAATAAATATATACATTCTGGGATTTACAAGCATTCTTTTAAAAATACAGGAAAACCCTCTGACGGTGGAATAGTTAAAAAATGTAGTAAAAGTATAATTTTATTTTGCCCCGATTTTCAGAACATGGAATAGTTATCACGTTTTCTGAAAAAATAATATACCAAAATAATTCATTTTTGTGGATTTATCAAAGACTTAAAAAAGGTGTATTCTTTTATTAAAGATAAAACAGAAGAACGGATTTTGACAATGCTTTCGGCTATTTTTAAATGTTCTCTTTTTCTCTTTTTTAAGAAATGAACATTTGAGAATAGCTTTCATAAACTATTTTCATATCTTTATCAAATATTCACATTAAAATATATTAAAGAAAGTTATTACAAAATTTACGGCATGATGATCTTAAGTATTCTATTAATAAAAGCACCAATTACATTCAATGATTATAACACTTCAAAATAAGAGGTAAACATGTTTTTAGAGATTTCATCTTTGGTACAATTACTTCACAAAAAATATTTTCAACTGGTATTCAAATATCATTTAAGTTTTTCTGAAAGTTAAGTGTACTTATCATTTCAAAACTTTAAAATAAGAGATACTGAGAATTACTTGAGAAAATAAAATAAAAATTAATGTAAATAATGCTTATTACCATAATAATGCGAATATTGAAAGTCCTGAAATAGAGTGAATAGATGTGTTCTATCGTCACTTTATAGATTCCCGTAGAATTTTTTTTAAACAGAATTTCTTTTAATGTCCTTGGTAAATTCTTTACAAATTGTCATCATTTTATATTCAAAGCGACAATATATATATATATATATATATATATATATATATATATATATATAATAAGAAAAATGAAATGTTATTTCTTGCAGAATTTTAAAACGAAAATACTTTGTTGCTGATGGTAAAATGAATAATTTAATAAACCTTAAGTAACTTCGTCTTTCTGTCATAAAATCTGAGAAAATTATAGTTACTTTCGGAATGTCTCTAAAAAAAAGTAGGATAGCAAAATGTGCTTTTTCCAGACCATTAGTATAAAATTACTTAAAATTGCGCATTAAAAAAAAGACCTGCTGGAAATCGTTTGAAATAAAGTTAAAAAGATACTTTTGAGTGTAATGTCGCTTAAAATGTATGTTATTCACATTATGTAGATTGAAAATAACCATGAAATAGATTTTAGAAACATTCCCTCGGCTTATGTAACTAAAGACATCTAATGATTTGGATATTATTATGGAGAAAGTATTGTAATATTTTCAAATCGTTTACAAATCAAGTGCTTATTTTAAATCTTTTACACACAAATTAGTCTTACTAAATATTATGTGTTTTCAAATGAACTTAAAGGGGGGATTTTTTAAGTGATAATGTCATATAATGTTTTTACTTTCGTTTATTTGTAGATTTACATAAACGACAAAAGCTATCATTAAAAAGCAGAGATAAGAGATAAACAATTAAGATATGATAGAGGAAGACAATTTTCAGATTTTCGCGTTTATGTATTAGAGGCATTCATTAAATAATGATGGTACGTGATACTTGGTATTGCGCAATGTTAGCGAAGTGTGGAAAAATAGCTAACGACCTTAGATAAAATTTCATATTCAAATGAAATGTCAAATCGTGTGCGTAGTAAACTTATATAAGCAGAAAAAACACAGAGTTAATTGAGCATACTGTCCATTATGCTTCCGGCAATCATGAAAGGATCATTTCTTGTCTATGTGGTTAATGCAACACATTAACCTATTAAAGACGGAATTATTATTATTTTTTTTAAATACAAAAATCGCATTTCGCACCACTTTTTCAGAAAAGCAATATATATCTTATGTTATAGCAGAGTTTCTGGCATTAACGAAAAGGAAAATTTTGGTTCTAAATTACTGGTATTTAAACAGCAAAAGTGTTGACAGCTAGGCTGTGACCATATGGTAACGGTAGTCCTTAATGGGTTAAAGGAAAATGTTGACTTACTACGACAGGTGACCAAGTTGAAATGATCTAACAAATTTTCCGAAAGCAGTATTCTCCTTCAAGACAATGACCACACGGATGATGCAACTAAAATTCAAGTGATAAGTCTTCAACCTCTTTCTCCTTTGTAGCCTTGCCCTATAGACCTTTCTTTCACCTAATCGTTTTGCAGCGTTTAGTAAATTGAAAAGTCTTTAGGGAGGCACTACTTTCAATCAGATGATGACGTAAAGGTGGTGGTTTGGAAATGATTCTCGGAACAATTCCTGGAATTTAATAAGAACGCTTAGTATCCCAGCGGGTTAAATGCCACTATAATTATGATAAAAATTGTAAGCTAAAGTAAATCTTTCAAGGATCCTTTTCTAGTTATTTATTCAACGCTTTCAATAAATAATAATTAAGAACCACTCGCGTGAATTTAACTATGGTTTTAATTTCGAATATAACTAAATTTTCCAAGGATTTGTACACGAATGGAACTGAGATATAAAAAATGAAAAATTCTTGGACAACACTCATATTTTGTGAGAGATGATTACTAATGTTTTCCTTTTTATCTTCACCGAATAAAGAAATTGAATAAAAGCATCGTAAAAGAAATAAATGAGATTACAGATTGCTAAATCATTTTAATAAGAGATGGGTTAAAAATCAATTTTGAAACACTCAGAGAAGAAATTTTGGCTATTCTGATGTGCTGTTATACCATTTGGCTATTTTGATGTGCTCTTATTAACATTTGCAATATTTTCTAGAGGAGGGGTCGGCAAGTAATTTTATGTGAGGTCCGGATACTTTTGAAAATTTTTATCGAGGTTCAGAAAAAAAAACCCACATAAGTAATATAAGTACTTATTACTTTAAAATTATTATTTTTACATACACATACATATAAGCTTCCGTTATCGGTAATTTTGTGTTTTGATAAAAGATTTTCCGTCGTAGATTTTTTAGGCTAGTAACGTTTCTGGTGGGAAATTGAATAATTGCGAAATTTAAACTCATTTCCCGCGAACGAATTTCGCTCCAATTCTTCAAAATGAGCATACGCCATTGCTAAATTTATGTTTTTATTAAATTTTCATGTGATAAGTGTTTATGCTAAGTGTCCCCAGTGGGTAATTACATGCAATTATTTTCAAGGGGTGCTACTGACAGACACACACAAAAACCTCCCTTAAAAATTTTACCAAAACATCAATTTTATTCTGGCGAAAGCTTATTCTATTGAATTCAAGGAAATCGCTCTTGGGAACTGAGATTAAATAACGTAGTTGTGCAATATGCCACCATGGCCACTACCAGCATAAAATCACCTATCACCTGAAACCTTTTATTAAAACATAAATTTGATCATAGGAGCTGCTTATTCTGAAGATTTCGACGCAATTTGAAGTTGGGAAAGATAAATATTAACAATTCTGTATATAAGGTTTCAGAATAATCTCGGAAGGCATGCATTTAAACAGTAAAATTATATACAGAGGGATTAAAAAAGAAACTTTAAAATGTTGTAGTGCGCACTACATTAGTATTTGTAGTACAATTAGTATTTGTAGAAGAAACTAAGATCACAATCCATTCATTCAGTCAAAAATAAATTATTTATCACTCGAATCCGAATTCGGATTTTTGTTCATAGTTTTCTCAAAAATGAAACTATTTTAAAGATACCATATCTTTTTTTTTGGATGAAATGTAAGGTTGTTCAGAAATGTCAAACATCCTTATTCAAACATCGCTGAATGATGTGCTCTACAATTTCTAATATGATTAATAGTTTCGACTTACAGAAATACTGTACACTTTTTATACAGGGAGTCAAAAGTCCCTGACGCATTTTAAAGTTCAATATAAAATTAAATAATTGTCGTACAGGAATGAGGTTTGGACTAAAATGCTTCTGACGATAAAACGTTTTCTTCAAGTGAATGATAATACAAAAAATAGTTCAAAACTTCGAACATCGCCACTTGTGCGTAAGTTTGGTTTCAAACATGCTTTTTTCTAATTTTCCGATTAGTTTTGATTTGATTTCAAAATACCAAGCTACGCAATTAGCTTTTTCGCTGGGAGTCGTCATTTCTGCTTCACCGCGTCAAAACTAATTTGAACATCAGAAAGGACAAGCGGCGTCATCTATGATAGGAATTTGGAACTAATTATTTCCATTCGCTTGAAGAAGACTTTTCATCGTGAGAAGCATTTTAGTCCAAACCTCACTCCTGTACGACAATTACTTGATTTTATACTGAATTCTAAAGTGTGTCCCGAACTTTTGGGACCCCCTGTACTTTTCCTAATATCAATGTATTTCATATATAGTAGTCTGTTGAAATTCGCTTTCGTATATGTTTTAAGTAAAGTGTTGATCGTTATTTACTTTCAGATCGGATTCAGAAAACTTGTATTTTTGAGTAAAAAAAAAAAAAAAAAAAAAAAACGAATTAACACCCTGGTTTCTTATTAAAACTTTTTTGTCTCGGTTTAGGAAATTTAGTTTTAGTGTACACAACCACCTCTTAAAGTTTGTCTAATCTTTTTTGAAACGCTGTGTTATAATACACATGCAAGCAATTTTATCCACTATGGTAAACTATTATCCGCTTTCAATGCAACTAAAATAAACTTACTATATCTAACATTTCAAGTTTTATTTTTATTGATGATCTGAAATAAAAACTCATACGTCAGTCTTAGATTACACTCAGCAGTGAATATTAATCACCGTGACAGAAATATGAGGTTTCACGCTGTTAAATATTCATGCAGTAAGTATACTCAAGGGTTCTAACATTTAATGTTTTCTTTTTCCGGAGTTTAACCTGGTGGAAAAAAGACTAAACTCATGATTTGTAAATTTACATATTGCTTTAGATAATCATATAAAGATAAAATTTCTTTTCGTAGGCTGGAATGAGATCATATACCTCAAAAGTTGTTAAAAAATAAATCCCTCGAAACTCATGCATATAAACATGCATATAATTAAATTGTCAACTTGACTTTTGCTTCTTGAAAGATTAACACATCAAAGTCAGTCTTAATTTATGCAGGAATGCCATCGCATGCTTTTTAAAGCTATTATTTAAATTTCAATAAAATTAAAGTTTTAAAACTTTTAGAAGCGGATTTCAAATTATAGAAAAAAAAAACAGGAAGAAATTTTAACGATAAAAAAATGAATGAGCTGTGACATCCATTTAACACTAGAAAGACAGAGAATTTTACTCAAATTTTAGAAAAAATATTTACACCAGAATTTTTATTTTAAATTATTAACTTATCCATTTAACTAGTTTTTTTGTTTCTATCTTTTAAACTAGTTTTATAAAAAAATATTTGTCGTTCGAACCGAGATATATTCATTTGGTAGCAGTCAAAATGACTGCTCTCGGGCCTTCTAGTGTTAAAAGTAATTTTTTAAAGTATTTGTTGCGCATCTAATTTTAGAAGTAATTCAAAGCGTTTTGGAAAAACTATCCTATTGTACAGAATATCATCAACTATTTATTACACGTGTATTTATATGCCTTAATATGTTATTAATGCATATGTTTTAATATGCTAGTAATACACATGTGTTAATATATTATTAATACATAAGTATTAATATATATTGATATGTTGCATTACATATGCAACGTTTCAAATGTATAGGTTACATTTGTATCGTTACATGTGTATTGTTATGTTACTTAGAAGTATGGATAAGAAAATGAATAGGAGAGAGGTTCACAGTAAGACAGATATTTCAAAAACGTTAATTAATAGCTAGGTATAATCTACTGTAGAAATGTTAGCTATTGCATACAGAAATCTCCCTATCGGGAGCACCTTGCTTACCTATTTTACTATTATAGATGAACTGAAACTGAAAAAAAAAACACACACTTTAAAACACCTTTAGAATTCATCTCGGTGTATACTGTACCTAGTACATAGTGAGATCATGCTGACGTTTTATATATTTTGTTCATAACATTGTCCATTGTAACATTGTTCATAACATTGTTGTGTTGCCATTCAGCAATCTGGTAATGTTATACATGGTGTGTGTTCACAAAGTTTCAACGCCGGTTTGAGAATAAAAAAAATATTAAACATTTTTGCACAGCGAACTAAAATTCTTCGAAATATGACCCTTGGACATCAACACACTGCTGCGAGCGTTTTTCCTATTGTTCATAGGCTCCTTGGAAGCCTTCGCGCGCAAAGCTGTTAAGGGACTTCGTCGAGCTGCCTGGATCGATGGAATTGTGTCGAATCGCTTCACTTTCAGGTATTTCTTGATCCGGCGGAACAAAACAAACACGTTGGGAGCGAGGTCGGTGCTGTAGAGGGTTTGCGAGAGTATTACCACGTTAAACTTAGCCAAAACATCGGCGGCGGCAGGCGACGTGTGAGAGGGCGCATTGTCGTGGGGAATAATTCAATGGTCTTTGATGTCTGGGCGGACGCGCCGGATAAGGTCAGTTTTACGCTAGAGTGCTCCACCATTTGAAGGATCAAGACCCCTACAGCCTCGAACTTGATCCTAGCGACCTCCCCCCCCCCCGGGATCAAGAAAGACCTGGAAGGGCAGCGATTCGACTCGATTCCAGTGATCCAGGCAGCTTCGACGAGGACCCTTATCAGCCTTGCACGCGAAGGCTTCCATGGAGCCTATGAACCATGGAAAAAACGCTGGCAGCGGTGCGTTGATGCCCAAGGGTCATATTTCGAAGAATTTTAATTCGCTGTGCAAAAATGTTTAATGAATTTTGTATTCTCAGACCAGTGTTGAAACTTTGTGAACACATCATGTACTTGCACATGGATTTCTTAGCTTTCATGTATCATCGGCTGCATTTGTTTGTGCACTGTATACCAGCGTTCCATGCCTCCCTTGTACCAAATAGATTATTTGAAGAAAATATGAATACATACTTTTTTCTTTGGCATTGTTAGAGTTAATTCCTTTATAGTAAGAAGAGAAGCAGTGCAACATATATATTATATTCGAACTAAAATGCTACATACAATTTTACTGAGGATAGCTCGCTCACATGCAAAAAAAGTGACGTAACTCCAAAAAATACATTTTGCGTTTTTTCCCCACTAATAGGTCCGAATTAGGCTCGTCTTGCCACAGGAAAAGTGTCATAAGTGTAGTTAACTGAACTTACGCTGCGTCATTTTGTCATCAGAGAAGGTGACAAGGGATAAATTTACTAATCATCCATATCTCTTCTACGTCTTGATTCTTAAGGGTTTTACACTGTTATGTGCGCATTTACAGCTGTATGCAGAGCTAAATGCTATACTTTATGTTACAGTAAAGGAAGATAATCATATTAAGACGGGGGTAGGGTGGGTTGAATCTTCTCCACTAGAAAAATCTGATCCTTCCCCCTCAAGTCTTAATAATTTTTCAATTCTAATATCATCTATATTTAAAAAATAAATTTTGTAAGCAAATATTTTATAACAGGACGATCCCCCCCCCCACACTTCTGCATATATTTATGTATAATTAGAGTAGAGGATAAAAGATAAACTGTGAATAAACCTCGCTGAAATATTTACAATGCTCCTTTGCCAACTGGTTACAGTCCTGCAAAACAAATGCAACTTCGAAACAAGTGCTATTTACACTATTCGTTTACACTATTCGTCAAGAATCGCTACAACATTTATGTACGTTTAAAATTTTGAAATCAACTCCCAGAGATTGAAATATAAGACATTCAGAAAATGTAAAAAATACAATATTTTAAGCCGGAAAACTCACTCAATTCCTCAATGAATTAAAGCTAAAAAGTAGGATATGTAAACGCAACTCAGAGAACAAAAGTTACACGCAACAATTGCAATGCAACTTTGTATAATATGTCAGGATTTCTTGCAGCTTATCTTTACTGTTTCCGAAAATAGTAAATTGAATTTGTACAAATGTATCAAAATAACTCTGTTCTGTTATGGTAGTTGAATCAAGAAAAAGGCGAAGGGAAAATTGCATTTCTAAAATAAGCAAACATATATTTTTCGGATATACCACATAAAATTTGTCTCGAGCTTAAATATGTTTTCTATAACATATATTCTAGAAAAGTTACATTTCCATACTCATAAAAATAAAACAACATATTTACTATAAGCAGTATTGTTCTATACGTTATAATTTCGAAAGTGAGTATATATTTCAGTGAGTTTGTATTAGTGAGTATGTATTTTTATATATTTGTTTATATTTTTTATATATTTTAATATTTTTATTTTTTATATATTTTAATATTTTTTATTTTTTATATATTTTAATATTTTTTATTTTTTATATATTTTTATATATGTATAGAAAATTATATTAAATTATATTTGTGTAATATTAATAAATATATTCTGTTTCTGCGGTATCAATAATAAAATAATTTAATGTAGAGTAAATTTTTGTTATGTCATTTTTAATCAAGGTTATACAATATTTATTTAACATAAAAATTAATTATTGATTACTTACTGTTAGCCAATAACTGTTTCATATTATACTTAAAAAATTTATAAATGTTGCAGGAGAGACTTTTAAAGATTTATCGAAGCCAACCTATTGAAAAGCTACAACATCATTATAAAATGCAACAGTTTATATATATTAAACGAAAATTATATTACAAAAATTATATTATATAGCAAAATTGAATGCTTGCAATACAAATATTTTTCTGGTGAATTTTCTAAGTCTGTAATATATTTAAAATTTAATATTAAAAATATCATTGTTGTTATTCTAAAAATAATGTGTGTAAATGGGTAAAAAGTGCCGTGTGGTGACCGGCATTAAAGAATAGTCCCAATGTAACCCGTGCATGTCGTAAGAGGTGAATAAAAGGGGTTGGGCGAAAAGCTGACAACCTTTTCCTGGAAAAAAAAAACCTTGTTGCGAAGCCCTTAAATACAGATGTTAGACGGACTGATCTCATGGTAAAACAGACTGGAACTGGAAAACGGCTTATGAATTTTAGAATTGGAACTTGGAATGTTGTAAGTTTATACAGAGCTGGTGCAGTGAAGCAACTACCGAGTCAGATGGATAGTTATAGACTGGACATATTGGCCATACAGGAAGTAAGATGGAAGGAGAGTGGGATAAGAGATATTGGTAATTTTACAATTTTTAATAGTGCAAGCACAAGAAGAAACACGCATGGTACTGGATTTATGATCAGAAAATGCCTTAGAGAAAATATGATTGATTTTCACAATGTAAATGAAAGAATATGTATCTTTAGATTGAGAGCAAAGTTTTTTAACATTTCAATAGTATGTGTCCATGCACCAACGGAAGATACCGAGGACGAACAAAATGATACTTTTTATGAAACACTACAGATTGAATTTGATAAGATACCAAGACATGATGTTAAAATGGTAATAGGTGATTTTAATGCTAAAATTGGAAAAGAATACACTTTTGTACCAACAATTGGAAAATCTAGTTTACATGATTTGAGTAATGAAAATGGAATAAGAGCTGTGGACTTCGCTGCTTCTAACAACTTAATAATAAGTAGCACATGTTTTGAGCATAAGAACATACATAAAAAAACTTGGATTTCCCCTGATGGAAAGACAAAAAAACAAATTGACCACATTATGATCGACAGAAGACATGCTAGTGATGTTATGGATGTACGAAGTTATAGAGGTGCGGATTTAGATACTGATCATTTCCTTGTTATTATGAAATACAGACAAAGAGTTACAAGATTTCGAGATGCAAAAGGAACTATGCAAGTAAAATTTAAAACAAAAGATTTACTAAACATGCAGAGAAGAAAGGTTTATCAAAGTAAATTAACAGAAAGAATTACTAGTGAATATGCTGAATTTAATGAGGAAGATATAATCAATAATAAATGGGCTAAATGCAAAAAACCATATTAAAAACTGCTGAGGAAGTAGTCGGAAAGGAAGAAAGGAGGGAAATTAATGAATGGTTTGATGATGAGTGTTGGCAACTGATTAAGAAAAAGAATAAAGCAACAGAAACAATGCTGAAGCATAGAACAAGACAGAGTGAAAATCGCTTTAAAACAATTAGAAGAAATACCCAAAAGTTGTTACGTATGAAAAAACGAGCTTTGGAGCAGAGTAAAATTCAAGAAATTGAAGACCTGTCAGTATTAGGTGATATAAGCCAAATGTATTCAAAGCTTAAAGGAATCAAAAAGGGCTATCAACCACGCACCCTTTTTTGTAAAGACAGAAATGATAAACTTATTGGAGGGCACACAAATGTGACAGATAGATGGGCAGAATATTTTGAAGAATTGTTAAACAGACAGTCAAATGATGAAAGAGAAATACAATCTAATCATAATGATTATGACATGAATGAAGAAAACTGTGAACCACCAACTGTAGAAGAAGTAAGGGATGCTATTGCAAAATTAAGAAATGGAAGAGCACATGGTGAAGATTTGATAAGTGCTGAGCTTTTGAAATGTGGTGGAGAGAAGTTGGTACAAATGTTACATGATCTAATAGTAGAGATTTGGCAGAATGAATATATACCAAATGAATGGAATGGTGCTATTATTATCCCCATTCATAAAAAGGGAAATATCTTAAATTGCCAGAATTATAGAGGCATAGCCTTATTAAATGTTACATATAAAGTGTTGGCAAAGATAATTGCAAAGCGATTAGAACCGTATGCTGAAGTGGTGATAGGTGATTATCAGTGTGGTTTTAAAATGTGGTGGAGAGAAGTTGGTACAAATGTTACATGATCTAATAGTAGAGATTTGGCAGAATGAATATATACCAAATGAATGGAATGGTGCTATTATTATCCCCATTCATAAAAAGGGAAATATCTTAAATTGCCAGAATTATAGAGGCATAGCCTTATTAAATGTTACATATAAAGTGTTGGCAAAGATAATTGCAAAGCGATTAGAACCGTATGCTGAAGTGGTGATAGGTGATTATCAGTGTGGTTTTAGGAAAGCAAGATCAACAGTGGATCAAATCTTTAGTATCAGGAACATCTTTGAAAAATTTTATGAACAAAATATTAATTTGCACCAATTGTTTGTTGATTTTAAACAGGCCTATGACAGTATAAGCAGAAATAAGTTATTTGAAATATTAAAGGAATTTAAAATACCTGATAAAATAGTTAAGCTTATAAAATTAACACTGGAAAATACAAAAGCTAAAGTTAAGGTACAGGGAAGACTTTCAAGAGAATTTGCAGTGAATTCAGGTTTAAAGCAAGGTGATGTTCTCTCGACAATTCTTTTTAATTTATGCCTGGAGAAAATAATTAGAAGCATTTACAACAACAGGGTGGTACTATTATGAATAGCTCCGTCCAAATCCTTGCATTTGCAGATGATGTTGATATAATTGCTAGGAATAAGAAAGTCTTGATTGAAACATACAATAAATTAGACACTGAAGGAAGAAAACTAGGCCTCGTGGTTAATAAAGAAAAATACAAAATACATGAAAATGGACCGAATGAAATCACAGGCAACAGCAACTTTAACAATAAATAATGAATTACAATTTGACGAAGTAACAGAATTTAAATATTTAGGATCTACGATCACCTGTGATAATATGGTGGAAGCAGAGATTAAAACCCGACTTGCAGCAGGAAATAGATGCTATTTTTCTCTTCGAAACATTCTGAAATCATCTCTAATATCTCGAATATCCAAACTTAAAATTTATAAAACTGTTATAAAACCAATAGTAATTTATGGTAGTGAGACCTGGACCACTACACAAAAAGATGAAAAGCTACTTATCACTTGGGAAAGGAAGATCTTAAGGCAAATTTTTGGACCTATTAAAGAAGACAATACATGGCGTATAAGGACAAATATGGAGTTAGAACTGTTATATAATGAAAAAGATATAATAAATACTATAAAAATAAGAAGATTGCAATGGTTAGGCCATCTAATCAGAATGAGGGATGAGCGAAGCACGAAGAAGATTTAGAGTGGTAATTTAATTGGAAAAAGAAGTATTGGTAGACCCAGGAAGAGTTGGATAAAAGAGATAGAGAAAGATCTTGCAGAAAATCAAATTATAAATTATAAAGTAAAGGCCAGAGATCGGAAGGTCTGGAGAAGTATATTGAGGGAGGTCAAAATCCTACATGGATTGTAGCACCATTGTGTAAGTAAGTAAGTAAGTAAATGGGTAAAAAAAAATTTCGACTGCAATTTTTATTTGAAGCTAGATCGCGAATACATGCAATAAACACTAAAGTGGGTTACGTAGCTTTTGATTTTTACTCGTCTTAGACCGCATTCTTTTCATGTATAAATATTCCTTTTCCATTGACCATTTTATTGAGGTTTGAAACAAATACGTCCTAGTGGGCTATTTCTTATTCTATTTGTACCACTTAAAAAAAAAAAAAAACATCAGCCATATATTTAAACTAGGCTATTAGCAAAAAAAAAAAATCTACAAGAAAGAAAAATCTCTTTAAATTGTGGTACGATTGAATATAAAAAAATAAGTATCCCAGATATACAAAAAAGTTTTTCTGAAATAACGAAACCCGTTTTCTGTCCGAAATTTTTGAAAAGACGTTTTTGTTAATGTCAGAAATAGGCTGATTTCTGAGATTTCTGAATAGCTCTTCTTTTCAAGATTGCTTAAGATTAGGGATATCACCTTTCCTAATCTACCTTTAACCAAGCGCTGCCAATAATAATAATAAAAGAAAAACTGTGTGCACACACAAAATCATTTCTACTTATTTAAAGATAGCCAGACTTACTATCTTAATCATAAGGTACACGGCGCAACAGTCGATTGGTAAAAGCAGGAATTTAAATAAGTTATTTAAACGTCTAGTTTCCTACAACCACTCCTCTGTTAGCGAATTTATCTTTCGAAACTATCATCAACTGACTTCTGTATACTTTTGCAATTTTAACGTTACAGAAGTGTATGTTTCGATCTTTATTTATCATTCCGATGACAAATTTCAGTTTAGTTCTAAAGTGCGGTACCTCATGTTTAATCTGATTTTATGAATTATCTGTCTTATTTTTCTTTTCAATTTGCTCTGGGAAATCCTTTGCTAAATTTAGTAACTTTGTTTACTGACATATTTATACATGAAAAGATAGATTAAAAATTATTTATGGTTTTAAATTCTTTTAAAAGTCATGAAAAGTCACTAAATTGAACTACAATTTTAAAACTCATTTGATTCGAAAGTGTGCATGTTCGATGATGCAAAACTTGAAATGATGCGACGTTTAGAAGTTTGTAGGAGCAATAAAAGCAAAAGTGAAAGCACGATCGTTGCAACCATTGTTATACATTTCTAAAACTAGAAACCGCGTCTGAAAGCCGTCCAAAAATGGATTATGAATTTTTGGAGACGATAGAAACGTCTGTAGTAAAAGAAATAGGACTTTGTCACTAAAAAAAGCAAATAGCTTAATTAATGACACCTTCCTGAATTTATTTATACATTGAATCATACAAATACAAGATGGTCGTTTATGGTAGATTAAATCAATCCTCATTCAAGATACTGTAAAATTTGTCGTTGAGATGCTCGTGAAGGCAGGATTCGCCGCAGGTAAAAAAAAAAAATAATAATAAGGAGAAATTTTGTTTTATTCTAATCCAAATTTTAAGAGGGAAATTCGAAAAGTGTGTTTACTTCAAGTGGGGTTTTTAAAACATTGAGTAAATAATGTGATCCCACGCTCTAGTGTGAACACTGGATAGATGATACTGGCTTTGGAATCTAGTTATCAAAACAGACCACATCGACTAAATGATAGACTTTTCATCTTACTCCTCAAACCATGACTTGAGAGGTATAGCCGTATGCATTCGAAAGTTATTTTCCAAAAATATGACATCCCTTTCAGGTAAAAGGATTAGACATTCAAATGATCGTGTTTGACAAAAATTTCTGTACAGTCATTCCTAGTTACTTTTTCTTGAGGAGTGATAACGGCCTGAAGAAAACTATGACATGGCTGCACAAATCGCCAAAGATTCGCCTTTATATATGACAGTTCGCAGAAAAGTATTAACGTTTGTAGGAATCCAAATTGTGTAGTTTTTAGGGTTGTGTTTTTTGTAAACGTCTGTCACGTCTAGTTGATGGAATTAAAGGGGTCAAGGGTTTTTCTTACAATCTAAAATTTTACGTTCATGTGACCATTGCAGACGATATTTTCACTGACGAATGGCTTTTGAATGGCTATTTTTCCACAGTTTTAATTTGAATGCAGTTATATTCTAACTGCAAAATTGTATTTTGTATCCTGCAGATGCTAGCTAAGGTCTCCATTAGTAATTTTCCGATGACACAATTCGTTTCAATGCTGAACAGTATCGTTTATAGGGATTAGGCTCTAGAGGAAACACATGTGCTTCGTCGAGGACATTTTTTCTCTGTTTACTCTCTGTAACGTCAAAGATTTGAGAACAATGAATAAAGAAATATTTAACACTTAGAGCGGTACCAGTTGAAGATGACATAATGCAATATTATCCATGCGAATATTATAATCCTAATCGCTATAAAATAATTCTAGTAGAAGTTTTTTTAATAAGAAAACCATTTATTAATCACACTCTTATTGATTCCTATTTTCTTTTATCTTGATCATCACCTGTATATTACTTCGCTTTTTCTATTCAGAACTAGTCCGCCTTATAAATTAAATTGTCATCCAGCGCTGCGTCTTCTCCATGCTGGAAATCGTGGGTTAGGCTGTTCAGTTGAAACTTTTATGTAAATGTTAAAACCTATTGCCTTTTCTGTAATATAAAAGGTTTCATAAAGGGTCTAGCCGGATAAGCATAGCGAAATGTCCCCCACAGCCGATGTTTGAAATAACATGTATGTTAATAAGGCTCACCATGAGAATACAAAATAGAGTGTTTTTAGCCTCTGACTTGCCTTGAACTGTCCTTGAGATAATCGGGGAAGTATGCGCCGCCTCTACTATTTTTCAAATACGTTTTTCTGAAAAAGTACTAAAGTTAAAAAAAGGAAAATAATTCCAATTATTGAAGAATGTACCAATTCATATTGTATATTTTTTTCACAATTTTACACGAATTTTAACATAGGAAAATAAACCAAAATATTTTTAAAAAATTATTAATGTAGTAATTTTATATTTACACCAACCAAAAAAATACAGAATAATGCTCAAACTATGTACTTTTAAGAAAAAAAAATTCGTGAAAATCGAAGATGCGCTTTTTGAGTTATAACAAAATTTAATGCTAGCAACTTACTGAACTATTCGTAACTTTTCCTGTTTGCATTTGCAGAAATACGCTACTATCAATGCATTGGTCCATTCCTGACATTTCTACTCGGGCAGGATGCTCAATGCGACAAAATAAGATGATGTTTCCATATATCTCACTTCCTTACAAGTTTGTTTCGTGTTTGTAAACATTCTGTTATTTTGGCGTACTGAGCATCCTTCTCGCGTAATAATATCAAGTCGATGGTCTAGTCGATTGTGCAGGTGAAGCTGAACAGAGCCTGTAAATATTTAAGGTTTAAAACTTTTTGGCAATTTCGGACCCGCAACGATATTCCCAACCTTCCGATATCATACGTTATCATTCTTCGAATCTCCCTTACCCTAATAATTTTGTTATCAGTGTCTAAAAATTCTTTTTATTTTTACAATTTTTTCTTTTTTTTTATACGTTCAGTATGATATACAGATATGGTTGTACAGTCGTGGAAAAAAAAAAGTAAACAGCCCTAATAACTCCTCAACAAATTATCGTAGACGAAAGTTACTGGTACCGAACAACTGGAAATAAAGTCTACTTTTAAATGATGTATATAAAATTTTCTTAGGGGGCCATCTATATATTAAAACGATTCCAAACTTAATTTTTGTTAATGGCAATACCCAATTTTAACGAGATATTTCAAATCTTCGGTTCAAACTATGCCTAGAGACCAAATTTCAAGTCATTTGAATGATAAGTTTTTGAATTATAAACATTCAAAATTTAGTGCTTCCAATGTTAAATTACATTTTCATATTTTTATTTATATCTCCTGAAATATTGCTCCTAATGTGCTATTTTTTTTGTAGTAATAATACTAATATACCCAAACATAAATACGCTGAATTTGCAATTTTTATAATTTTATGATAAGAATTATGAATTATGAAATTAATATTCGAAAAAATTATGAATTGCAACCTACAATTTTTTTGATAGATTTATATTTATTAAGTCCTACTTTATGGAAATTCAAAATTTCACATTTTTCTTCCAAGTAGTTTTCAAATTATGGTTAAAAAATGACAAAATGATGATTTAAGGGGCCGTCTATGATAGAAGTGAGTAGATATTTTGAAATTTATTCTGCTATCCTGTAATCTAACAGGCTTCATTGACTCCTTGAGTGGCGCTTCAGGTGCCTTGATCAAGAAGGGGGCTCTCTCGGTTAACAATCGAGTACGGAACTTCAATTTGGATTCAGCCCTTAAAATACGCTCGTGTTAAAAGAATTAATTTCTCGGAAACTTATGGTACGAATTGCATAAAAATTTGTTTTTAGGCTAATTGAAGGGTGTAGAGTTCATTTATGCTTTCAGAATGGTGTACTGCTATTGAAAAAAACAAAGTTACGGTTCATTTTAATATGTAGATGACCCTCTAAGCAAATTTTATATACATGATTTAAAAGTAGGCTTTATTTCCAATCGTTCGGTACCAGTAACTTTCTTCTACGATAATTTGTTGAGGAGTTAGTAGAAGGGTGTTTACTTTTTTTCCCCATGACTGTACATTTTTTATTCGCATATTTTACTGATTTAAATGAAGAGAAGAAATTCATAAAATATCGCTGTTATACAAGAAATGACTTTATATCAAACAACGTTTTAAAGAAATGCTTTTTATTTAAAAGCTTTTAATAATAGCTCTTTGTTACATAATGCATTTAACAGTAATATTGTCTTCTTGCACTTCGCCCTTGCATGGGGCTAAACAGAACTTCTTTTGAACACAACAGGTGGACAACAAACATTCTTACCCATCCAGAAAAAATAACAAGTTTCATTTCATATCTGTTTTATCTAACAAAGAATTACATACACATATGACAGGAGAATGTTAATGGCGAACGTTGGGTTATACCATATTTTTAATGAAATGTTTTATAATCATTCAATGGTTTTAATAATAATTTTGTATTTTCATAAAAAGAAGAAAACAGCCTTAAAATCAAGATAACATATGTAAAGAAAAATATAACAAAAAGTAAATTTTGGTTTGATCAACAATGATAACGATATCAAATGACAAACCTCCCTCCCCCTACACATATCTTCCGATGTCAAATGCCAACCCCCCCGAAAGTGATACATTATATATATACACTGTTTAGCCACGTAGCCTTCTTCTGTATGAAAATCATCATAGGCAAATGTTACAATTTTGTTTGTCAGTTCTTGATATTATTACGCGAGAAGGATGTGCAGTACGCCAAAATAACAGAATGTTTACAAACACGAAACAAACCTATAGGGAAATGTTATGTATGGGAATTTTCTCTTATTTTGGCGCACTGCACATCCTGCTCGAATGAAAATGTCACGAATCGAGCAATGCATTGATAGCAGGGTATTTCTGCAAATACAAACAGGGAAAGTTACGAATAGTTTAGTAAGTTGCTAGCATTATTTTTGTTATAACTCAAAAAGCGCATCTTCGATTTTAACGAAACTTTTTTTCTTAAAAGTACATACTCTGGGCATTATTCTGTAATTTTTTGATTGGTGTAAATATAAAATTACTACATTAATAATTTTTTTTAAATATTTTTGTTTATTTTTCTATGTTAAAATTCGTGTAAAAATGTGAAAAAAAATATAAAATATGAATTGGTACATTCTTCAATAATTGGCATTGGTTTCATTTTTTTTTTTTTTAACTTTAGTACTTTTTGAGAAAAACGTTTTTTTAAAAAAAGCGGCGCATACTTTCCCGATTATCTCAAGGACAGTTCAAGGTCAGAGGCTAAAAACACTCTATATTGCATTCTCATTGTAAGCCTTATTAACACACATGTTTTTTTAAACATCGGCCGTTTCGCTATGCTTATCCGGCTAGACCCTTTGTAAAGAGAAGCTGTGATTTGGTCCCTACTATTGAGATTCCATTACTTTTGTAAAAGAATGCTTTACTTAAAATTAAGATTTTTTTTTTTTTTTTTTTTTTTTTTTTTTGCGTTGCAAATTAATTTGTTAAAAAAAACATTGTAGTGAATCTGGGAGTGTTGAGCTGCATAACACTGAGGTTATATAGTCCAACAATTTAGCATCTTTGGAAACATCACTAATCGACACTTTGATACATGGGTGTACTGAACATATCTGTGTCTATTCATTGCAACAGATATCTAATGATTGAACAAAGCAGTACGACTAATATTACAATATTAAGAAATTTAAAAAAGCTTATGTACGTCTAGAGTATATTAAAGAATATCATAAATATCAATGTATTTTGTATTAAAAGTTTAAGAGTAAAATAAATATTTTAGATAATATTTTCATCACTAAAGCTTTAGCCCTTTCCATGTAATGTAAAGTGCTTAGTTAGTGTTCGAGTATGGCAGAATATTAGTTGCCGAGTACTAATATGCACATAGATACATGACAACCATCATTTCTTTCATTTCGGACTTAAAGATAACTTATTTTTCAAGCTTTGAAGTTAATTATTTTAAAGTAGAAAAGAAGAAAATATAAAAGCTTCCCAGAATTTTCAAAGTTACATAAACTATATTTATCGCCAGAATGGAAAAGAAAAGATCCGGAATAACTTTTTCATCTTAAAATAATCCGATAACCTTCAGTGAATTTCTCTCGTAATGACTTCCCGGAACAGGTAATCCTGTAACTACGTTTAAGTCATTTTGTTTTAAGCTTTGATAGAAACATGCTAAATATTTATGCTTATATATTTCAATACGTATTTTTGCTTTTATGCTTTGCGGATATTAGGATTTTTTTTTTGTTGTAGATAGCGACTCTGCAATATAAAGAAAAAAAAAATGAAGTATTAAAGCATTTCAGCCTCTTTAGATCTCTTGGGAATTACATAACCATTATTTGTCGATAGTTGGAAAAAAAATGTAGAATTTTTTTCATAATAAATTAATCTGAGTGAATTCTATTTTGAGGGCTTGTTTAAAGATATGATTTAGGCTTTGATAAACAAATCTTATGTTATGTATATAATAGAATCTTTTGCTAAAAATATCTGAAGTTGTCTGAAAAACAGTTGAAATTTTAGCTTTTTTCTTTAAAACGGTTTAATCAACGATACTTATAAAATGTAAGTATTTTACATTTTATAGAAGCTAATGGGTTATTCTATTAGACATTAATTACATCTTTTCTTGTAATAGAAAACACGATTAATTTTATTTAAGAAATTCTAAATATCAAATATTGATATAATAAAATTAATTAAACTGAATAAAATTTATTTATTTATAAGTAGCAGGAAAATGCCATTTTCGTTTTTCGATAAAGAAATATTTCACACAATTACAGAATTTTCTGACTATGGAAGATTTCCCTTTTAAATGTGCATTTATTAACACATTTGTGCCTGGCGTCCCATTTTTGGGACGTTTCAAATTTTCTTGAATAAGTATATTTTTCTTCTCCTTTATAACATGAAAATTGTATGAAATAATTATTTATGAATGTCTTTATCTATTACCGAGAGATGACAGCATAATATGGATATTTATTTGTTTAAATGAAGACTTTTTTTGGTGTTTATAATTTATTTAATTTAAGATGGCGAAATGTAAAAAGTAAGTTTATTTGTATTTTTTCTATGAAGGATCTAAAATCGCAAGTTATAATCTTAGCTTGTAGACTTTTTTAAATACGTATTTTTTTAAATTGCGAAATTAAATGTTCAAGCCTATTTTTTATGCATTTTTGTAACGTCCAAAATATAGGGTTCTAGGCACAAATGGGCACATATTTTTGCTGGAGATTTAGGAGACAGTTATTTATGTAACCTCCTTTTGAAGATATTTATGAAATAAATTGTTTTTAAGTCAGCAATACGATTATTCTTATTTTATTATTAATAATAGTTATAACGTTATTAGTCTCTGTAAAGAAATAAATATATATTTTTTTGTAGTTCATAAAAATACTAATTATAGTACATAATATACAATTTAAAAACTTTTTAAATATAAATGTGGACAAAACATATAATTATGCATATTATTCTACTAGAAATACTCATATGTAGGTTTTTTACATTTTATTAAATAAATACCAAAAAATTTAAATGTAATTTTTAAAAATATTTTTCCAGTTCATTTTGCAATATTTTAAAGTGATTTTACCAAAATATTTGAGAAAACCAAAATTCAGGCACAAATGGGTTAAGTGTAAATTCGGTAGAGGTTTTTCTAAAAAACAAACTAATCTCCAAGTACTGTATTAAAATTTTGAATAAAATGTGTTTTTCATTTAAGACTTAGCATAACGCTTTTTTTTTTTATTTTTATTTTTAATGGCATATTTTTCGTTCCACTTCATAGGACGCACGAAAAAATTAATAATGAGATAGACAGTAGCGCTGGTATTATCAAAGAGCGGCAATATAAAATGCAAATAAAATTACAAAGATATTGCCAATGGGAATACATTAAAAAGTTGCCTCATCTGTAGATTTTATAGATGCATCAGCAGCTGATATATTTCTCTCAAAATAAAATTTAAAAGTTATTATTAATGGCTAGCTTACTTTAGACAATTTTATTATTTTTATATTTGACAACAATTTGAACGATCTTAATTCTTAATGTGAAAACTATTTATGGGATGCGAGTGAGTTAAGAAAGTCAAGAAAGTTTTATGAAAATTAAAGTATTGAATAGAAAATAAATGTTGCTAGATTAAATATATGAGAGGAAGATTTCGTAGTATAAACATATCGTTGTGACATTCCTTTTCTTGTGATCTGATTCCAAAGAAGCCAACATTATCGATAAATGCGCATGATATTACGCAAATTTTATGAGATCGAAAAATTAGCCTCAATTTTGTGCTTCCAATATGTCTATATACCTATATGTCTATATATGGTAAGAAATGAACACGCATGTTATATTTCTTCACACACTCGAATGCTTTAAATAGACTTGATCCAACGATTCACAAGTTTTTGTATTCCTGAAAAAATGTTTCGGCTTGTCGTGCAACCATTTAGTATAAACCATAACCATGACTGAACCATGACTAACCTTCAGTATACACGACACTGAAACTTTATTTATTCCACGGCCGACTTCAGTACCGACCGAGAAGGCTCTTGTTTGTTAAGGCGGTGCGTTAGGACGAACACCTCTGATAATCTGATATCCACTGACCCAATCGGATAAGAAAGCTGGCTTAGGGAGGGAGGAAACAAACAAGAGCTTTCTCCACCGATTGGGCGGCTCAAGATCACGTGATATGATATCATGAACTCCGTCCTAAAGCGAAAGAAACGAAAAAGAGCTTTCTTGGCTAACGTTGATGTCGGCAATTGTTACTCTCTCTGGTTTGGAAGCATCACTTGTTGGGCATACCTTCTTAGTGGAGATTGACGACCCTGCTCTTTCTTCATTCATTTGTTTCTATGCAGAGACTAATTACTGAAGTGGCAAACATCCACTAGTATTTCTGAGTAATATTCGGTGACTTTTGTAAATTGTACTTGTCATAAATCAGTCAAAAATCATTATTTATTGGTGAAAGTTTGTTCCATTGGTAATCCAACTCTGCTCGTAAGGTCAATTTTGTAATTCTCTTTCCACTCATTCTCAATTTTACATAGTGCGGCACAGTTACCACGTGGTGTTGGTTAAATTTCACCATAAGAAATCGAATCATTGTTCTTTTTTTCTTCCTTATTCTACATATACAGTAGAATGTTAATGATATATGTGCAAGAGAAAGAAGAAAAATTGAGTAACTCATATCATATCATTAACAGAACAGTATAACATTATAACGTGTTTTATAACAGTATAACATTATAACGTAGTGTCGAAGACAGTGAAAGATTTATGGCAAAACTGTGGATTAATTTTGACTATACCCTTGTAAAAATTAAAGATTTATACAGTCCACCAATTTTCAACCGCAAATACGTTGACGTTTGATACACAAAATGGGGAGAAATGAATAGAATAAACGTTACTCAGTGGTGGCTTTTTAATAATAATTTATGTGACAGATGCAAGGACACGGAATTTATCTCACCAAATTCAAACAATGCTTAGACTTGCTTTGCCGTTTTATTACTTCATTTAATCTTTAATTTGAATTCCTAGCTCCGTTATTGATGGACTTAAGGTTTTGAGTTGACTATTGTATCAGAACTTTTTATATCATAGAATAGTCGACAACAGAAGTTCTTTCCTTGACTAAACAAACCGATTAAAAAATCAGCCAAATAGAATATTTTTCTTGTAGTTTTTAAAAAGAAGTGAATCATTACATGGAGATCTACAGAAAACCCGAGACGCACTTTAGAGTCTAAACTAGTGACGCTAAGACGCTCACAACACTAACGTTAAATGTATGAGAGAATTCTTTTCAAATTTCTCGTCTGCATTCCATTATTTTAAAATGATTTTTCTTTTGCAGACTCCCTTTTTACTATTTTGATTTTGGTTGCAAATCGCTTGTGCTTATATTTCGAAACCATTTCTAAAAGTGGAAGTAGCATCCCGATAAAAAAAAAAACTGCAACAAAAGTGAAAATAATAAAAAAAGGCCCGTTTACAGATCTACCTCAGTTATTTTATGGAAAATAAATAAACAAACGAATAAACAAATAACATATTAAAATGCAGACGATAAATTTGAAAATAACTTTGCTATAGGTTTAACATTAGATTGGCAGTTTTTGCTAGTTAACTTTTCGTATGATATCATATTAAGGTGGAACATAAGAAAGACGCATGTATTAAGTCAGTGATCTCCGAACTACGACCTGCCTCATGAACACTATACGAATGTTCCACGCAACAGCAAGATTGACAAGGCATGCATCCGATTCGTATGGAAGAAAGTAATAGCGGATTATCAAATAGTAACAAACAAATATTCTAAATTGCACAACACCAAACCTGTATTAAATGAACAAAAATTAATGCGTAAATGAGTACAAGTAAAATGAGTACGTAAACGAAGAAGCCCTGAATATGACCACGTTGTGACCGGAAGTACTCGGCATGTGTTATTAAATATTTAAGTTTTTAAAACTGGTTTTTTTGTATGTAGAAAAGCCCGTAATCGAAGCAGTCCTTAAGATGATGACGTTGCGATCGAAAGTACTCGGCGTGTGGTAGTGAAGTTTTAAGTTTTAAGTTTTTTTCTTTTAATATATCGTAACAACTTTTTCATATTGCGACATCTTTAAAGAATTAAATGCACCTTTAAAGCAAGATTACTTGATTTTAATTTCATGAAAAATAAGAATGATAATAGTTGATATTAATGTACTCAGTGAGTTTTTTTAATTTACAGATAATTTTATGCGTCTTTGAGAGCGATTACCAGTACTGATTATTAAATGTCACACATGTAAGACTCTCATAAACCAGTTTGTATAAGTCAATGCTTTCAATAAATTTCATTTTGGGTGACAATATTGACACAGGTTCTGAGCGTTGATAAAACAACTTGTAAAAATTTGTACAACTGATTGATATGCCATCAGGGATAAAGCTTTATAAAAACTCCACAAATACATATTTCTTTTTTAATTTATCTGTAAAAAATATTGCTTTATAAGAAACTAATTATTTCCAGTTAAAGTTCTGAAGTCAGATTTTCTTTACATTGGTGTTAAAAGATTTCTAATAAAAATAACAATTTCATTTAAAAATGCGTTAAGATCTGTAAAAAGTCACGCAAATCTTTCAAGGGATATTTGTATTTCACATTTGTTTTGAAAAATTATGGCATTTTGGTATGATTTGTTAGGTCTTGCACAGTGTTGGGCACGCTCACAAAAAACCGAACTAATTCAATTTCTCAAAAGTGAGTCAAGTTCACGTTCAAATTCAAAAATTTTGAAACCAACTCGCTCAACTCAAATTCATCTATGAAAGTGAACGAAGTTCACTAAAAACTCGTTTTTTTTCTCGTTTTTTTTTTTTTTTTTTTTTTTTTTTTTTTCTATGTAATAGAACTGAATTCTGTGAACTAATCTTTTGGTTATTCGATGTAAGGGTCTTTATGGGCCCGGCACAATTTTCCTTCCCGACACTTGGTCCGAGCTTGGTTTAGGGATTATTTTTTTCTAGAGGTTCGGACCTAGATGGAACGGCACTAGATTTATTTTCCGGCCCACGTCGGGGCTGGACTGCATTCTTCTTGAGGTCTGAACAGGCAGAAATTTTCAGTCCCTGCTCATATGTAAATCATTGGACCGGCACGACGCTGGCCTGTCCAGTAAAAATATGAGTAAAATATCGCCCGGCCTAATTTTTTTTTTCCAAAAAATGCACGTATTTTTAAATCGGTATTATTCCACGATTAAAATTGATATATATATATTTTAAGATGGGTAGATGCATTTATAGGAAATAAAATTAAAATACGGTAAAACCTGAGAAAAAGAACCTGCCTATGACTGAATCTCGTGTTTAATAAAATAAAACAAAAATGTTGATCTATTTAAAATGAGGTGAACAAGTACTTGTGAAAAGAATGTAATGCATTTACAGCAGACGATGAACTTCCTCATAGGGGAACCAGCCCATAACGGATTTTTCTACTTTCCTATGCAATTCCGCCTTAGAACATTTTATTGTATAGAATTTTTTTATTTTTTAAATCTCCCATTCATAGAATGTGGATTGACGATATTAATGGTAACTGTGATATTTAAATATAATCAGATGCATTTAAAAAATAAATACCACAGATCAGAAAAAGTTTCCTTAAATGAAGAATATAAGCATGATATAAAAAGATAAAATAAGTTTTTTTAGTTAGGACTTCTCGTAAAAGACAAATTTAACCTTATAGGGGTAAAAATTTATGTTTAGCCGGGTGTAGCTTGGTCGGGCCTAGCCAAGCCAATTACTTTTTGTGCAGGCTAGGCAGAATTTTCAAATTTTATACTGGACTTAGACAATATATATTTTTTTAACTTGCCGAGCTGTGCTCGGAGCAGTTCTGGCCAAACTTTGAACTTTTTTACCGGGCCAAAAGAAAAATTGTCTACGGATCTACTCTATACGTGTTGAAACAATAATAAATGTAATTATGCGCCAATAAAAGTTAGCTGAAATATGCCAAATGGCTGTCAATTTGCAAGAAATGAAACATTTTAAAGTATTAAAAGTAACATAAAAACTGTTATAAGTAAAAATGAAATGTATGACATAATAATCAGTTAATAAACAGTTTACCATTATTAATTTTCCGATTGTACATTGAGAAATCAATTTAGAGATCCTAGAAAGATAGTTTATATAATGTTTATTTTGTTTATTTCTTATTGTTCTATCTTAATTGTTCTCAAATTACTTGTTCAACAGCACGGAACTTTCTGACACATTCTGTTACTAATTTTTAAAAGTAAAAGCATAAAATTGACAAGTCTGACTACTGAAGCGATTTCGAATCGAATAGCATTTTTCATTTTTTTTATAAATGGGTTATAAGTGATTCTTGTCACGTGACGGCAATTCACGTGACAGCCAATTTCATGTATTTACGAACAAAAATGAATTAAGAAATATCACAGAAAGTAGCTACTTTGGATTTGAAAACAGCCTTTAAAAGCAGAAGAAAAATTATATATTTTTCAATAAATTCACTTGCTCGCGCTTTCTACCAAGCGCGTAAAATAAGCGTCAATTTTTCATAATTGAGTTCGGTACCCACGCCAAATTAATGTATTATAATGGAAATTTTTGGAAAAAAACATGAATTGCTGTCAAAAGGTAGGGCTTAATTTTCAAGATGAGCATTAAATGCTTATACAAAAGAGTTTATAAAAAAATTATTTTTACTCTTATGCTTATTTGTTTAAGGGTGTATTCCAATCCAAACAGCTTATTTTCTGATTCATTTTTAAATTCACTTTTGCTCTCAAACGTATCAAACTAGGAAATTATCTTATTTAGAAACTATATAATGTGCCATGCTTCTCGATTTTTCGGTAAATGCAGAAAATATTGTAAAAAATGTCAAAGTTGGCGTTTTGAACCGAATATTCCGAAGCGGGTGATCTGGGAATGAAAAAAAAATGGTCATAATGAGAAAATAATTGTTTAAAACTCAAATTCTAATTAATTGAGCGAAAAATGAAATCACACGGCCTCTTATATCTTTAAAAATCACCTCAGCAAGTTTCATGGTTTTACTTTTAAAAATGAGTCTGAAAATATCTCAGAAAATTTCGAACAGTGGAGGGTGGAAAGATATTTTTTCAAATACACCCTTACTCGAATGTATTTGTCAGCGAGATCTCAAATTTTCCTCATTATTGTTAAATCTATTGACATGGAATTCATTTTTATTTTTAAAATATTTCTCCAGAAAATGAATATCTTTAACTTTTTTCCTTTTCTTTTGGGTAATTTTCTTAAAGTATTTCTCTTTTTTTCTTTCTTTTCCTTTTTTTAGCTTGCAAAATTAAGCAACCGAAATTTTATTACAGACATACACACACACGTAAATATATCAAAGAAAATTTTAGCGTGTTTTAAGATTATTTTACAGCTTTTATTAATTTAAAATAAATGGGATGTTCTGAGGTTTATAAATTTTAAACTATTGGTAATATGTTACAATGTATGGGCCAGATTTCGGGGCATTGCTTTCTAAAATTAAATACGATAAAAATAAATCTCAACTGCATTCTTCATAAAACGCATTTGTTTCTATTTTGCTATATTTTTTAGGACTAAGACGCATTTGAGGAAGTAATTCACTTATTTTTATTTATCTTTCAATTTATACTTGAGATTCTGCTTTATACTTTTAATTCCTTAAATCGTTTTTAAAATGGAGAAATTGTGAAAAAGGAAAGAAAAGAAAGAAGGAAAGAAAAAAGAAAAAAGAAAGAAAAAAAGGAACATTCTTTGAAAGGACGCTATATTTCCTTTTTCTTCCCCCCCCCCCCCAATAATTAGTAAAAATTAATGCGGCTTTTTAAATCAAATTCCATATATCGATTTGTAATCCCTTGCTCATATAGGATTTATTTTAACGATATTCTTGCTTATAGTGTAAAATCCGTGAGAATATAGGCACATTCTCAATCTCTTTGCTTTTACTTTTTAAATAAGGGTATGCGGAATTGAAGGGATATTGCTTTTGTCAAACAACACAAAAGCTACCTTACAATGCACTGTCCCCTACCTCCTCCTGCTATGGAAATGGTCACGATGTCGTTTTATAATACCCATGCATCGACGTAACGAGATAACAACAAGCAGAGCCAATTTCTAATGGCCCGAAGATGATATACCTCGCGGCCATAACCGCCCTAAATTTCGTTCTTTGGAAGAATTCACCGAAAATAATCAGAATGAATGTAAACACTTTTCCTTCCCACAATGAAATAGGAATACATAACATCAGCTTGAAAGCCAGTAACATGAAGGATTTCTAAAATTGAAAAAAAATACCTCATCCGTTTTACTGTGTCATTCCGAAATTTGGTGATGAAGAAACGTATATATATATATATAAATATATAAAGGAATTATCTGTCAAAATTTAAGTATCACATAAAGTAAGAATACAAAATGATCCTTTATAAAAGTAAGTATTACTTAAAGTTAAATGAATTCAGATAACTATTTAGCCATCAATTTTAAGATTTGCTTTTGCAGAACAAAATATAAGGCATTTTATATCGATGATATTTTAAATGAAATGAATTTTTTTACCTAAAAACGACCTAACTCGAGTATAAATATTTTGATTATATTCTTTGCAGAGTTTTTCCTATTAAGTAATATATACACCCTAATATATACACATATATGAATACTGTGCAGATATTTGAAAAAATAATTTATGGAAAAATAGTTTATTTATATTTAAACAAAAGAAACTAGTAAATAGACTTTTTCTGTTAAGGATAAAAATTCGACGTGTAATATAGTTAAAACAAACACAGACTAGATTATTATATATCTTTTATGTATTTGTATTGTTATTTGTCGATTATTGGATTAACAGAGAGGTGATTTTGTTTTAGGACGATCCGCTTCTGTCCCATCAACTGTGTCCCATCTTTCCTATGCAAATCCGTCTTAGAAGATTTTACAGTATAGCATTTTTCAGATTTTTAAGCCTCCAATACATGGAATATGGATTAACTATATTACTTATAACTGAAACATTCACGTATAACAAATAGCGATTCATTAAAAAAAATAAATATCGCAATAACTTCTATAAAAATGAAATCTATAATCATGACAATAAAAAGCAAAGATGATAAGTATATTTGGTCAGAACTTCTCGTACTAGACAGATTTTTAGCCAAATCGACGTAAAAATCAATATTTTGTTGAAATTCATTCGGGCCGGGCCGAAATTTTAGCTGTTATACCTCGCCGGCTCGGGCCAATAATTTTTTCTCTACGGGCAGGGTCAATACTTTTTTGGAACGGCCCGGGCGGGCTCGGGCCGAACTTTTAATGTTTATACCGGTCCGGGTCCGGGCCTTTAAATTTAGGCCCGTGTAGACCTCTATCATAGACTGCATAGTACAGGGACCTCCACTCCAAAATACTGTTTCTACTGCATTTCTTTCTATATATCATATTACAAGTTATATTGATTTTTTAATGGACCTCTATTTGTATGCAAATATCTGAATTATTATTAATATCAATAATCCATTTACACGGCTTGAAGACTTAAAAATCTGAAAAATTCTATATCGAAAATCCTTCTAAGACGGAATCACATAGGAGGGAAAAAAATCGTTATAGTTAAGTTCCTCTTTTACCAGGTCTGTCGTCTCTTACAAATGTATTATTTATTTTCAAACGGATTATTATATCATTTTGAAGATCCAGATCCACCGATCAAGAAATTTTTCCGTTTAAAACAGGATCTCGTCATGTACAGATTCTTATAGCAGGCTTTACAGTACTGTATGCACCCCCCCCCCCCTAGAAATGTATATCTACTACTATTCTTTAAAGAGAATTTTAATTGTAGAATAATTTTAATTTAAAAAACCAAATATTTTCGGAGAAAACTGTTGACCAAAGGTAGTTGTTCCTTAAACAGATTTTTGCATGTGTCAGACTGGGACGGGGCAATAATTTTCATACAAGCAGGGGCGACTGGGCCAGAAAATTTCTGTCGGTGCAGACTTCTAGGAAGAATAAAGCACTGGCCCAGAAATAAGTACGGTTCGGCCCGACCCGAGCCTCCAGAGAAAACAAGGTCCGGGCATGACCCAGAAAACTAATGATCAGACTCGACCCGTTTCGAGTTCGTTTAGGCCTCTAAATGACATTTGAATGGGAAAAACGTGTTCTTAACGGCTGGAAAAATTTGAAAATAAGATATGAAAAAAATTGAGTTTGAGTTGTAAATTTCGTTCAAACTCACGGATTTTTTGAGCTTTCGTTCAGTTTGCGTTCGTTTATCAAAAAGTGAGTCAAGTCCAACTTAACGTTCATAGAAAGTGAACTAAGTTCACGAGTTTTCGTTCAATGAGCACGCTCATACCCAACGCTGGTCTTGGTCAACCCAAGTTCTTTGGAATGACTGTGGCATTAGATCAAGATGTTTGGGGGCCCGTGATTTAAAGTACCTATCGTTCAAGACTCTGCACCAATATTGTGAATAATGAAGATATGAAAACACGCAACATTTAACCCTAGTGGTATTTATTGGCAAAGCAGAGAGGAGATGGAAACTCCAAAACAAAACAAGTAATATTTAACAAAAAATAAACCGACTTCAAAGAACAGCTTCTTACATTCGTATTTTTATGGCAATCACATATTGCTATCCACGTAAGATTCCAGCCCAAAAATTTTACTTGAAATCATGCCGAAACACGGTCGGAACCCGACGCGCTTCAGCACAAAGACTACCCGAACACCGAAATAAAAGAAAATTAACCCATATTTTAAAGCAATATGAAAACATGCTTTATAATTGGATGTCTAATATCAATTTTATCTTTTATGTAGGAAAATAAATAAATATATATATATATGGTGACTTGGCAGGTTCTGGATAGATTGGCGTATTACTAAATGAATAATTCACCGTTTAGATGCCGCATCTGTTGAAAATAACACCGTCGGAAATTAAATGCAGTCGAAGATTATGTTAGAGTGAGCAGCAATGATCACTAATGAGAAGTTATGCAGTCACAAATCATGATGGAGGGATATATGATGACCTTTATTGAGAAGTTATGCAGTCGAAAGTAGAAGGGTGGCAGGCAAGAATCACCATTGCTAATTTCTCTGAAAGAATGAAACGACATCCTTAACCCTGAACAGTTATTTATTGATAAACAACCCATATGAACAATTCCCAGGAACTAGTCGGCCAAAACGCCTTACGGTACGCGATGCAGCACGCTGACACTTTAAAATTGTTGATTAAGTAATTCTCGCATTTTACGAAGCCAGAAACATCAGACAGCTATTATACCATTTTAAGACAGACAAAAAACTCTCAAACTATATGCGTTCCGAGGCCGTGCAGCTTAGTTTTATCAAGCTGGCGATAGGAGGCACGCGAAAAGAACGAATTAGAGACAGACAGCCGCTCTCAGACGATTTTCCAGGATCACTCGGGAGATAGGGCGAGGTTTAAAAGAAAATAATTCCAAATTTAAGGTCCTAAGCTTTTTAAGGTGAAAAGTCAAGCGCAGGAATAGATTTTTCGCAGAAGGAAATTTGGAAAAGAAAAAGAAAATGACATTGAAAATGGTATTGAAAACATTCGAACATAAAAATTAACTTCACTCAGAATATGATAGATAGGATAGCTTATAAAATTTATGAAGGAATCTAAAGTTTTAAATTAAGGTTTTGGAATAAGATATTATTGATATACGCGTTTAACATTAAGGAGAATTTAAACAGAAATAAATGATAGATATTATTATAGTAGGGAAATATTGAATATGCCGAAATATAGAATAATTTAAGGAATATTGCAAATAAAAATTTTATATAATATGTATAAATATAGATAGATAGATAGATAGATAGATAGAGAGAGAGAGATTCTCATTTATATTCAAAAATATGTTTTTTCATCTTAAACATTGTGGACTTTCTTTTGAAAAAACGGGTTACAAACTCGACAACGAATAGAGTCAACTCGACCTAAAATCGCAACATTAACAACAACAACAAGAAAATGTATTTCCAAACCGACCCAACTCGAAACTGCTTGTCGGGACGTGTTCCGATATAATCGGGTTACTCGACCTAATATAGGACTCTAATTCACATTCATTTTGAATCTCGTTATTGTCAATATCGCGTATTTTGAAGTGTAGTGGACGAAGACATATTAAAGTGCTTTAGGTGCCCCTGTAAAAAACTATACATGTTACGTCGACAGTTTAAAAAGCGTAAATAAACTAGTTCTGTTTAAATATCGTAATAAAATTTCGTGACGATTAGACACATTTTACGAAAGTTAAAGCTTGTTGAATAAAATACAGACAGAAAGATTAGCATATCATATTTAGATACTAAAGATTTTGATACGGAACCATATGGGTCAATATCTGAAAACCGGACAATTTCATTCCAAAATTTTTATTTTTTTAAATTAATGTACTAACTACCACATACACTTATATGCTATGATACATGTTTTGTTATTTAAATGCTGTAGTGTTTTGAGATCAAGGATGTATATTTTATGCATAGGGCAAACGTTTATGGAAGAAAGGGTTTGGATCAGCAAATAAATAAATAAATACAATGCTAAATTCATCTTTAAAAAGTTAAACTTAAAATTGCACTATGCGCAAATTACTTAAAAGATGAAAAAGTATTTAAAAGCTGTTAAATTACTTTTAATATCCTTAGTTCTTTCAACTACATACATAGCCTTCGTCAGGGAATACAAAAATACAAGAGTCTTATTTTCAAATTTCACGTAGTTGGTGTCGAAGGGAGTGAAAGTGAAAGCCAATTTTTAGATCCGGAAAACATTGGGAAAATAAAACTAAAACTATGGATATAGAGGGAAGTGGAATATTACGTGTTTTATGATTCTTTAAACATATTGAGCCAAATTCTGGGTATGTTGTAGGATAAAACTTCATTGCAAACAGTATTTTCTAGTAATAATTTGGTAACTTTCACTCCTTTCAACACCAACTGCGTGAAATTTGAAAATAAGACGCTTGTATTTTTGTATTCTCTGACGAAGGTTATGTATATAGTTGAAAGTACTAAGGATATTAAAGTAATTTAACACCTTTTTTTTAATTTTATTTTCTTTTTTTAAAGTAATTTACATATAGCGTAATTTTAAGAATGTGTTTGTTAACGTCATAATCAGTTTCTAATAATTGGGACTGAGATGATGGGCTACTGAGGTGATGTTTTTGTCTTAACAGCTGCACGGCCATTTTGTTGAATCATTTTGCACATATGTAACTTATTAAATATGCCGTGTGACATTAGTATATTACATATATAAAGCAATATATATATATATATATATATTTTTATAAATGAAAAATGAAATATGGGTACATGACTGATGCTATAAAAAAAATACTTATCTCTATTCAGAATAAAAGCTATATATTTCTAAATATGGAACAGATAGAAGAACAACTTACATTCATCCATGGTGGATAGTTGAACTTTAGTTGCTGTTGCAATGGAAATAATTCTCGCCACCTAGTATCTGTTAACCTAAATGTGTGTTTAGAGGGACTGAGATGATGGTCATCCTCAGGGACAAATATATTTACTACAATATTTCACTATATAATCTATATTAAAAAAGGATAATTATATTTTACCATACTGTATATACCGGGTGTCCCAAAAAGGACTGACTGATTTTAAAAATTAATAATTTGCAAACGGTGACAGATATTTAAAAAATTTTTGCAGAAGGGTTATGCATAAGGTCAAAAGTTTTATTACAGTGATTTTCAATTTTAGTTCGATTTACAAACAATAGATGGCGCTGTAAGCAATAGCCGCTAAATTCAGGCTCGATTTTTGGTACTTCGTGGCCCGGATAATACATTTCCATCTCCTTTTTCTGCATGGAACAAGATAAAGGAACAAAAATCTAGCCTGTATTTAGCGACTATTGCTTACAGCGCCATCTATTGTTTGTAAATCGAACTAAAATTGAAAATCACTGTAATAAAACTTTTGACCTTATGCATAACCCTCCTGCAAGAATTTTTTTAATATCTGTCACCGTTTGCAAGTTATTGAATTTTAAAATCAGTCAGTCCTTTTTGGGACACCCGGTATATGTATATAAATATATAATAGCAAAAGTTAATAATATTTATAGAAATGTTTACAGCATACATTTCATATTGAATATTTGTACCTGGAGACAGGGACTGAAATGATGATTTACTAGCGTTAAATTAATTATTTATACATCATTATATGTCTATTTATCATCGGTAATTGTCATAAAAAATGTTACAATATATTACATTTTCCAGTTTTTAGGTGCGTTCGTAATTATATAAATACGTAGCACCAATAGTCATCGTTCAGTCCGTCTGTTTGTCTGCCCGTCCGTTTGTCCGTCTGTTCGCATATAATAGAGCAAAAACTACCGAACCGAATGGTCAGAAATTTTAAATATATAATTCTTGTAAAACTGTATCGAGTCATTTCAAATTTCATGAAAATCGGATGTATATTTTAATTACAGGGACAGCCAAATTTTTCGGTTACATTACGGCCAATGGCAAAAAATATTTCAAGTGCATTTTAATGATGTTACACCCTTTCGAACAAAATGAAATTTATATACATTTATTGAAGTGGCCTAAAATATAGATTTTGTAGAATATGCGCTGCAAAGAATATTTATTAGTCATTTACAGGGCCACACAAAAGAATTCCATTAGATAATATGGTATAGGGAGAAACATTGTTTGCAGTGTTTTTTTTTTTATTATTATGTTCAACTATTTGACATTATAATGAAATTGATATACATTGCTGAGTTTTACTACAAGTTACTTCCTGTATAATAGAAAGTCCATAATATTTTCAGGGACACACAAAAGATTTCGGATGCTACACTGTACCCGAAATACAGTATATTAACGATAATGTTACAGCCTTTCGAACAGAATGAAATTGATATGTACAGTCGTGGAAAAAAAAAGTAACCCCCCCCCCCCCTAACTCCTCAACAAATTGTCGTAGAAAAAAGTTACTGGTACCGAACAATTGAAAATAAATTCTACTTTTAAATGATATAGATAAAATTTGCTTAGGGGGCCATCTACATATTAAAACGAACCATAACTTTTTTTTTTTTTTTTTTTAATACCAGTACACAGTTCTGACATCATAAATGAACTCTACATCCTCCAATTAGCCTGAAAACAAATTTTTATGCAATTCGTACCATAATTTTCCGAGAAATTAATTATTTTAACACGAGCGTATTTTAAGGGCTGTATCCAAATTGAAGTTCGGAAATCGATTATTAACCGAGACAGCCTCCATCTTGATCAAGCCACCTTAAGACGTCAATGAAGCCTGCTAGATTACAATACAGCAGAAGAAATTTCAAAATATCTAGTCATTCTATTATAGGCCCCACCAGTGGCCGAGAGGTTCTGCCCTCGAAGCTGGTAGACGGGAAGTGCTGGGTTCGATCCCAATCGCGCCCGTCGGCCTAATCGTTCGGAGTTTTCGTGGTTTTCTTCGAGCCGTGGATTTTCCATGTGTAAATACGGATTAGGTTCCCTTAGAAAGACCCCACGGAGGGCACTCCCCCTGGGCCCATATCCCTCGTGAAGATAATCGGCCGTCAAAAAATCAACCAACCAACCATTCTATTATAGACGGCCCCTTAAACCATCATTTTGCCGTTTTTTAAGCATAATTTGAAAACTACTTGGAAGAAAAATGTGAAATTTGGGATTTACATAAAGCAGGACTTAATAAATCCAAATCCATCAAAAAAATTGTAGGTTGCAATTCATAATTTTTTCGAATATTAATTTCATAATTCATAATTCATATCATAAAATTATAAAAATTGCAAATTCAGCGTGTTTATGTTTGGGTATATTAGTATTATTGCTACAAAAAAAATAGCACACTAGGAGCATAATTTCTGGAGATATTATTAAAAATATGAAAATGTAATTTAACATTAGAAGCACTCAATTTTGAATGTTTATAATTCAAAATTTTATCATTCTAATGACTTGAAATTCGGTGTCTAGGCATAATTTGAACCGAAGATTTGAAATATCTTGTTAAAATTGGGTATTGTCATTGTAAAAAATGAAGTTTGGATTCGTTTTAATATGTAGATGGCCCCCTAAGCAAATTTTATATACATCATTTAAAAAATAGACTTTATTTCCAATCGTTCGGTACCAATAACTTTCTTCTACGTTAATTTGTTGAGGAGTTAGTAGGGGTGTTTACTTTTTTTTTTCCACGACTGTACTTATGAAGTGCACTAAAATATACATTCAGTGCAATATACGGTGCAAAAAATATTTATAAAACTAGTTATAGTACGAAAGCACCACATTTGCCACGTTTCATGTGCAATTTCCAACTTGTTGGTCTTAGCATAATTAATGAAATATTACTGGCAGTGTATGCAAATTGTCCAATTTTCAGATATTGATCCATATGCAGAAAAAGACCTTACCAACAACAAAAAGTATGAAATTCCGGCTCTATCTTAAAACGTTATTCGAGGACATACATTGAAAAGAAAAAATATATACATATAGAAAAAATAATTATATAACTTCCTTCGGTTGGAATGTTTTATTAAACGAGGGTTTTCAATCCAGCCATATAGAAGGTATATTTTTTGTACAGTAAGAAATGAAAGTAAAAGATAGCTTTTAATAATAAAAAGAAAGACACGAAAAATATTAATATTTCATAATTCTCTATTGTTCCTATTGTCCCTAAAAGTTTATCTCTATATTAGACTAGTCAAACGAAGTTTTGACGAATTTGTTTTTCTACATCATTTTTTTACGTTTTCAGTATTGTAAGAATATTTCAAAGTGTAAACAATCAAAAAACACCTTTCCATTAGAAGAAACAAATTATTTTAATACACACAATTTAACACATTGTAAGATATAAAAAAAAATTGCATTAACAATTCCAATCACACAAAAAGTGATCAAAAGAAGACGAAGCATTATATCTAATATGACTTAATGGGAAATTATATACAGCGGATAAGGATTTTATATATGTTATTGATTGTTTGTAAGAAAAAAAAATTAAATGTACCGTATACTGGAACCAAAGAAATATGATTTAAGATAAAAAATTCCTGAAACAACTATGCACATATAATTTCTTTTACATTTTATTTTTTGTTTAATTTATATTTATGTCAGAGTCGTTTAATGGCAGTAAAAATAACTATTGGCGTTTAATGGTGTAAGTTACATTTTTTTACATGGTCAGAAATAAGGATTTTCTGGATGTACTATAATTTTTCCCTTTGGGGTAAAATATCTTCGAGTGCTTTCCCATATACTAATTTCATGGAACTATTTCACAATACACACTGACGTTCCTATTACAGATTAGATAGGCTCAGGCTCAATTTTTATACCAGTATTCGGGATAAGTTTTAAAGTGAAGATTTTATTTATTCACAGACTGAAAAAAAAGGAAAACCAAATTTACCGTTTGAGAAACAACAATGTAGTTCTAATTTTTTAAGTTTTTTTTACAAACGTTAAAAAGTCAGTTTGAAGAGGAATTGTTATTGATGTGATTATAAAAAGAAATATTCTAATTACGAAGCCTTGTTACGGCCAGTGTCATTATAAAGGAGCCGTAGGATATTCATTGTTTATTAATGGTTTCTGTTTAACCCTTTATGTACTAAATTATGAATTCACGAAAAGTTTATCTTCTAAAGCATTTTTCGTGAATTTTATAAACTACATTAAACGATTTACATAATCATTTAATAAATTTTAGAAGGATTTTAGAAGGATTGTAGAATTTAGACGGATTAATTAAATTTGAATTTATAGGGATTTTGTGAATATTTATAAACCCACTTAAATTTTTTATTTTAAATATTTTTTTTAATATTTTGTAGAATTAGGAAATGTACAAGTATAATGTTCTTACAATAGAAATATAGGAATATTTCCGAATTGAATCCCCCCCCCCCTCCACAATGCTAAGAAATCTGAAAAGATGCAAAGGCAAAATAAATCATCCTTTTAAAAATACTTTTGTTTTGTGTAACCAATGATGCTTTCGGAACAAGATAAAGTAATCTATCTATAACTCATTCTAAACTGTATTACAACTAATCGATATATTAAATGAATTTTATAACAAGTTATTTTAATGGTACTTATAAGTACCGTCAGTAGACAAAGGGTTAAAGTCCTTTTCCCAAATTACTAAAAAACAGAGCTCAAGTCTTTCCGCAATACACTTTGAAAGAATAAGAATAGTGATTTTTTTGAATTTTTGATAGTGGTTGAGTATAAACAGCATTTTTAAAATTTTAATTAGATTTTCATGGACATGAAAATTAGAAAATGCTGTCATGAAGGAATATTTAGCATTTATACTTATTTCTATGTAATATGGGTTTTTAAATGGTAAAATTAATCGTCAAACAGTTTAAAACTTTTTAACAATTTTCTATAGTGTACTTCTGGTATCGAGGCGGGGCGGTCTCAGTCTCTGATAACCGATCTTTTTCGGGTTCGAATTTCAAATCACCGGATTCGGTCTTCGAAAACAGAGCCCGAACTCATCTCTAGCTATTATGTATAAACAGATATACCTAGATAACTCTCATGCAGTTATCTAAATTAAAAAAAAAAAACTAGTGACTTACACCAGCGTGCCTTTAAACGGCTCATATATTCCTACCTTTCAAATACCAAGAAATATTGCGGTAATAACGCCTGCCACATAGCTTCATCACTTATAAAATTTGTCAAGGAAAAACTCTGCACCCGATAATATTTTATGAAGGTTCCTAGTCTAATTTAACACCACGAAGTTTTGACACAATTTTGGGAAACTATGAAATATGTTTCTCATATCGTCAATAAACGGATTTAATAGCAGGTAATTTTGTAATGTAAAAATATATTTTATAACCTTCCATTTATTCATGTTATTCAATAGCGATTTAAGATTAAATATGGGAAAAAACTTAAATATTATTATATATATTGTATATCAACTATTTAATATAAGAATAAAAACAATGTAATCAAATAGTAAGTTTTCAACAAAAATCCCTTTAGAGATCGATATTCTGAGTATATGGAACTTACAGAACAACGCGTCGACACAAAATAAAAATTTTTTGAACATTATTAATTTCTATGAGAAATTACTTTAACGCAACAACTAATTTCCAAACAAAAAACTAGAAGAAAATTACCGTTTTCTATTAAAAGATTATTAGTATCCCATCAAACCGTTATTCCTACTTTTGCGAACGAAGATAAAAATATTTTTACATAAATAAATAAATAAAGAAATAACTACCACTTTTAACCAAGTGGTAATTTTCCAGGATAAAATTAATTTTATATATCTGTCATCGGCAGACACTTTCACAAATGAAAGTAAGAAACTTAAAAACTTTTAAAAGTTTAACTTATAGAAAATGAAAAGCATTATTTTCCTTTGAAAAATGCGTGTTTAACACGGACTTTTTTCATTTTGTGTTAAGATTATGCTATTTGTATTGAGATAATGTTAAACTATTATCGATTCATCTGACAAGCCTTTTGGATGAAAAACACAACATTTTGCTTTAAATTTTTTTTTTTTTGAAAAGCTCAGAATTTTATAATTGTAATTGAATTAGTTTTATAATATTATCAAAACTTTGTGCCATTATATTATTTTGTCTTTTTCAATGTATCAGGGATCTCGTGGACACTCATTGCCAGACATTTTTTCCAAATAATAATCTTCTTTCCTAGGATTTCTGTTGAAAATATAGCAAAAATTATCCTGGTAGAAATAATCTTGATGGTAGGTTTCGTTTATGTTGGAGTAGAGATCACACTCAACACATCAAACACACGTATACAAAATTGACTACAGTATTATACATATTGTTTTACATATTTATACGTATATTGTATTGAAATTTATAATATTATGCGCAGAAATATTTTGAGTTTTGTTTTCCCAGGGTTATGCTGTAGGTGTCAGGTGTTTTTTAGAAGCAATGAACTTGGTTCCTTTAACTTAACGAAAATACTTCTGGAGTCCAAGTATCCAGATTTCCACAATAGCCTAGACAGTTTCCGCCAAGAAATGTTATTTGGGGCTTATTTACTGTAGTCATAATTCGGACCCCACAGGTCGAGCCCTGGGTCTAGCAAGAGAGATTCCCATAGTAGAGAAGGTGGAGTTTTCTTGGTCTGGGATGCTCCAATGAGAGGCTGGAACAGTGGGCATTTTCTGATATCACTCGGGAATGGGCCCGGAGAAGCATGCAATTATTCAGGGACCTGGCAACCTTTCTTTTTAAGAAAATAAGATTTTTCTATGGAGTGCTAAGGTGTGTTCCTGTTGATTTTTCCATGTTTATTCCAATAGTGTGGTGCCTAGGAGAAAGTTCTTTCTTGACGTGATTGTGTGATAAGGGGGAAAAACACCCCGTAAAAATTAAGTCTCTCGGCAAAGGTACCTATCTATGAACATGTCTAACGGATTATAACCTGTGGATGTGTCAATGATCATGATATGCAGGCGAATTAGAGAAGGTATTTAATATGCTTACTTTTATTGTTCCATTTTAATTAGAAATGGTAGCGAAATAGCAGTAAAGGGTTGTGTATGCCCAGTTAGATTGTTAGTAGGAGATGTCAACATTTAAGAATTAATGAATTAGAATAATAATAAAATTTTGGGAAGGGTAGGAATAAAGATTAAAGTTACTCTCAAAGGAGAGACCTTTTATGTGATAATGTTTTATATATATATATGTGTGTGTGTTTTTTTGTAAATAAATTATATGTATTATTTTACTTATGAATCTTTGTCTTCATCACTGGTCTCTTTGTGTTTTATGTATGATAATATGATTTAGCAGTTAATACTAGCCTTGTTAAGTTATTCTTCAGATAAAATTTTCTTGTACCTATGAGCTAGACTGTTGCGAAAAGGAATCATAACGTAATGTCGTTGAGGATTATATCCACCGCATAGTAGAGGTAATGAATGTATTATCCACAGTCTAGACAGGATATTGCGATCGAGCAATAAGCAGTTTTGTTTATATCTTAACTAGTAAGTTTATAGAAATATGAGGGGAAAAATCCAGTTTTTGTAAATGAGAATTTTTATTTTTTATTGTTTTATTCCCCCCACCCCTCGACAGATGATTCGGTGGTTAGCGGACAGATTACCACTATTCTCTAATACACCTGTTTACTCCCAAAAGTTAGTAAATATTGCAGAAATCTGCCACGAAGATTATTATTTGGAAATAGTGGTAGCTAAAAAAATTACCACTCCGACCTCTGGCATAGAGTCTAGTAAGGTAAGATTTCTAGCCCATGGTTATTCACAACTCTGTCGTTTCCCAGATTTCAATTATCTTGTATATAACTCCGTTTCTCTTCTTGGTGTAATATTGCACTTTAGGGAATTTTCAATACGGAATTTCATTCATACATCAATACCGCATTTTATGACAAGTAAAAAATTTCAACGTATTTGTTTGTACAGTAAAAGTTAATACCCGAACTCTAGTATCTCAGTGGTTGCATTGCGCTGCTACACTAAATATCCGAGTTTCACCTGAGGATTTGGTCACGATTTATCCAAACTTTCACTCTTACAGTGTCGATAAAATGAGTAAAAACTGAATTAAAAACTGAATCTGATTATGAATCAGATTCAATCAATTCAGGATCAATCTGATTGTGAATCTGATTGATAACTTGATATGCTACAAGTCCTCCATTGGCACAACAACCCATGATCTATTATGAATCTTTCATGGTTTGATCTTTCATGGATTGCAGCGCAGCGGAGATTAGCGTTTTAAAAATTAGTATCGAAACAGTAAAACATTTTTTTCATTTACAGAAAAGTTTATGCGTTTGGTATTTTATTGTGAAAATGTTTCAGAACATTATTCAAAACGTTTAATTTGTCGTTAATTAGTGTTTGTGGCTGTCCGGATCTCACTATAACATCAATATCAGGTTTTGCAGAAAATGTTTCCATAAGGAATAAATGGTGTGTCTTTACCTATTTTAAGGAAATCCTCAAACAACGTCTGAACGAATAAAGCTAGGATTGGAGGATAAATGTCTACCTATAATAAATTGACAATGCGCTATCGTATGAAAGTGATGAAGCACCTCTATCTGTGAAACTTGGAAGTTATCGGCCTTACCCCGATATTTATGAGAGATAACGAGAAACAGTCAGATACAAATGTTCCGAGTATCCTTGATTTAGTATGAAATGATATCTTATATGTGAGAATAACTTCATTAGAAGCCTTAAAATGAAATATTTTAGTTAACAAGTTACATGCTTGGGAACGTCTCTTCACCTGTGGCACTATAAGGAAAATGTGCATTCTAATAAAACTACTACATGCAAGTAAGGAACAATTTATTTTAAGTCTAAATTCAAATTAAATATGTGGCTAAATGTATAACCCCATCGGCAGGAATATATCTCTATTAGCATGCTTTGATGTCGATGATTGACACTTTAAGTATACGTAATATAATTATCTTATTAAAATAAATTTTCCTTTGAGAATCAATGTTAGTTTTATTAATAAATGTGCATTTCCTTCGTAATACATACTTCTACACGCGATTAAGGACATATTTAAACTAATGATTGGTTATTTTAATCGAAAAAAGGAAGTGTAGTAAAGAGATTCCCAGCATCATAACTCAATCTCTTGCAAGAATAACTTTATTTGGAACAATGGAACAATAGAGCTGGTGTATGGATTCCCTAGTTGCGTGGCAACTTTACATCCAGGCTAAGAGTAGATCGTTTTACAATGCAATGGGAGCCTTAGAAAAAAAGAGCGTTTAAACGCGGCTAGTAGCCACGAAAAAATAGAGAGTAAACTAAAAAGATGGACAATTTTTAAAAGAAGAAATTGTTAGTATAGCTAGTAGAAAAAAAAAAAAAAGTTCCATATGATCCAAAAATGTCCAGGACAGGCAAAAAAGCTACCAAAGGAAGCCCCGTAAAAAAAAAGACTCAATTCAGAGACCATACATTAGTTTAACACAATTATATCAAAGAAGGATACAAAAGTTTATAAAAAATGAAGTATTTACATATTTACAGAAAAAGAGAGATTAAAGTTTATAAGAAAATGCACAAAAGATAGGAAAATACAATAATAAAAAACAACATTGAGGAGAGTTCCGACTAACAGGACTGAAAAAAGCACAAAATGTATAGGAGAACAAGGGGAAAGAAGGACGGCGCCCGCCCAGTGTGGTAACTCGATGATAAAAGGTAATATGAGGAGACCAAGATAGTGTAATTAAAGCACAAAAAGGTAAAATTAATAAAGAATTTGAAAAGCATAAGAAAAAACAGCTTAAAAGTTTTGTTGTTGTTGTTGTTGTTTTTTTTTTAAAGCACACAAAAGACAGAAAGACAGGAAAAAAAGGAAATAGTTTAGCAGGGAATGAAGTTATTCTTCATTTAAGTTGAGAAGGTTAGCAAGTTTATCGAATTCATTGATGATCACCATTACTTTTTGCATAGGGTTATCAATTTTTTTGGTTTGAGTTGAAATGTTTTTGATGCAGCTTAAAAATTTTGTAAATTGAAAAACTTCCTTTATTTCATTGAAGGTGGTAAGTATATCTTTAATATCATTAGAGTAATTTACTGGAATTTTCAAATTTTGAGTATTATTAGTATTTTCAGTAGTAGGAGAGGAAAGGGTATTTGAGGTATCATTAACATTAGTTTCGGAATTTATCATGCTAGTACTGGTTGAGGGATCATTAGTCGAAGGTTTTTTGGTGTAGTTATAATCTTTAAAGATTTCGGCAAGAATTTGTGTTTCCGAGGAGAGATTGCTGACGCTATTACGTGTAGTTTTTCTGTTATGTTTATTTTCAAGTCTGTACGGGTTTTTAGGGCACCCGCGGAATTTCGCGGGATATGCAAGGCCACAATTAGCGCATGTAGGTTTAATTCTACCTTTATGCACACAAGCAGTGCTTAAGTGTAATTCCCCACATTTGACACATTTGGCGTCAAAGCCGCACACCTCTGAGGCATGTCCATACCCTTGACACCGATAGCATTGTTTAACTTTATTTTTTGAAGTAAAGGCTTCAATTTTAACAGAAATATAGTGGATCACGTTAATTTTGTAGATTTCCTCAAAGTTTTTTCGTGGTATAACATTTACCATATAGATTGGCATAGGATGCCCAGTCTTTCTATTTTTAAGCATGACAGCCCTAGTGACTGCAAATCCATGCTCGCGAAGTCTTTCTTCTATTAGTTTAACATCTGTATAACAGGGGAGGCCCCTAATGCATATTTTCTTCGGTCTTAACTCTCTGGGGTCAAGAGTAGTATATTTTACCTTATTTTGATTTAGCCATCGCTGTGTTAGTTTAAAGTCATTGTCCGAAGCACATTGAACTACTAAGCGTTCCCCTTTAAGAGCTATTTTTGGTTTTTCAGAATTTATCTCGGTTAATTTGTTGAGCTAGCGTCGTCCAGTTTTGGTCGATTTCGATATAGAAGGGATTAGTAGGTTTTTTAGAGTTACCAGGTTCATGGACGGAACTATCATCAGAATTGGATTGCTCCATGTCAGCATTATCGCTTAAATTAACTTCATTTGCGATATTTTTGAATTTATTAGCAAGAGGGATAGTAGAACTTTCCTCTGTCAAGGGACGCTTAATCCCCTTTTTGACTGCGTTGAATAATTCATTTTTAAGGTTAGTATCATTAATGATTATGTTAGGTGCTTTCTTATACTGAATAGAACAGAAAAAGCTAAAAATAGCTGAGTCTAACAAATTATCTACAGTAGGCTCCCTTAGCAAAGAAAAAGCTTCAAAACATGTTCTTCTTACCTCCTCTTGATCAGAAGGCGAAGTAGCGTAACCATCTTTAGTTTTCAAGTCTAAAATGTATCTGTCCACAAAGGTGTAAAAATCAGCCAGTATTTTTTAGAATGGTCCTCGAAGTTGGACGAAATATTATCAAATTGTTCATTATAGTTGCTGACTAACGTTCCATTTGCGATGTTTTCAATAACATCCGCCATATAACTCGTATCCTTAATAGATGCCATGATACAGTTCAAATAGAGATGAAACTATTCTAACGAACCGCCCCACCTGCCATTGAAACTGCCAGAAATATAACTTGCGAAGGAGCAATCATCTCATACGTCCACCTCACAACAGAGTTCCAACGCGAATCACGAGTGAACTTTATTTGAAACAATATTAATAAATATCTAAGATATTTTTTCTAAAACTTTCTGGTACTAGTAAGAAATAAATTATTGAAATTATCATTAACATGACGTTTAAAGAAGAATAACACAATTTATAAAATCAATACACAATGTGCGGTGTTCTTCTTAGTAAATTTTTTTCTCTGATTTTCTTTAAAGAGTTTTGGATCTATAAAAAAATGAATGCTTTTCAAGCTTTTTAAATAATTAACAGTTATTTAAGTGTGTACATTTTAATACAAGTATTGTTTTCTTTTTATGAGGTTCAATGTTAAATGTGATATAATATTATTTTAAATGTTGTTCAGCGCTATTAAGAAGACATCATTGAAATCTTTAAAATCAATATCTTTTTACAAATTTTGAATTAAATCATTCAATTCATTATATTTGGATATACATATGCAAGAATAACTTTCTGCAGTAAATTAATTTCATAGAATCTTAGTTCCTATCCGTTATTTCCTAATCAATAATATCTAAAAAGTCAATTTTTTCGCATTATGTAACTTATCGAAAAAATCCAAAGACATAATGAAAATCTTTATTAATGAAAAAAATTCTTCTTTTTCTCTTTTTCTCATTTTATTTATTTATCTCTTTTTATTTTTTATAATTATTTTATTTATTTATTTATTTTTTACTTTTTATTAACCAGTTAAAATAGCAATGTAAAGATTTTAGGTTGAGTTTGAACACAGCAAAAATTTTGCTAACTTATTTGTACTTAGTTATGAAAACAGATCAATTAAGATTTAATTAATATAAAAACATCCTTCTTATTATTCATTTCTTAGAAGTGAATTTGGTATATTAAAATCTGACAGTATTTCACGACTATTCCTCCTAGAATATGGATGATTGCACAATGAAACATACCATCATGAAACTACCACTTGAATGAATCCGGTGATGTCATAATAAATGAAATTTAGATTTTTAAAGTAGTTACCGAGATTTTTTGTTTTTTAATTTTATTGACAATTCTGTAATGTTAGCACCATAATTACCCTTCTGCGGTGATAAAAATAAATGAATGAAAAGACAAATAATAGAATTAATATACTTTTTCATCGCGATTTTCTCATTTAAATTGAAAAGAAGAAAAATGTTTCCCATTTCAATTACTTAGGGTCTGTTGGTGTAGTTTTGTTTGTGTATATCCGTTTAGTTATTTTAATTTACATTATCTTTTTAAAAAATGTAACCTTCTCACTGCAGCGAACTGATATATCCGTTCACTAAGCTATATGTTTCACCCCAATAGAATATTTAAATTAATATAATTCGACAGATATAATACTGTTTTTAAAAATTAAGTTATGATTAATACCCTCAAGGCTTATATGCTATATGTAATAAAAAAAGTTATTTTATGTTGGATTTTTTTTTTTTTTTTTTTTAGAATTGAAAATATATTTCAGAGAAAACAGAATTACAATTTTGCTCTTTTGCTCGTCGGTCAGGGGGTTATATAAAGAACATATCACGTGACATTCTTATATATTTCTTATAATTATTACCAAAAGCTGAAAGATTTCAATATCGTTTATTTTTGCACGAAATAGAATTTTTCGAATTTGTTTAAAATGTAAGATGAATGGATTCTTATAGAACATGCAGTTCTGAGTTTGGAGTGTGAACGTGTACAGGGTGTACCTTCAGTTTTGATGTCTTCTATCCAAACCACAACAATCTACTCTTCAGAACTTTAACTTGTTGCTTCGAAGAGTTAGACAGGTAGATAAACGTTAGCTTGACTAAAACGACAAACACGCTAAGTTCCTATCGAAAATTCTTTCGACCTAAATTTTGAACCCATCGAATCCGTCGACAATATGTCCTAAAGTCATGCTACAATGATTGTAACATAATCATGTAAACTGCAACAACCCAGATAGCAATTTTAGTTTGCAGAAAATGTTCAGCAATCTTACTTTGCAGACTTGCAATGTTGCAGTAAGCTCAGCATGACAAGTCTGAAAGTTCATAACAAGACTGCAACAAGATTATGCAAACTCCGAAGTCACCATACTTTGAACTTGCAGCTAAGTTGTCGTGCAAGTTGCAATCTTGTTGCATCAATCTTACTGCAAACTCATAGCAAACTAGTAATATTGCGATGTCAGACTATTTGCAAACGCATTGTAAATTTGCAGTATTGTCATGTCAGAACATCTGCAAATGAATTGCAAACTCGGAATCTTGTCAAGGCAAGTATAGCTGCAAATATGTACTAATTTCATTGAAATGTTGTCAGTTCTCTGAATTTTGCGTGTAGTACACAGGTAAAATAGGATTTTTTTGAGACAACAGATGGCCATTCCCCCAAATTTGGGAAGAACTTCGTTTTGATTCTAAAAATGAAGATCCAATGAGTACTAAAAAAATAAAGTTGTTTTATCATGTTTTGTACGCAAAAGGGGCATTGTTAGCTCAGGGAGGTGGGTCACTAACAATAAATAAATAAGTAGGTGAAATGAGATATTGTTTATTACGTTTTTTATAATTCCGAATCAGGTGAAATCATCAGCAAGTCAATACGATCATTTCTTATAAAGTTACGGCAGGTTTTATTGATACAAAGTCTTTTGCAGGTAAAATAGTTTTTTACAGTAACAAGTGATTGCTATTCACGAAAGCTTGAGACAAACCTCGTTTTGCCACTACAAATTAAGATCCGATGAGTCTCCAAAATATAAAATTGTTTTACCGTGGTTTTTTCTCTTTTTTTTGGGGGGGGGGGCATTTTAGCTTGAGGGGGCAAAATTCAACATTTTTTTTAAATAGGTCAAGTGGGATATCGTTTCGTATGTATTTGAATAACATTATCGGCAAGTCGATACGAACATTTATAAGAAAGTTACAGAAAAGATTTTATCAATGCAAAGTGAAAAATTATATTTTATTTTTTAGCATAGTTTTGTCACATTTATTTTACGTTTAAAAAGAGTTTTTTATATCATATTAAGTCATCTCAAAACTATTAAATGTCTTCAAAATAGCAATAATCAAAATCAGGATAATTTTGAGTTTATTTCAAAGTTATTAAATTTACCCAAATCCACTACTTATAACCTGGCCTAACTTTGTAAACAATGATCGTATCGGCTTGCGTGCGATATCATTTGATTCAGAATAAAAAAATTCATAACAAACGATACCCCATTTGACATTTTAAAAATAAGTTCTGTTCGCCCACGCCGTGTTAAAGTCCCCCCCCCTCCTCAAAAAGAACCCCACGATGCCCTCCTCAAAAAGAACCCCACGATGAAACAACTTTATTTTGGGGGAACTCTCGTATCTTCATTTCTAGTGCCAAAATGAAGTTCTTACCAGATAAATTTTCTTGAATGGCTGTCAGTTGCTGCTGTAAAAACCTGCGGTACCTGCACCAAATTATAGTTTTCGACTTCGTATTCATAAAACTTGTCGTAACTATGTAACAAATGATCGTATCAATTTGCAAATGGTAATCATTCGATTAAAAAAAAAACCATAATAAACGATATCTGTCTCTTAACATACTTAAAAATTTTTTAGTTTGCCTCTCCCGCTCCCTGAGTTAAAAATGCCCCCAAAACATGATAAAAGAACTTTATTTTTTAAGGACTCATCGAATATTCATTTTTAGTATCAAGATGAAATTCTTCCCAAACTTTGGTGAATGGTCACTAGTTGCCGCATTTCTACTCAGTTTTTGATTGTATATATTTTTTTTTATCTGTACGCTAATAGTCGTACTTTTGAAGGTTGTGCGAGTTTTATGCAGGATTCCATATAAACGGAGGTTATTCAAACGCTGGACATTTTTGTGCTATATAGACCGAGTAAACAAGGACTTATAGTTTAAAGTAGATTCCAAATCACCACAAATACGCTACCACACCCGCAGGAATTAAACCCGACATAGTTGAATCGGAGGCCACAGAGCTAACCATTCAACTACTTGGTAAGCCCCAATAACTTCCAATAATATATCTTAATTTGTTTAGAAGTTTTATTAGACTCGCCAATTCTCAATTAGTTGCTTATTCCCTTCTAATTCTTAGAAGGTAATTAAAAACATTATCTAAAAATAAGTGGTCCGCAAAGCAAACCTAGATGAGTATAAACACACACCCTCAATTTTAATTTCATATATAATTTTATTAAAGAAAATATAATTTATTTTCATTTTTTTTGACCAGAGTGGAATATATTGCTAAAACTTATTAACTTCCAGAAGGAAAAAAAACTCATTTTAAAATTGAAATTTCCCTATTCTTAAATCTGAATAAATATAATTCCACAAAAACGAAATATTTGAAAAGTTTCAAGAATTTAAAAAGAACAAAGTTATAATAAAACAATTACAGTCTATAAAATTACAAAGTTTATTTTCACACAGTTACAAATAATAGTTTCTAATACAAAGTATTAACATAATATTTACCAAATTAACATACAATTATTTAACATTCTTCTCTATATTATTTCCGTGTCTTTGCATCCTAAAAGAGAGAAACAATAGAGTGCATTTTAAAAGTTACAAGTTAAATTTTTACTGTTGTTAAGAATCCTGCTCAGAATTAGTTCTAAAGGTGATCACAAATTATAACTCTTCAGGCAAAATGACCGAATCGCTAATGTTAATCCAACGAGATATGTTTTTTAAAATATCTCGTTTGTATTTTTATATTTTAAAAAGACTTTTTCTTTTGCATTGGATAGCTGAGGTAAATTTCTGCAATTGTGGTTTTTTACTTTATTTTAAGTTCGTTGAAGTTTTTATTTTATTTTCTTTCTTTATTTTTATTTTTTGTGCGGACACTTTCACTCTTTTCACTGTTTATACCGGCTCTAAAAGTGAAAGTACATATAAAAAAAATCATTTAAAAATATTGAAATGCAACCGAGTTACCTTAAAAAAATTCTCTTATTGGATTAACATTGGCGAATGGGTGTTTCCGCTTGACTGAAGTAGCCTCTCAACCCTTTAAGCCCTGACCCACACAATTGTGCGGGCGATACTAAAGTAAAAGAGAATGACTATTTCCTGTTTTTGTGCGATTTAAAACCAAATCTGCACATTTATATGCTTTAGATGTTTTGATAAAACACAACTAGGGGGTACCAACTACAATACAGGGTTAGATTTTCTGCTTTTAAAAAGACTATATCATCTGACAGCAATAGACGAAAAGTATGTACTGTCGTAATTTCTTTTAAATATGATTTATAGTGTTTGCTTAGATTTAATATTTCTTTTCATATAGTTTATCCATGATTTTAATTGATTTTGTCTTTGATAAATTTAATTAGGCTTCACAAAAGTTGAAAAACAAATGAACCACACAATTGTGCGGGTCCGGCATTTACCATTTCCAAAATTGATACAATTCCTAATACATAAAATTTTTATTTTTAAGTGATTTTTTTAAAACTTATGTGTTTAGCAATTTATTTTTTATTAATTACATTTTTAAAGCTGACCAATTTTAAATTAATAGGTTTGTACTATTCATGATTTCTATTTAAAATGGATAGCATTAGATGTATAATATGCACATGTAACGAACTGTATGTTTCTGCTCTGAGTTATAGATGCCATATATGATTTATAAGTTTTATATGAGTTATATGCATACCACGAGATTGATTTTTAAGTTTGATAAATTCATTCAATTTTGTCGTCACAGCAAGTAAACCACCAGGAATAAATAATAAAACATGGAAAGTTCAGCAAATGCTCGACAGATTCCGTAGTGTCTGCTTGAATTTACCAGGAGATCAGGGAAAATTTTCCATAGATGAGCAAACGATTCCTTTTTTAGGACGTGCCTCAGTAAAGCAGTATATAAAAAACAAACCACACTCTGTTAAAAAAAAAAAAAAAAAAAAAAAGCAGACTAAAATACGGAAATAATACTGCCGATCTAGACGCCAGTACTATTTCCGTATTTTAACGAAACTTTTTCCCGGTAAATTACAGAAAATTTTCCGTTTTTTTTTGGAATTTAACGGAAATATTTCTGTAATTTACCGGGAAAAAGTTCCGTTAAAATACGGAAATAGTACTGGCGCCTAGATTGCCAGTAGTATTTCCGTATTTTAGTCCTTTTTTTTTTTTTTTTTTTTTTTTTTTTTACAGTGTTGTAACAGCATCATCTGGGATAGTTTTAAATTTTGTATTATACCAGTGGGAAAGTACAGACCTGGTCCACAAGGATCTAGGCTTAGGACCTGCTGTAGTCCTTAAGTTCAGACCTAGTTTTCTGTATTTCGATCGGTATTTCAACAAAATACCGCTGCTGGAAAAACTAAAAATAGAGAAATTTGAAGGATCAGGCACAATCCAAACGAAGTGAAGGGCATACCGTTTGCCAAAGCTCTTAACCCCTTAATTCTCGCTCCCGTCATATTCACGGGCTGTGTCTTTTTTGAGATTTATTCAGATTTGTTTGATTCCCACCAAGATTATACAATAGTGTAATTAGCTTTATTATGGTATTATTTTACCTGCCATTAAATAAGGTGAATATTTCTTTTTCAGAAAAGTGGTGCCAAAAAGCAATTTGAATTCCTTAACCGTAATTTAATGCGACCGTTAAGGGGTTAAGAGGGGTGCGAGCATTGAGCACGTCTCAGAAAATGAAATTGTAGTGGTTTGTCCAAAAACAAAAATTGTTTCAAATACACTGCTCAAAACAATTAAAGGATATTGCAGTTTTAGGTGGATTTTGTATCTGGTAAACTGTTTAGCTGATTGATACATGGTCGACAGACATAGTAGGTTATATGAAAATAAATTACACATGTTTGGCAGAAAAAAATGCATTTTATTGCGCATTTGTGTACTAAAGGAAAAAAAAACACAGTTTGTGCATATGAGAAAAAAAGAATAAGAAAAGGTGTTTTCTTCAAAGAAAATCATTTTCAGTAGGGGGTATGGTTTCCACGGGCGGCCAGCAACGTTGAACACCTTTGAGGCATGGACTCAATGAGGCTATTAATGACGAGTTGGGGTATTCTGCCCCACTCTTTCAGAAGAGCTCTTTCCAGTTCTTGGAGAGTTTGTGGGGGTTGTTGGCGGCCAGAAACTCGTCTTCCTAGAGCGTCCCAAACGTGCTCGATTGGATTCATGTCTGGAGAACACGCTGGCCATTCCATTCGAACGATTCCTTCCTCGAAAAGGAAATCCTCCACCAGGTTTGCACGATGTGGCCTGCAGTTATCGTCCATTAAAATGAAGTTATCTCCGATTGCTGCAGCGTAAGGGACTACAATAGGTCTGAGGATCTCATACCTATATCGGCGACCAGTCAGAGCTCCATCTCGAATGATGTAGAGGTCAGTGCGCCCGTCAATGGAGATGCCACCATACACCAACACTCCTCCACCGCCAGATCTGACACTTTCGTGCACGAACGCAGGATTATTCCTACTGCCACGGTCCCTCCAGATGAAAATACGCCTATTATCCGGATGCACAGAAAAACGGGACTCTCAGAAAACAGAATATTGCTCCATTCATTTCTCCTCCAGTTGACATGCTCGTTTGCCCACTCCCTGCGGTCGCGACGATGCCTTGATGTTAATCTAACACATACCATCGGTCGGCGAGCATACAGACCTACAGCATGGAGCCGGTTTCGGACAGTCTGAGTTGAAATCGTGGTGCCTGTAGCCGAGCGAAGGTGTTGTTGGAGAAGAGTAGCGTTCATGATTCGGTGTCTCCGAGCTGTTAACGCTAAATACCGATCTTCATTGGGCGTTGTTGCCCGTCTACGACCTTGCCCTGGTCTTCGGCCTGCACATCCACTCTCCAAAAAACGGTTCCAGATCCTGGAAATGACACTTTGTGACACTCCAATGGCTTGCGCTACTTCGGCTTGAGTTTGGCCCCCTTCTAACCTACCAACAATTCTCAAAGCTTCTGAATCTGTCAAATGACTTCGCTGAGACATCGTACTCATCGAAACAAAACAATTACTGAATGCCGATCATCCTTGTCTTCATTCTCTTTTATCCAGTGGAAAGTCAAATTTCATTCGCTGCCGCTGAAGCGACGTTTTTGACGTCGAATTCAAAATTTGCATACTCCACAGTTTGAAAACCAGAAAAATTTGCATTTGTGATTCTCTTCTTCTATTTTCGGCAAAAAAAATTTCGTTTATATCTTTATTTTATATAAAACTTCAAATATCCTTTAATTGTTTTGAGCAGTGTATTTTCATATATTGCTTAAACTTTTATTTTTAGATATTTGCACACATAATCCCAAACTGCACAATTGTGTAGATTTAGCCCCAAAACGGCTGCATTAAGGCCGAACCCACACAGTTGTGCGGGTCCTCTCTTGTCATAACCTGACATCGGGTATTTTTTTATTATTTTTTTTTCAATCAAATACGATCCTATCGATAAGGGGAAACCACCCAAACTTTCAATTTCTACCAAAAAAACTCCCAGTCTTAAAGGGTTAAGAGCCCATACTAATCGGACTAGTTTTTACTTTTTCGAAAATGATTATTATTATTTTTTTTTCTATAATAGGATAGTTTTCATTTCGGAACCGGTTCCGAAATTAATTGTATTTTTTAAAAAAGAATCTGAAACCGAAATCGAAAAAGTAAAAAATAGCCAGGTTGTAGATCGTCCTCAGCTATTCTATGCAAAAAAAAAAAAAAAAAAAAAAAATCATTCAAAAATATTAAAATTTGAGCGAGATATTTGAAAATAACGCTCCCATAGACTTCGCATCAGCGTTTTTCCTTTTCCCCGTGACTGAAGAGAGTTCTTAAAAATCTACATTAGTCATGCGAAGAAACTCGAACCCAAATGTTAAGTATGTTGGAGAAATCTTCACAGCGATAAAGCTTATACAGCTTAAATGAGAGAGAAATATATGCATAGGATACCTGAGGAGGTCGATATATATAGTTGTGCGTTTGTAATTTTTTGATTTTGTTCAGTTTTTTTTTTTTTTTTTTTTTTTTTTTTTTATGCGGACATTTTTACTACTGGAACCGGTGGAACGCGTTGTGAAAGTGAAACTATCCTCAGATAAAAAAACAAATGCAAACAAAATAGAAAAGTACAAACTCACAACAATAGATACAGACCTCAGGTATCCTGTTTAACGAAAATCATTTAAAAATAT